>OY740807.1:26628716-27114651 GCA_963514005.1 Raja brachyura
TAACGGGGACGTACACATCCCGAGCTCTCTTCAAAGCACTTTTAAAAACATTCCACTTGGCCGATGTTCCTTTCCCTTCAAATAACCTACTCCAGTGAACTTGAGCGAGACCTTCACTTACACCCTTAAAGTTGGCCTTGCCTCAGTTGAGTATTTTAACACGTGGACCCTCTGTCCCGATCCATAACTATCTTAAACCTAATCGAACTGTGGTCACTGGTCCCAAAATACTTCTCCACACACACTTCATTAACTTGTCCTTCCCAATACTAGATCCAGTGCTGCCCTCTCACATGTGGGGGCCTCCACATACTGTCTCAGAAAAACTCCTGAACACTTGAGGAATTGCACCCATCTGAACTCTTCACGCTATGATTTTCCCAGTCGATAATTGGGAAAGTTGAAATCCCCTATTACAACATCCTTATTTGACCTGCAGCTGTCTGCAATCTCCCAGCATATTTGCTCTTCTAATTGCCGTTGACTATTTGGGGGTCTGTAGTACACCCCCAACAAGGTGATTGTCCCTTTCTTGTTCCTCAGCTCCACCCATACAGCCTCACTAGAGGGGTGGGAGATTGCAACCTTCACATGGTCCGCCCTGTTTCAACGAATGCAATCAACCCGGCAAAGTTTGCTTGTTTCACCTTAAAGCTATTCCCTCTAATGTTTAATTTTTCCATCCTAGCAAAAGTGTTCCGACTTTCAACCCTATCTATGCCTCTTATAATTGTATATGCTTTTACCAGGTCACCGCAACCTCTGGTGTTCCAGAGAATACAATCCAGAGCAACCTCTCCATGTAGCTATTGCCTCCTAATGCAGGCATCATTCTGACAAACCCCCTCTACACCCCTTTAAAGCATCCACATCCTTCCTATAATGGGGTGACGACACATAATATTTCAAGCGTGGCTTAACCCAAGTCCTAGAATGCTGCATCATGATTTCCTGACTCATATACTCAATGTGCCCACCAATGAAGACAAACATTCCATATGCCTTTTTTTGCAACTCTACCTACTTGAGTGTGTTCTGACAGAACAAAGGCTAGCTGCTTTATGAATTATGAATGTCTTCAAGGTTTTCATTAACCACGTATTCTGAATGAGTACAGCTTCAAAAACATTCAAGATGCTCTACAGCATATCAAATAGCAGCTTGCTTGATGCATCCCACCTACAACCATTCACTTACTGCACTACTGATGCACAGTTGCAGCAGTTTGTATCATCTAAAGGATACACTGAATTAAGTCACAATGACTCCTTGAACATCATCTATCAAACCCACAACCTCTGCTAACTTGAAAAACAAAAGGCAGCAAAAGCATGGGAACACTACCATGTGTTTCCCTGAAAGCCACACACCATCCTTGCTTATAAATATATCACCTGGCCAAAATTCTGTAATTCCTTTCCTATCAACACTGAGTATACACAAACCTCAATGACTGCAATGGTTCAAGAAGGCAGTTCAGCACCACCTTCTCAAGGGAAGGTAGGGATGGACAATTCTATGCTGGCTCAGTCTGCGAAGCTCACATCCCTTGATTGAATAAACAAAACCACAAGCAAGTCAAATGGACAGCGAGTAACAGGGTTTGCGATTCATGGAGAGCACCAAGTTTACCTGGGCAACTTTCGGACAATCTGTAACTCTGGTTTCTACTCCAGAAGAAACAGACAAAGACCCCTGGCCTTAAGGAGAGAACATTAATAATATCTATAACGCTCCCATTACAGAAACCAGACATCAGCTAATTTAATTAAATTCACATAATATTGAAAAATAACTGAGTACTGGGTGCAGTAAAAGCTATGGGACCAGCCGCACCACAAGCTAAGCCATTCAAGTTCAAACAATAGCATGTACCTAATAAAATGAAAAAATACTGAGCTATGTTCACTTAAACAAAAGCAGACAAATGGCTAATAAAATAAATTGAATAGGGGTTTGGCTCCAGGAGCTGATTGGGTTACTGCTATTCTTGTAAGAATGTCAGTATTGTCAGTTTAATTATTTACATCTGTAACTGCTGAAATCCCAAACTACTTCTCAAACACAAACACAAACCATGTTATCTAAATCCTCCAATTTGTTATGACATTGTATCAGCTACTAGAACAGCATTTTGGTACTTGACATAAGTCAGGAAAGCTTGACTCAGGTTTTCCTCCACAGTCAATGGCATTGAATAAGAGACAGTGGACTGTCTGTTGACTCAAGATGGGGCAAATTTATATGGCTCAGAATGCATGGAGCTTACAACAAGAATATCTCAAACTTATCAACCCAAAACAGGAATCTGTAGAAAATCTTGGAATTTCTTGGCTAAGTACCTGCCAACAAATTACAAATTAGAGGAAAAATGGTTTTGTCCTGAAATAAACTTTATGGGAAGGTACTTGACACACCTCAAGGGCATTTCTTCTTTTACTCCTTCTCAGTACATTTACTTTTCCCTCTATTTTTTTTTACATTTGCGAAAGGTGCTTCTAATGTACCAAAGGCAGATGACAGAGATAGAAACTGATTACATTTGCACCCAGTTTCAATGCACAAAAACAATTTTGTACATGACTTAAAGGCATAATATTCATCAGAACATTAGACATGGAATCCATTGTGTAACTACCGCAGGCAATTCAATGCCCTTCTTATCCAGAATGACAAAACATCTCCTAACATCATTCCCAAAGCATTTGATATCCATTTCTTGTTTTAATATAGATTGGGACATTTGAATGTAACACTGCATCAGAGAGATTACAGAGACACACAGCAGCTTCAACCGCCCCGGGCCACGGTGTTTGAACCGGCCCGTTCCGATTCAGCCACGGGACTTACCATCACCTGGTGGGGTCACAACATCAGAGGCCTGGGTCGCCTCAGCGCAGAGGGAGAAAAAGGAGGGAAGAGACAACGACTTAAGACTTTTTGCCTTCCATCACAGTGAGGAGGACCTGGTGGACTCACTGTGGTGGATGTTAAATCTGTGTTTATTGTGTGTTTTTGTTGTTTTATTCTGTTAATTTCACCATAAATGCAGCATCCAAATGCCAGGTGATTAAGAGCTCTCCTTCATGACCAATTCCAGGTTCTCTATATATTTATAGCAAAGGAGAATAATTTGCCAGACATATACAGTGGGTGATGGATAATGGAGGACAAAGGCAACCTTAATTTCCTGGCTTATCATTTCTGTGTGATTCCTAAACACAATTGCTATAATGATACCATTGTGGGCACCAGAATGCCTCGTTGACTCCTCAAAATATGGATTTGGTGTCTTCTTCTGTCTGGATGTTCTCTGCCATATATTCCAAGCAAATGCACACATTTTATTGTGTGCTGCATGCTGCATAATCTCCTGATGCATATGCAGTAGCGTAAACTAGAATGAGATCTGGAGACTGAAGACTTGCAAAGAGTGGACGAGAAGTCTAAAGAAGTGACAGCTGAGGGGTAAATCCCAAATAATATGTATTGTGGAGCGAGGTTACCAATGCAAGCGGATAACCCCCTTGTACAGAAAGGATACCATTAATCACTTACAGGGTTAGTACTCCATTCCAGGTGACTGAGGACAAGTATGAGGGGCATGATAGCAGATGACCTGGTGCCTACATGAAGGCAGTCATCAATGTGCTGAACCCATCTATCAAGTAACATGTTGGAAGATCGGGTTGAATTTAATAGAGCTCAGAGTGCTGCAATATTTTATCAAACTGAAGTCTAAACCTCATCCAGCTGTCTTACTCTGAAGCACAGATGTCAGTCCCTATTTTCTTTATTCCCCTTGGAGGTTGGCCTCTGTACAGCCACAGCAGAACTTTGTTCACAATGCTCCATAAAAACATAAAGTTGCTGCATGGTTTGTTTGGTACGAAGCAGCAGCCACTTGGCAAAGACGACATATTTAATTGTATCAGGTGTGCAATGCATGTGTGCATTGAGTCTCTGAATAGCTTTCACTTGTACCTGTATTGTCACTTGCTCCAGTTGGTGGAGTGTGAGGGGATTGATGCCAAACCCTCGCAAACATCTGCTCGGTCTCCAGATTCTATTGGACATCCCAGGAAAGCATGGATACAAACTTCCTCAACATTGCATTTAATTACAGTGTGCTCACTATCTCTGTACATCTGCAAGAACCTTGTTATGAAAATATTCCAAAACGAGTTCTCTAGAGAAGTAGAAACAGTATGTTTAATAGCAGGTAATCATGAGTCATAGAGGGAGATCAATAATCTGGCTGAGTGGTGCCAGAGCAACAATATTGCTCTCAATGGGAGCAAGCTCAATGAGCCGATTGTTGTCCTTAGGAAAGGAAAGCCAAGGGTCCATTAACCCGTCATCATCAGCATGATGGTGGTGGAGAAAGTTAACAGCTTCAAGTTCCTGGGCATGCACATTTCTGGTGGTCCCATTACAGGAATGATGTGAAGGCTTTGGAAAGGTTGCAGATAATGACCTGGATTGGCCATATTGTCTACTTGGAGAGGCTGGATTGTTTTGAATGGAATGCCAGACATTGTGGGGAGACCCAATAGAAGTGTATACAATTATGAGAGGCATAGATAGGGTAGACAGTCAGAACCTTTTTCCCAGACGGAAAAATCAAAATACTAGAGGGCATAACTTTAGGGTGAGATGGGCAAAGCTTAAAGGAGATGTATAGGGGCATTTTCTTTATGCACATGAATCCATGCATGCAAACACATACACAGTGGTCATTGTTTGTTACATACTGCTGGGGGTGGTGGTTGTGGCAGAAATTACAGTAGCATTTAAGAAATTTTGGATAGGCACATGAATGTGCAGGGAATTCATGGATATGGATTAAGTGTAGGCAGATAAGAGTTAGTTGTGATATCATGTTCGCCACAGACATTGTGCCAAAGGACCTGCTCATGCTGTATTGTTCTATTTGTCCTGAACTCAGTGCATTGATGTAATTACAAAGAAAACTCATCAATGCCTCTTCTTCCTCAGACGTTTAAGACTATTCGGCAACATGCTGTATCTCCACACAAACTTCCATGGGTAAATCAGTGGCGAGCCTACTGACTAGTTACATCACAGCCAGGTTTGGTAACCTGAATGCCCAAGAATGAAGAGGGCTGCAGAACATGATGGACATTGCCTAGTCCATCAAGATTATTGACCTCCCCACCATCAAAGGAATCTATAGGAAATGCTGCCTCAAAAGGTACTCAATATCATCAAAGACACACACTACTCTGGTCACATGCTCATCAACTGCTCCAATCAGTAAGATTGTACAGGAGCCCCAAAACTGTTACTGTAGTTCTAGGTTTGAGAACTGCTTCTTTCCATCAACCATAAGGCCCTTGAACCACATGGTACAACCATGAATTACTGTGGACTCTCTATGAGGGTTGCACACATACTTTGGCTTGTACCATTGCAGTCTGGTTACTTCCTATAACTGACACATAAAACAATAAAATTGAAAATTATTTGTTGTGTTATTGCGGGCTGTCTACAACAGCTGCAGCTAATAAGAATGTCATTGTTTCTTGCCTGTTGAACAGAACAATTAAACACTCTTGTTGAGATTAATTATCCTCTTTCCCCCGTTAGCTGTTTAATTGACCACTACCGTCCCTCAAGACAGTCAAGGGCATGACTGTAAAGTACTGATCTTATACTTATGGGATAGTTAATTATATCATTGCCAGTTGCAAACTGCATAATTTGGATGTCATCCTAATTTACAATTTTCCTAGGTTAGATCCTCGTTCATTGATATACTTGGTGCTGCTAATGGCATGTTCTTCTACTCTCTTCATTACGTATTATTGAGTCCCCTAGTTTTATTGCATTTAAGAAGTGAATGATATGCAGGCTATGAGGTTATAATGGAGTACATTTCTGCTGTTACCACACCTCAGACACCTCCTTTGAACTGCCAGATCTGTTCAGTGTCTATCCATTTAGTTCAATGGTAATATCATGTTAGACGGTGCCAAGTATGGTGTGTTATTCGTGCCTTTGCGGTGATGGACAAATCAATCTGCAGTAGAAAGATTGGAGAGGACAAGTAGATTTATTCCTTGTGCTGGTTCTCCTGTCACAAACCCAAGTTAATAACCAAGGGCTTCAGATATCAGCCATCTCAGTCAGTGGACGTGCTATCAAGTGGTCATAGACGTTTACCCCCAGGGTACTTTTTGTACCTTTGTTTTTTTCAGTGTTTCTTCCAAGTGTTAGACACATAGAAAATAGATGTAGGAGTAGGCCATTCAGCCTCTCGAGCCAGCTATTCAATATGATCATGGCTGATCATCCAAAAATCAGTACCCCATTCTTGTTTTTTCCCCATCCCCTGATTCCTTTAGCCGCAAGAGCTAACTCTCTCTGTTGCTGAGATCTTGATACTGTTTGACCCAATGGACTTCATAGGTCTAATGAAATCAATATTGAGGACTATTCAGGCAATTCTCCCCCGTCAATACCTCGCGTTTTGCTAGTGTCTGATATATCATCTGCTTGGTACGATTCTATAATGCTGGTGAACAAATCCATGGGCAGCATTTCTAACATACACACCAGTCTCACGATTTTCATAAGGATAACTTTTCTGTCCTACCAAGGTTCCAAATATGTTGACAGATGGGTCAACCGGTTTTCAACATTTTCTGTTTTAATGTAATGGTTATGATACTACCGAGGCCTGCCCGATCACTTCAGAGGGCAGTTGAGTCTTCTTTATGGCAATTGATATGGACTCACATAATTGGTAGAGGTGGCAGGTTTTATCCCCAAGAGATGAAAGTTATCCAGACTTATGAAGCAATTGTTTTGTAATCACCATTGCTTGATTAGTTTTAACTGAATTTAAATTCCCCAGCAGTCATGGTTAGAAATAATGTTTCCCTCACTGTCTCGAGTCGAGAATCACTTGTTCAGTAATGTAACCACTGTTGTTAACAATACGCACGCTACTGTTACTTCACTCCGTGAATTTCCCAGTGTGTTAGAGAGAAATTTCTCAAGACCTGGCATTATGGAAGTTTTTAAGACCTGGCATTATAGAAGTACATTATAGAAGAATACCAGACTGATTCCTGGGATGTCAGGACTTTCATATGAGGAAAGATTGGATAGACTCGGCTTGTACTCGCTGGAATTTAGAAGATTGAGGGGGGATCTTATAGAAACTTACAAAATTCTTAAGGGGTTGGACAAGCTAGATGCTGGAAGATTGTTCCCGATGTTGGGGGAGTCCAGAACAAGGGGTCACAGTCTAAGGATAAGGGGGAATTCCTTTAGGACCGAAATGAGGAAAACATTCTTTACACAGAGAGTGGTGAGTCTCTGGACTTCTCTGCCACAGAAGGTAGTTGAGGCCAGTTCATTGGCTATATTTAAGAGGGCATTAGATGTGGCACTTGTGGCTAAAGAGATCAGGGGGTATGGAGAGAAGGCAGGTACGGGATACTGAGTTGGATGATCAGCCATGATCACATTGAATGGCGGTGCAGGCTCGAAGGGCCGAATGGCCTACTCCTGCACCTATTTTCTATGTTTCTATGTTTCTATTTGTCTGTTGTGCAGGATAGTACATGGTCTTAAAAATGCATTCAGTGAAAGAAAAGTGCACAAAGTAATTTGAGCTGGCTATGGCAAATAAAACATTTGGAAAAATAAAGATTTTATTGCATCGCAATTATTCTCAAGGGGAAAGAGTTGTACCAGGTTGGCACATTAATATAGCTAGTAAAGCTGCTGCTTCGTGGCTCTGCAATCAATCCTAAATATAAAATGATGTAGTCTTGATTTCCAAACTACCTGGTTACGGTCCTTGAAATGATTTTTATTTCCACTTTTTCCGTAGCTGGAATGGTATGACGCCGTAATCTAATACTCTACACTCTGGTGTTTTTCTTTCTGCGCTTTTCTACTTGTTTATAGCTTGAATGTACTCATAGAAACATAGAAAAATAGTTGCAAGAGTAGGCCATTCGGCCCTTCGAGCCTGCACCGCCATTCAATATGATCATGGCTGATCATCCAACTCAGTATCCCGTACCTGCCTTCTCTCCATACCCCCTCAATAATATAACCTGACTGGATAGCACTCAAAGTTTTTCACTGTATCTTGATATACGTAACAATAATAATAAACCAATAGCAATCCTGATCTCTGGTGCTGTCCGCATGGAGTATGTGCATTTCCCTTATGACCAAGTGAGTTTCTTTCAGATACTCCCGTTTCCTCCCATGTCCCAAAAATATGAGGCTTGGTGGATTAATTGGCCACTTAAGATGTAAATGAGATTCTGGACAATGTATTAGATCCATTCCATGTGTGTAATAAACCACCTAGAACTGAAATCATTAGATATCACAATTTATTGTCTTACATCTAGTAGCAGGGAGAATTATTTTACTAATTTATTTAAAGGATTACTTAACAGATAATTGGCATTTTGCAGATTTTACTAATTTGCTTAGAGATCTGACATAGTATGAGGTAGACATAAATGCTGGAGAAACTCAGCGGGTGAGACAATATCTATGGAGCGAAGGAAGAGGTGATGTTTCGGGTCGAGACCCGTCTTCAGACATACATACATACAAGACGGGTCTTGATATAAATAACATATTTATTTGCGGTGACTTGATCCTGAATAAGCAAATATCAGACCTGAAATGTTAACACAGTTTCTTTTTCTGCTTATGCTATCTGACCTACCGAGTGTTTTGGTTGGGATGTTTGTTCCCTTCCATTATAATGGAATATTACATCTATATACCTATAAAAGTCTTATCTAGTATGTATATATATATATACACACACACACGTGTGTGTGTGTGTGTATGTTTTTTTACCATCGTCAAAACGCTACGCACTAGTGCTTAAATTTTTGCATACTCAAACTCACATTTTTTCCCCTCCACGCAATAATCAGGTTCACTTAAGATTTCATCCTATATTTCAGAAGTTATTGACGATTCAAGTTTTAAAAAAAAAGGCAAATAAAAGTTCTCAAAGGCTTTTTCCAGCACTTTTCACTGATGATGTCACAATGTCACTCACAATGCACCAATCACAATGGGCTCTCACACTGCCAAGTGCCATAATGACATCACATTGGGACGTTGCCAATGGTGACTGCAGCTTCTCATAGACAGCCTTTTTTCAAGGAGCTTCCAGTGATGATAATCACAATGGGCTCTCAAGCTGCCAAGTGCCACATGCCCACCCTGGGTTATTCACACTCCCGCCCCTCCCCCCCATGGTTCTTCATACTCCCGCCCCTCCCCCCCACGGGTTATTCATACCCCCGCCCCCTCCACCCCAGGTTATTCACACCCCCCGCCCACTCTCCCCCTGGGTTATTCATGATTAAAGTTTCAAAAAGCCAAAACCACTTTTTTAAAACACCAGCTTCCAGTGACATCACAAGCCCCCCCCCCCCCCCCCCCCCCCCACGGTACAGTGAAACAGAATATTCCACCACCTTCCAGTGACGTCAGGGGGAGGGCCTCATTTCAAAAACAGTTTCATCAGCTCCCCAACGCACATCTCTCGGTTGCCAACCATTTTAACTCCCCTTCCCATTCCTAAACCTACCTTTCTATCCTGGATCTCCTTCTTTGCCAGAATGAGACTACAAGCAAACTGGAGGAACAGCACTTCATATTTCATTTGGGCAGCTTATACACTGAATTTGGGCGCAAATGGTATGAACAGTGAATTCTCCAATTTTAGGCAACTACTACAACCCCCTCCACCCCAATCCTTTGACAAGCGTTACAGTCCACAACTATGTATTTTGCTTGGGCTCAAACCCGCTTCCATCCAAAAATCTGCCTATCACGGAACCCCCCCCCCCACCCATGGCCATCTGTTGCCAGCCGTGATTTGTCCAGTCCTCTCACATAGATTCTTTCCCCATTCCCTCCTGCAATCAGTCTGACGAAGGGTCCTGGCCTGAAACATCTCTATCCATTCTCTCCAGAGATGGTGCTCGACCCACTGAGTTACTCCAGCATTTTGTATCTATCTTTAGTTTAGCTATCTATTTGCTTTTAATATTTTAAAAATGTATCAAATTCCTGCGAGTTAAAATATTATTCTAATAACTTAATGTCACGCTCCCTTCTAAGGCAATATACTCTTCCTATGTTGCAGTGTCCAGAACTCTTCACAAGACAAGTGTAATCCAACCTGGAATTTGGAGGATTATTGACCAACTAACCCTTCTAATCCATTGAGATATTAATGGCAGAATTTCACAAGTTTTTATATTAGTGATCCAGTTAATAACCTTCTGATCAATGGTGATCCCGCCACAGGATAAATCATGTGTGGCTCAAATATTCTTGCCACTTATCAGTCCAACCCAGTAAGCCCTTCCATCAAAGCTATGTATAATACTACCAAACTTTCATGCTTTGTTCATGGGATTTTACTTCCCTTGGGTAATATACAGTGGCCAGTCTCTGTCTCATTACACAAAATCAGCCATGTCCAAATGTAGATGTTTCAGGTCAGGACCCTTCTCCAGAGGAGATTGAACTTTTTTTCCCCTTCCATCACAATGTGGAATGTGGAGGAGGCACTGTGGTGCATGTTTATATTAAAATGTACTTTGTGTGTTTTTATTGTATTTTTATTGGTATGACTGCATGGCTAATGAAATTCTTCGTATGTTGCAAAACATACTTGGCTAATAAAGTATGAATAAGATTAGAACATTGATGACTGCTTTCAAACATTATATTGAACTTGATCATGTTATAAGAAATCTAATATTTTAAGCTATTCTTTCACTGTATACATGTAAAGTTGTGTTCATTCACATGAATCGTTTCCTTATTTTCTGTTACTATAACATTGTCATCCTTTAGGAAGCAACATTATTGTTGCTCACCCATTGTCCTGAAAATGTACAAATTGTGCTGATTTTGACAATCCTTCCAAATGTCTTTCCATGTCCCATTTGCACATTTTATCTTTTACAATGTTGCATTTTAGTTGCTTTTTGTTTCATATATTACCCCTAACATCTTGCAGCTCTCAATTTTTTTGGGAAGTGGAGCTCTTAAATAGGTTCTCTACCACATTCAATTATTTTATTTTATTTTAAGTATCTGTCCGATTATACAAAATCAGTCATACACAATTTTGGAACCCTAATATGAGGTAATACTTTCCCCTTTCAAACATTATAATTGAACTCAATTGTATTATAATTGCTATTGGATAAAATGTTCACATGTACACAGACTTAACTATTCTGACTCATTCCTAATTAGAATAAGGCTCTCATTTGTTGGCTTTAGTATAAACTGTTGCAGGAAACAAAACCGCACACATTCAATAAATTAATGGGTTTTGGCCCGAAATGTTGCCTATCTCCTTCACTCCTTAGATGCTGCTGCACCCGCTGAGTTTCTCCAGCCTTTTGTGTACCCCTTCAAGAAACTAATCATCATTAAAATACAAATTCACCTATTTATCCCAAATAAATCAATCTGTCCTTAGTGCATATATTTATAATTTCAATATTTATTGATGATAACATTTCATGGCTATTAACGGAAGGCCCATACACAACTTCCATTGTAAATTATTTTCTATTTCTTTACTATTCTTCTCATTATCTCATATCTGACTATTTCATAAAGAAGGAATTTCTTTAGTCAGAGGGTGGTGAATCTGTGGAATTAGTTGTGACAGATGGCTAAGATGGCCAAGTGAATGGATATTTTTAAGGCAAAAATTGACAAATTCTTGATTTAGTAAGGGTGTCAAGGTTTATCGGGTGATGACAGGAGAATGGGGTTGAGAGGGAAAGATAGATCAACCATGATTTAATAGCAGAGTAGACTTGATGGGCTGAATGGCTTAATTCTGCTCCTAGAACCTATGACCTGTATCCCCTCGCAATATTATTTTGAATTCATATCTAGTTGCTAACGTTTATACCCAAACCATCATTATTAATCCTTATCTTTCCCAGACTTTATGAATACAGTGATGGTCTCGGAGCTATTTCTTAGTGGCTACATCATCCCACCAAATAAAATGTAATCTCAATTTCTTCAGATTTGTCTCTATACTTAGAGCTTGACCAAAAATTATTTATTTTTGTTAATGCACTGGAGGTGCTTTAATGCCTTTCTCAAGTCTTTCTAACTTCCATCTGAATTTACATTCTGTTAGTTTAACCCTTTATTTACAGACACCAAAGCACACTTTTTGGTGATGTGTTTAAATCATTCCCCTTATTTCAGAATTATTATTAAGATTATGTTCCTTCCCTAGTTTAAAGTCTTGTTCAAAGTGATGACCAATCTTTTCATCCTTTCTAGCCCAGTTTAGGTAATAACCATCACAACAATACAGTTCCTTCTTATCATTTTGTTAGTATTCTTTACAGAACAGCTTCTTCCCTACAGCCATCAGGCTATTAAACATTACAACCTCAAATAAGCTCTGAACTACAATACACTATTATTATTGCACTACTGTTGTTTGTTTTTTTTAGTGTGTGTGTGTGAATGTGTGTGTGAATGTGTACTTGTGAGTATATGTATATACACACACAGACTGAACTTTTTATTTTCTCTGCTTTATCATATTGTTTATGGTGTACTATCTCTACATATTCTGTTGTGCTGCAGCAAGCAAGAATATCATTGTTCTATCTGAGACATATGACAATAAGACACTCTTGACTCTCTGGTATTCCTTGAAAGGTACCTTTCTTTCTAGTAGGGTACCTGGCATACACGTCTTCAGCCCCCTAACACTGTTCTCGTTGGCACATAGATAGTTATAATCAATCACATATCGAATTAGCACTTCATAGCCTCCTGGCAAGATCTTATTTATTTCAATACGATTTTAGACGCCATTCATCCTTACACTATTAATTCTAATTAATCGGCTGTTTTGTCCCAGTTGGCCGTGTCGAACAGGGGATGGGTTCAAATTAAATTTGAATATCATCCTTATATCCATTAAGAAAATTGGAGACTTTGATGACACCAACCCGAATGCGAAGATTAAACGCAATTTATTTTCCGTTGCCCTATACAGCAACATTAAACTGTTGTGGGAACGTTTTAAAAACAATAAGCCTTATATATGGTCGTAATGCCAAACATCTGCAAAATTACTTTTACCGTTTTTAGCAAAGGCAAGTCAGAATTAACGCATTTACATAGAATGTTTATTGTCATTTGAAAATCCCCTGTAAATGGATACTTGGAAATAGTACCTTGTGTCCTGTTCGTGCAACAAAGTCCTTATGATTTGCTGTGCAATTAATAAAAGCCTACACACCGCACAAACATAACACTAAAACGCTGCGGGACATAAAAGTTGGGATTTGTTCAACTTTGTTGGCTCAAACGAAATCAAGTGGCGCGCCAGTTTTGGAACGGAGCCGTCAGATTTCCCACACACACAAAATAATTCACAGAGTGGCGCTATTTCCCGCTTCCTGTTACGTTAAGACCATTGTACGTCGGTCACTGCAAAGTTCTGTATGATTAAGTACTGTATGCATTGCATCTGCAGTCAGAACAAGTTTTGTAAAGCTCGTTTCAAAGCTCATCCATATCCACGCGAATTCGTTGCGAATAACGACATGTCGGCAGAGGTGAAACGGTGCAATGGCTTTTTGGAACACTTGGGCAGATTTGGACGTTTGCAACTAATAAATGTCTGTTCCCCCCAAAAAATCTATGACCGTCGAGGTTTCGCTGTATCGTTTGAGATGAAGACTCCCTGTGTAAAGTATTAAGCAGCAACCAGATTGTTTTTTCTTCCACAACCATCTTTTTTATTGTTTTAAGTTTAGTTTTACCGTATTACTTTTTTAAAAACATGAGTAGCCCTGTACTAAATTTGTCTGCCAATCTGCCTTCAAAATATGAATATACGGTTGAATTCAAATTATTAGTTAGATTACCTAAAAGAGGCAGTTCGTTTCCTAGATCTGTCACTCTTTTGCCTTGCGTTTTGAAGTAGACTGATTTGCAAAGAAACCACATTTCAGCGCTGTTCCAGGCACTATTTTTGAGCGAGGCATGATCAGGGATTGTACCCGAAATCTGAATAGATTTCTCTTTAACCTGTTGATGGTCTTCGACGCGTTTACTAACCTTGCAGAAAACGTTGAGACAACATTAGAAATCTGCTCGTTTTGCCAATTTGAATCAGTCAAGAAATGAAGCCAGACATTGTTGATTGACATCGTTTGGAAATCAGTGCTCATCTTTTACACGAAGTTCCGATGAAAGATGCACATGATACCTTCATACATTTATGTTTAGTTTTTGTCAGTGTTGGGATAGTTTCCCTCTTTCTAGCCATCATAAAACTATTATTTAGGCCAAGGTTGTCCGTTTTATTATGAAACGATGTTTTCACCAACATGACTAGTACCGAGGAGGATGGGGAGGGAGGGGGGTGTTCGGGATATTTGGGTTGATCTGCAGCCTAATTTCTAAGTGAGCACAAGTAGTCCTCACTTTCGGGGAAGTGTGTTATATCTCTGGCCAGACTAATATTACGACTGCTGGTCTTCACACTTTGTTCATTTGTCCACTGTTTAAATGTTTTTATGCAACGGTTTTAAATGTAATAGGGTGAAAAGATGAATATCGAGGTTGCATGGTGATGGCGATGCAAGCCTTTGCCTTCGATATATTGATTGCGATCTCCGGGAAACAATACTTAAATATTCACCAATTATGAAATGTTCCTCTGGAAGACGACATGGAATTGACGGGCCGAATGTCGTCATGTAATTTTCCTGAGATGGAGTTAAGATTACAAGTCCTAGCAATAAGCAATGACACATTTGGGACGTGTACCAGTGACAGGTTGGTCTCGTGTACTCATTTATCATTAAAGTAGTGTTGTGCGTGAGAGAAATGATCAGAAACCTCATACTGAACAAGAGTATGCACAGACTGCTTCGAGTTGTGCACAATGTACGGATGATGAAAAGTGAGAACTTAATGCCTTCCATTTTACGCCAAGATTTTTGGCAAAATATTCGTGTTTTGCCAGTGAATCCAATTACTGGTTGTAAACGATTGTGGATTTTCTATCTTTGGATTGGAACCGTGCACTGCAATTACGGAACCGCATTGCTCAGCTTGATACAACGACTCAATTTATATCCATGTTTTTTTTATTACAAAAACATAAGTGAGAAGGGCATAGACCCAGTAGCCTTTACATTTGTACGCATATAAAATGAAATTCATCTTTAAAAAAAAAATAGACAGTGTCTGTTTTTCCAAGGGTTGTTTAAAACTATAAAATCAGATTGCTCTTTAAATTGACTTTTTCCAGACAGATTCTTCGGTCATAAATTTCTCTCCAACTGTTCCTTAATGCCGAAGATCTTTGACAGAAGACGCGCGCGTACGCCGAAACAGCCAGAGGGAAGCATACCCACATTAACACTGATAAGTAGAATATAGAACATAAACAAATACACTATCATAAGAGAGAAAGAGTCGGGTAGACTCGATGGACACTAGGCGAGAATGGTGCCTCAGTCAGAAATGTATAAAGAAGCAAGTGACACGGACATGTTAAGAATGGAAATTAAATTTTAAAAGAGTTCAGAAGCTATCCAAAATTCCATGAAGCTGATGCAAGAAGGCGAGTGGAAACCTAAAATGAATGTTATTCCGTAATAATCTGGTGTAAACATAAGACAGATCTCCATCGTAATATACATTGTATCTGAAGCAGTAAATGATATGACATCGTGCACTCACCTCCTTGCAGAGACGATTTGATGAGACTCAGAAGCAGGTATCCCTGGACGAGCCACAGAGCCATCTTGTCGGGCACTCCAAAAATACTAACGCTCTCCAAGTCCAAGCGCTTTTATTCACTTGACCCTAATTGCCACTTGTAAGAGACGGATGTGGACAATACGTAATTAGCGAGGGTCCCGACTCCGTCCAAGTAGCCAGTTGACTTTTCTCCCCTGTGCTTTTTTTTCTCTAGCCATTCCTGCCAACATTGCAAAGCTCTTGCCAGAATCTCGGCAATTGCATCTGTTTTCGTTGCCAGGTCGTTTGCGTGCGTTCTGAAACTATTACAGAAGAAAAGGACAGCAAGTCAGCCAGATACGGCAGTTCGAATAGCGAAGTATGGGCACAATATGGGAAAAGAGACATGCTAATTTGTAGCATGTGTACTAATTCACTTTTCCTCTGTGCGTCCACAGAAAACTCCACAAACAGACAGTGAGGCATGCTTTCTGAAGAAAAATATCAGTCACCATTTTAAAAAAACATGCATTTCTGGGGCCGGGGAACATGATATCAACTTACTCAGACAGACAATTATATGGATGTTACTTGCAACAATAACAAACTACAACAGGAATATACTTTAGGTATAAATACAATTAATCTGATCTATTGGAGCACTTTAACATAGACAAAACAAGCGGATGCACTAAAAGGGAAAGAATCGCATATGAGGTGTAAAGTGAAACTATAAATTAAGGATATGGGAAATGTACAATACTCGAACAACCGCCCCCCCCCCCCCCCCCCACACACACCACCCCATACCACGTACATCCACACACCGAGCAGATACGCGTATACAAACTACTCAAATTACACTTTAATCGCACATATCAACAGAAAGACATTTAGATTATAATTCATAAGCCTTTTTCAGAATCAGAAATATATCCAGGTCAAAAAACATTTTTCCACATAGGGATGGATGGATACATATATATCCGTATGTATGTGTGTATATTATATATGTACATAATATATAAATTAATTTATATTTATATATATTAATTTATATATATTAATTTATATATATATAAAATAGACTAACTCAATCTCAACTGACTCTAAACATATGTATTTAAATTGAACGAGGCACTTCGATAAATATTAAGATACAATGGTGAAGTGAACATAAAAATAGATTTCATATAATTACATTTAAGAAAAAACACAGTAAGAAACATGAATATTTTTCAGGTGAAATGTGCATGGCAACAGTAAATGCCGACATTTCCTGCATGACGTCAGCGAAACAGCCCCAGGACAGCGCAGTTTGCAGACTTTTGACTAGTTCTGCTGGTAATGTCAAATATGTCCTTTTCAATTTGGCAGGGTTTTACTCACTTTGTTGGCTGATACTTTATCATACGCCTGGCTCTTAGCCTAGTGAGGCATTTTATTATTAATTTTAAGTGGAATACATTAGTTTGTTTACCTTCCTTAATCAGTCTGGGGCCATCTGGGTTCAGAATGGGTGGACCAGCTTTCAATGTTACTCGTGTTGCAGATTTTCTCGAACCTGTTTTCTGATATAACATTATAGAAATTTCTTTCGCGCAGAAAATTACCTCACTAAATAAACTGGTGACAAGAATTCAAATTTCCCTGTGACTGTCAAGTGAGAATTTGCGGGTCGGGGGCTTAGCGCAATATCTCGTTGATTGTATCCCTCAAAAAAAAATCACAGCTTGATGAATTGTGCGATGACGTGCGAATTGCGAACCATCAAAAAATAAATATAGCTAAGACTGGGTTGATATTAATGAATGAATCGTATTACTTTTAATACGCTCTATTCGTTGCAAGAATTTTAATGTGGTCTTGACCGGGAGCATGTTCTGCCAAAAGTGGGTACCTAAAACAGAGAGATATCATTCTTTAGTAGTTTCAGCATTCAGTTTGAGGAGCAAAAAGAAACAGACCAGGCTCTTAACTTAAAATATCTGTATGAAATTTATATAGTCCTGTACAATCTTAAAATTGCTGCACTGAAGGAAGCCTTTCAGCCGATTGTGTCTGGGCTGGCTCTGGCTAATTCAATTGAACTTTTATTTTGATGTGTTGTCTTTTCCGCATACCTTTTAATATTTATTTTAGATAATTCACATATTTGTTTCTTGGCCGATCTTTAAAATATTTAATTATCTAAAAAAACTCTTGTTGGGGGTGGGAGCAAACATTCTAACCCACCCTTTATGCTCAAGAATTCTTTCAGAATGTATGGCCTTTCTTAGCACGCACTCCTGATATTCTGTTTCACTATTTACTCTTTCAGTTCCCTTCAAAATGTTGAATGTTCCCGTTAGACCTCTCTTGACCTACTTTATGGTAGTTCTTCATTTTAAATGTTGCACTGATATTTGTGCAAACATACAAATTAATTTACATTTAAAGTTGTTATATATTTTTTTCTATTTCTTGTGTACAGGTCTACATAATCTTTGCAGTCATAGCCTGACAGCTGTTTCCAATAACTGTCTCATTTGTTTGCTTTTAAATTATTAATTTCCCCACACTCATTCATGTTTTCCACCAGCAATCCTTATTTTAAAGAGCTATCTCTCTGCTACCCCTTTTCACAAGATTTTCACAATATTTATCCACAAAATTCATTATCATTTCATGTCCAGCTATGTTCAAATACATTCAATTTTATTAACCTGGCAGTTTTTTCTTTGTTGTAATGCCTTATTCTGAGGCTTAAGCAAAGTCTGACCTAATTTTATTCATCCTTGGAACACTGACCTTTAATGCATTCCCGGCACTCCTGTTCAGAATTTTTTTAGACTCATTGTTGGCTCCCCTCAGAGGACTGTTGTTCCACCTGCCAACATTCCTATTCTATCCGGGATAGATCTTTTTTGTCTCTTATCAGCTTTTCAGTCCAGAGATATTTATTTTTGATTTTTTTTGTTTGGAATATATACACCTTTCTGCCAGCAATAATAAT
This sequence comes from Raja brachyura, assembly GCA_963514005.1. The sequence continues at coordinate 26,647,504 of OY740807.1, forward strand.
GTGCTTCATGCAGGAAATAATCTTTACAATTTTGAAACTATGAAAAACTTGCAGATGTAAAATGATCATCAATTTTCCTGCATTTTGAGTTTCCCTGTTTAATTTTGAGAACCCTTTGGAAGTTCATTCCCACAGTCTTTGATCTGAAAATGAAAAATAATATATAAAAAACTCTTATATATTGTATAAGAATATTATTATTATATTATTATAATATATATTCTTATACATTATTATAAGAATATATTAACTCTTGGTAGCAAGTTATGTATAGATACATTATTATTGGTTGTTTGCAATTGTTTTGCAAACTCTATATATTACATCATCAAGTTTGAAATCTGTGGACCAAGGCTTTGTTAGAAGATGTTAAAAATACCTCTAAGATTTTCCTATCACCATAAAGGTGGCATGAGATTCAAGGTGCCATACTTCAGTTTATTTGTTCAACCTAAGCATAGCTAACTGCTGAGCTATTCCTATCATCACTTAACTGGCAAATAAATGGCAGATTGTTGGGATGGTACTTGGCCACATTGGTTATGTCGTGTATTGTGATTAACTCGCATATCTGGGCAGTTTTCCATGTTGTCAGGTGGGTGCCAGTATTGTAGCTAACTTGGAAGCTTTTAGCTTAAGTGAATGGTTTACATCTGATCTGTTATTTTGGGATAACTTAGGATTGTCCATTGTATTATGTTTTCACTATTTAGCATGCAGCTTGTTGTTATAGAAGGATGTTGATAATACTCAAGACAGTTATTTTTTTATTCTCCTCATTGAACCAGGATTGATCCCCTGATTTTATGCTATTGCTAGCCAGTAAAGTATATGAATCATGAGTTGCATATTGTGATGGAATTCAATCTGCTTTTGCTGATGGCTCATGACGCTCCATAGGTGTTCAGTTTTAAACTTATGGATCTTTTTTTTATCTATCCCATTCAGCATTATGGTACATTTCCTTAAAGTGAAGGTGGATGATCATCACTGCGACATTGATAGTTATGGATAGATGCATCTGTGAGAATGAGGCAAAACATACCACTCCCCCCCACCACCCACTCCCTCTATGCTGGTTCTTTCATAACCTCTTGTCATTCTTCCTGGTATCAATGCCCTTCAGGACATAGCAGTGAATAATGCTGTGCAATGAAAATTGAGCATTAAAGTACTCCCACTAAGAATACATCTGTGCCCTTCTTACTCACGTTGCTTCTTGCCAGTGGTTTTTAAATAGTGAGCAGTACTTTAATTGAGGGAAAGAGGTAGGCAGTAATTAAGCTGTATGATTGACTGTGGCTGAACGATCTTTTCCTCCAAGTTATGCACATTATGCCACATCTATTGCGGAATTTGGTTGAAGCTTGTTATTCTGTGAGAATGACTATGTTACATTGATGGTTGATTTATCTAAATGACTCTTAATGATGAGAAACTTGCTGAGTTGACTGCATAATTGTATTTTTCTAGTATCTGTGACTTAGGCTAATGATATGTGGTATGATTTTGTTTATAAATAATTTTTATAATTTTATCATGAATGTATGCATCTTAGTAGTTTGTTAGTCATTTCAGAGGACAGATAAGAGTTAGCCATGTCATTAAACTCTTACCAACTAGATGTAGAAAGAACTAGACAGTGGGATATGTTGGGTCCCTGTCACACGGGAGGCCTGGTCCCCCAATGCAACCTGTTCGTCAACACAATATTCCACCACTCAACCTGCCGGCCTTGTGGCAGGAGCATGGCTCCAAACAGTGGAACTCTCAGGGTCTTAGACACCCACAAGCTTCTCCACCAACAGGAAGGTGGTGACCCTCAGAGAAGGTTTTCTACCAGACATTTTGGCCAAATAACACTTATTGGAAGGTAATGCTTCTAAAGGGACCCATCTGCCATCACCCATGTGCCTAGAATGTCTGGCACTTTTGTGCACAGATAGTCGAGATTTCCTGACTTACCTCATCTGCCCAAGTTTAGAAACAGAGCTTGGAAACAGGACCTTTGGCCCAACAAGTCCATGCCGACCATCGATCATCCATGCACACTAATTTTATGTTATCCCACTTTCTCATCCACTCTGTACAAATTAGAAGCAGTTTTACAGCGATCAATAACTTACAACCCGCACATCTTTGGGATGTGGGAGGAAACCAGAGCACCCAGTGGAAACCCAAAAGGTCACGGGGAGAAAGTGCAAACTCCACCAGAGGTCCGGATCATACCCAAGTCTCTGTCACTATGAGGCACCAGTTCTATCAGCTGAGCCGCACCCACATTGCATTTTTCAAAATATATTATATTTTAAATATTTTCATGAGGAAATTTCAATCCAGGTACTGCAATTTTTTGTAAGGTTAAGAAATTTTGTTAAGCATGATAAAACAAGATATTTTGGGATATTTCATAATGAGCATTTAATAAATGCTGTCTTGTTCCCATTGATTCCTTTAGAAAAGTCTAGAGAAACATGGGGGGTGAATTACACAATATTTTTTGAATATCCTAGTAAAACTAAGCATGTGTGAAAAACCTAAAGGTGCTATCGGTTCATAAAGCTGTGAGAGTGACGTTGATCGTTTTCCCATAATTAGAATCTGTAAAATTCAAGTATTAAATCATAACACGTATATTATGACCCACTTCTTCACAGCTTAGTCACCCCTCAGTTTACCATGTAAATAGTGATCACTTAAATTGTGTTAGATTGTGTTAGAAAAGATGCATATTTGTAACCTGCTTAAAATTCCAGCCAAAGTAGCACTTGTGCCTAAGCAATAATTGTTGTTCCTCCCTGTCAAGTTCTGTTCATACACAAAAAAATATTCATATACTAAATAACCTCTGAAATATTTTTGTAAAATTCTTAACGCATTTTAAAAATACAAAATATCCCAGCACTCTGGATTTCTACTGTTACTTTTCTATTTAAAGATTCACTTCAATTCTACCAACCCACCTCCATCTCAAGGTTTTTCAATAAAATGTGGGAAATGTCTTACAATGGACTAGAAATGTAGTTGTTTCTGACAAAAGGAATGCAGTTGTGGTCATTACCTAGACAAATTGCACTACTTCAGAGATATGAACAGTTGCCTTTGATTGTGAATAATGTGTGGATTACATCATTTCTGCATCAGGTGTGCTTTGTATGATACAATTCCCCTGATAAAGCTCCTTTAGAACAGTACCCAAGAAATTATATCATGATATTCGATCGTAATTGGCTGCTGCAGAAACAACCAGGTTTTAATTGTGTTGCTTTTAATACCAGTCAATGCTACAGTAACAGTAAAGGCACTATTGAATTTCCTTGTACTGTATATGACACTTGTGGGTGTATGGCTCAACAATCATGAACTGAGCTACCCACTGAGCACATCAATTTCAAGGTGTCAGTGTTGTAGATAGGGAAGCATGACTCAATTTCTCTATTATAGTCTATGTACTGTGAACAAGATAATTGTCTTTTCCTCTGCTAATTGTTCCCTGCATTGACTTGATTTTGGCAGCATTTAAATAAATCACATAGCTTTTTTTATAATCATGATGGAGAAGTAAAACATGATAAAGGATCTCGACCCAAAACAATGGTTATTCCTTTTCTTCAGAGATGCTGCTTACCCGCTGAGTTACTCCAGCATTTTGTGTCAATCTTAATTAGAACTGTTGACCTCCACAATAATTGTTTTTGCCAATCTAGTAGAGCTTCTTTATTACACTGCAGCTGATGGTCTCTGGAATAGGACGTGAATGTCTAGCATGAAGATCTTCCAAGTTACTACTTTAAGATGCTTAACAGTTATGTGATTGCTTTCTATTTGTAGTTTCCTTTATGCTGACCTTTATATGTTGAAGTGCACCTTTATTGACCCATCAAAAATCTTTTCTATAAGTTAAGATATATTTCCATCAAGCCTTATATTTTTCCATTTAATTTTCCATATTAATGAATGATTTTGGGCTCAGATATTCTTCAATGGTTCAAGGTTTGTTTATTGTCACATATACCAATTAAGGGACAGCGACATTCAGATTACCACACAATCATACCAATAAAGAGCAACAAGACACCCACACTTTTTTAACATGAATATCCACCACAGCGACTTCCCCACATTCCTCATGGTGATGGAAAACAAAATCTTTTCCCCTTCTTTGTTCTCCTGCAGTCGAGGCACTCGAACCTTTCTTTGTCGGGGCGATCTTGGCTCCCGCAATTGGGATTTGGGCCCTCCGCATCGGGGCGATCAAGCTCCCTCATCAGAGGGATCTCAGCTTTCCGCGCCGGGGGATCGGACTCCCGAGTCGGGGCTGATCAAAGTTCCTGCAGTTTGGAGCTTCCCAACATCGGTCTCTACCCGAGACTGTGAGCTCCTCAACGTTGAAATCCGCAGGCCACGGTTGGAGCGTCGATCCCAGGCAAGGGATCGCAGGCTCCGATGGTAGGTCAATGGCCCGCGATGGGGCACAAAGTCAGTCTCGAACAAGGCCACGTGATGATAGGCCGCAGAGCGACCAGAGATACGATCCAGGAAAAAAATCACATCTCTGGAAAGGTAAGAGATTTTAAAAAAGTTTCCCCCGACCCCCCGCCCAACCTCCACATAAAACATACCAGAGAACATTAACACATACATTAACATTAATACATCATCATATCTCTATTATATTAAAACTCTGTGGGTGTCTGCCGACATCTGTCCACCTGCTGTCCGGCTGCCACTTTTTCCCCCTTTGATCCCTTGCTCCGCCAAAACCGGACCCTCGGGTGCCGCCATTTTTTCCATTTCGCCAGACGTTACGCTTGTACATTACCAAAGGCACTCCTCATTACGTTTAGATGTTTGCACGTACACAATTTTTAATAAAATCCTTCCCCCCCCCCCCCCCCCAATTTTTCAAGAATCAAACTGCTCTCATCCATAGAATGTTGGTAAACATTCCATCGTGTGATGTCACAATGCCCAATGCTCACAGATGTCCAATTGGAACGGATCTCATTTACATCTGCCCTCGTACCAGCCCCAGCCCCCCCCCCCCCCCCCGCCTGATGTTCCAGCACATTCCATTGTGTGATGTCACAGTGCCATCCCTCACAAATGTCCAATCGGAATGGATCTCATTTACATCTGCCTTTGCCCCAGGCCCAGCCCCTCCCCCTGCAGCCTGTGTTGAAGCGCGTGATCACATGTGTGGGAATAGAGAAAGAGGATTGGGGGTGATAGGGAGTGGGGAATAGATGGACTGTCCCTACCCCTCCCCCTCCCTCACTACCATCCCACTCTTTCCCCTCTCTCCCCACCCCTCTCCCTCCACATTCTTTCCCCTCCCTCCCCTACCCCATCTCCCTCCCCCCTCCCTCCCCCCTCTCCCACACCTCTCTCACCCTCCCCATCCCTCTCTCCTCCCCCACCCCTCTCTCCCCCCTCCATCTCCCTCTCCTCACCCCTCTCCCTCCACCCCTCCTCCTCCTTCCACCCCATCCCTCTCTCCCCCACCCCCCATCCCTCTGCCCCACCCCCATTCCCTCTCTCCGCCCACCCACTTCCCCCTCCCCCTCCCCACTCTTCCCCTCCCCCTCCCCACTCTTCCCCCTCTTCCCCCTCCCTCCACACTCTTCCCCCTCTCTCCCCACCCCATCTCCTCCCTCCCTTCCCTCCCCCTCCCCCACACCTCTCTCCCCCTCCCCTCTCCACCTCCCTCTCCTCTCCTCTCCTCTCCTCACCCCTCTCCCTCTCTTCCACTCCTCGTCTCTCCCCCACCCCCCTTCCCTCTCTCCCTACCCCCTTGCATCTCTCCCCCACCCCTTTTTCCCTACCCCTCTCTCTCTTCCACCACTCCCCCCTAAGCCCCTCCCCCTCCCTCTCTCCCACAACCACCACTCCCCCTACCCATCTCCCGCTCCCTCCCCACTCTTCCACACCCCCCCCTTCCCCCACCCCTCTCCCACCCCCCTCTTCCTCCTCCCTCTCCTCCCTCCTCCCCTCCTCCCTCTCTCCCCTTCTCCCACCCCTCTCTCCCCCCTCCCCCACCCCTCTCATCCCCTCCCCAAACACTCTCTCACCCCCTCCCCACCCTTCCTCCCCTTCCCCTCTCTCTCCCTCCCCCCTCCATCTCCCTCTCTCCTCACCCCTCCCTCCTCCCCTCCCACCCCCTCTCTCCGCCCTCCCCCACCCCTCTTCACGCCCATCTCCCCCCACCCCTTTCCCTCTCTCTTGCACCACTCCCTTCTACCCCACTCCCGCTCACTCCCCACTCTTCCCCTCTCCCTCCCCCTCCCCACCTCTCTCCCTCCCCTTTCTCTCTCTCTCTCCCCTTCCACTCTCTCCCTCTCCTCTCTCTCCCATTCCACTCTCTCTCCACCTCTCACCTCCCCCTCTTCCTCCCCCTCTCCTCTCCCTGCCACCTCTCCCTTTCCTCCCCTTTTCTCCACCACCCGTCTCCTCTCACCTCCCCCTCTCCCCTCCCCTTCCCCCACCCCTCTCCCACCTCACCTCTCTCCTCCCCCCACCCTCTCTCTCCCCTCCCTCTCTATCTCCCCCACCCCTTTCCCCTACTCCTCTCTCCCTCTTCCACCACTCCCCCTTCCCCCTCTCTCTCTCCCACCACTCTCCCCTACACCTCTCACCCTCTCTCCCCACTTCCACTTCTCTCTCCACATCCCCCACCTCTCCCCATCTCCCTCCCCCACCCCTCTCTCCCCCCTCCCTCCCCACTCTTCCCCCTCTCTCCGCTTTCCCCCTCCCTCCTCACTCTTCCCCCTCCCCCACCACTCTCCCCCTCCCTCCACACTCTTCCCTCTCTCCCCTCCCCCTCCATACCCCCCTCCCCCACCCCTCTCTCACCCCCCGAACCCTCTCACACCCTCCCCCACCCCCCTCTCCTCCTCCCTCTGCCCCCCTCCATCTCCCTCGCTCCTCACCACTCCTACCCCCTCTCTCCCCACCCCTCTTCATCCCCATCTCCCCCCACCCCCTTCCCTTCACTCTTGCACCACTCCCTGCTACCCCTAATCCCCTCATACCCCACTCTTCCCCTCTCCCTCCCCTCCCCACCTCTCGCCCTCTCCTTTCTCTCTCTCTCCCCCTCCTCTCTCACCCCCTCTCTTGCCCCACATCTCTCCCTCTCCTTTCTCTCTCTCTCCCTCCCCCTCCACTCTCTTTCCACCTCTCCCCTACCCCTCTTTCTCCCCCTCTCCTCTCCCCTCCACCTCTCTTTCCTCCCCTCTTCTCCATAACCTCTCTCCTCTCACCTTCCCCTCTCCTCTCTACCCCCCTCACCCACCCTCAGGGACATGCTGCCCCGCCCTCCCCCCCCCCCCCCTGCAACCGCACATTGGGGGAACAGACCCAACGGGTCTGCACTTGGTCTAGTACTTTTTAAAAACACACTGAAAATAACAAAAAAGACGAAAAGACAGACAGACTGTAGGTGAGGCTGCCATCCCTAATGGCACCACCCGATGAGACCATCTAGGTTGTTTCAGGGAACCAATCATGCTGATTGCAGGCACGGAGACCTTTCCTAGCGCTGAAGTTGTTGAGTACAATGCATTTGTGATGTTGAAGTCTGATGGGCCAGTGGTGGGGTTAGCAATAAGAAACTAGTTTGCACTTGGTGTAGAACACCACTTATTTTCACAAAAGTGGCAGATGGAAAACAGTGCTGCAAAGTCTGCAGTCATGCATTTTGGTAGTAGGAATAAAGACGTAGACTATTTTCATAATTGGGAGAGAATCCAGAAATCGACGGTGCAATCGACTTGGGAATGCTGGTGTAGGATCTGCAAGTCGAATCAGTAGTAAGGAAGGTGAATGCAATGTTAGTGTGTAAGAAGGAACTACAGATGCTGTTTTAAACCGAAGGTAGACACAAAAAGATGGAGTAACTCAGCGGAACAGGCAGCATCTCTGGAGAGAAGGAATGGATGACGTTTCGGTTCGAGACCCTTCTTCAGATTGGTTAGGGATAAGGGAAATGAGAGAAATAGACGGTGATGTGGAGAAATAAAGAACAATGAATGAAAGATATGCAAAAAAGTAACAGATCCAGAAAACAAGCTGTTTGTAGGGTGAAAATGAGAAACTAGTACAACTAATAGAGAGAGAGGGAATGCCGGGGTTACCTGAAGTGAGAGAAATCAATATTCATACCACTGGGTTGTAAGCTGCCCAAATGAAATATGAGATGCTGTTCCTCCAATTGGTATTTAGCCTCACTCTGACAATGGAGGAGACTGAGGACAGAAAGGTCTGTGTAGGAATGGGAAGGAGAATTAAGTGTCCAGCAACCGGGAGATCAGATTGGTTCATGCGGGCTGAGCGAAGGTGTTCCGCCAAATGATCGCCAAATCTGCATTTGGTCTCACTGATGTATGAGTCCACCTGCTGAACAACGGATACAGTAGATGAGGTTGGAGGAGGTGCAAGTGAACATCTGACTAACGTGAAAGGACTGTCGGGGTCCCTGGACAGAGTCGAGGGAGGAAATATAGCGCCAGGCTACCACGGCACCTCCCTTGTCGGCAGGTTTGTTTATAATGTCAGGGTTGCTGCAGAGTGACCGGACAGCTGTACATTTAGAGGGGGTGAGGTTGGAGTAAGTAAGGGGAGTGGAAAAGTTGAGACAGTTGCTGTTACGCCGGCAGTTAGAAATAAAGAGGTCTAGAGAGGGTAGAAGGCCATTCTGGGGAGTCCAAGAGGAGGGGTGGTGATGGGAGAAGGGGTCATCACTGGGTGGTGAGGACTCCTTCCTATAGAAAAAGGCACAGAGGCGGAGGCGACGGAAGAAAAGCTCTACATCGTGGCGGACACGGAACTCGTTGAGGTGGGGGCGGATGGGAACAAAGGTGAGGCCTCTGTTGAGGACAGATCGTTCCGTATCAGAAAGGGGGAGGCCAGGGGGGCATCAGACGGGCCCTCCGCTCACTCTGCAGCAACCCTAACATAATCAAACCCGCCGACAAGGGAGGTGCTGTGGTAGTCTGGCATGTTTACCGGGCTGAGGCCAGGCGACAACTCTCAGCCACCTTCTCCTACTTATCCTTGGTCCATGATCCCACAGATGAGCACCAGCCCTTAATCTCAAACACCATTACTGATTTCATCACTTCTGGCTGTCTGCCTTCCACAACCTCCAACCTTATTGTTTCTCAGTCCCGCACAGCCTGTTTTTACCTTCTCCCCGAAATTCACAAACACAACCCCTTGCAGACACATTGTTCCTGCCTTCCTCCTGTCCCTCGGAAATGATTTCCATGAACCTCGACTCCATCCTACCCCTCCTGGTCCAATCTCTCCCAACCTAAGTCCAAAATACCTCACATGCCCTTGATATGTGTGACAATAAACTGATCTTGAAACCTTGACCTTGACTTCCACTTTCCAAGCCCCCACTTCCTCATCTTTACTATGGACGTTCAGTCACTCTACGCCATCCCTCACCAGAAGGCCTTAAAGCCCTCAGTTTCTTCCTCGACCCCAGAACCATCCAATTTCCCTCTACTAACACACTACTCCTCACCTTTAACAACTTCTCTTCACCTTTAACAACTTCTCATTTGACTCCTCCCACTTCCTCAGTCCAAGGCATACATTGAACAATCCCTGTCCTAGGCGTACACTGGACCTATCCCCAAACTCTATCTCCGTTATATTCACGACTGCATCGGTGCTACCTCCTGCACCCATGCAGAACTCATGAACTTCATCAACTTCACCACCAATTTTCATCCTGCACTCAAATTTAATTGGACCATCTCCGAAACATCCCTCCCCTTTCTTGACCTCACAGTCTCCATCACATGAAATAGACTATTGACTAACGCCTATTACAAACCCGCTGACTCAACTACACATCTTCCCACCCTGCTTCCTGCAAAGACTCTATCCCCAACTGCCAATTCATCCGTCTATGCCGCATCTGCGCCCAAGATGAGTTGTTCCATACTAGAGTTGTCCTCATTCTTTAGGGAACGGGGGTTCCCCTCTCCCACCTGTGTCTCCTCGGTACCCTGCAGCTCCGTCCTTGCTCCCCCTCACCCTAGTCACAACAGGGTCGCCCTAGTCGCAACAGACCACCCCATCAGCCGTCGCATACAACACATAATCCGCCAAAGTTTCCGCCACCCCCAACGGAATTCACCACATTTTCCCATCTCTGCCCCTTTCTACCTTCTGCAGAGATAATTTCCTCCACAACTCCCTGGTTAACTCATCCCTTCCCCCCCAAATCACCCCATCCCCAGGTATCTTCCCCGGCAACTGCAGAACACCTGTCGCTATACCTCCTCCCTATACCTCCTCCCTATGACTCTATCAAGGGATCCCGACAATCCTTTCAGGTTAGGCAGAGGTGCACTTGTACCTCTTCAAACCTCATCTACTGTATCCGTTGTTCATGGTGTGGACTCTTATACATCGACAAGACCAAACACAGACTGGGTGATAGTTTCGCGGAACACCTTCGCTCAGCTCGCGTGAACCAACCTGATCTCCCATTTGCTGGACACTTTAATTCTCCTTCCCATTCCTACACGGACCTTTCTGACCTCAATCTCCTCTATTGTCAGAGTGAGGCTAAACACAAATTGGAGGAATAGCATCTCATATTTCACTTGGGCATCTTACAACTCAATGGTATGAATATTAATTTCTGTCAATTTAGGTTGGCATGGCATTCCCTCTCTCTCTATCTGTCCCTCACTCAAGTTGCACTAGCTTCTCATTTTCACCCTACAAATAGTTTTCAATGGCCTGTTTCCTTCATCATCATTACTTTTTTGCATATATTTCAGTCATTGTTCTTTATCTCTCCACATCACCCTCTATCTCTCCCATTTCCCTTATCCCAAACCAGCTGAAGAATGGTCTCGACCCAGAACATCACCCATTCCTTCTCTCCAGAGATGCTGCCTGTCTCACTGAGTTACTCCAGCTTTTTGTGTATAAATACAATGTTTGCATTTATTTCGAGATGACTAGAATAGAAAAACAGGGATGTAATGCTGAGACTTTATAAGCGCTGGTCAGACCAAATTTGGAGCATTGTGAGCAGTTTTGGACCCATATCTGAGGAACAATGTGCTGGCATTGTGTACAGTTTTGTTCTCCTAATTTGAGAAAGGGTATCCTTGCTATTGAGGCAGTGCTGCATAGGTTCACGAGATTAATCCCCGGGATGGCGGGACTGTCATATGAGGAACGATTGTAAAGACTGGGCTTTATAGAAACGTATAAAATTATAAAAGGACTGGTCAAGCTACATGCAGGAAAAATGTTCCCAATGTTGGAGGAGTCCAGAACCAGGGGCCACAGTCTAAGAATAAAGGGGAGGCCATTAAAAACGGAGATGGGGAAAAAACTTTTTCACCCAGAGAGTGGAATTCTCTGCCACAGAAGGCAGTAGAGGCCAATTCACTGGAGGAATTTAAAAGAGAGCTAGATAGAGGCTAGTGGAATCAAGGGGTATGGGTAGAAGGCAGGCATGGGTTAATGATTGTGGATGATCAGCCATGATCACAATGAATGGCGGTGCTGGCTCGAAGGGCCAAATGGCCTCCTCCTGCACCTATTTTCTATGTTTCTAAAGTCCAGAGGTGGTTTACGAAAATGGTCCCAGGGATGATTGGGTTAAAGTGTGATGAGCGTTTGATGGCACTGGGCCTGTACTCGCTGTAGTTTAGAAGAATGAAGGGGGACTTCATTCAAACTTACTAAATTAGTTTAGCTTAGTTTCGAGATACATCACGGAAACAGGCCCTTCGGCCCATCGAGTCCGTGTTGGCCAGCGATCCCCGCACACTAACACTATCCTACACACACTAGGGGCAATTTACAATTTTAACAAGCCAATTAGCCTACAAACCTGTATGTCTTTGGAGTGTGGGAGGAAACCGGAGCTCCCGGAGAAAACCCATGCGTATAAATTCCATACTGACAGCACCCATATTCTGGATGGAATCCGGTCCTCTGGTGTTGTAAGGTGAGAGGGGAAAATAATTAATAAGAACTTTAGGGACAAACCTTTTACATAAAGGGAGGTAGGTAAATGTAACAAGCTTCTAGGGAGGTAGTTGGGGCAGGTGCTAAACAACATCTAAAGTACATTTTGACAGGTACATGGATAGGAATGGTTTGGAAAGAATGTGGGATGGGGTATCTTGGCGGCATGGGGAAGTTGGGCCGAAGGACCTGTTTCTGTGCTGTTATGACTCTAAATTAGGAAATATGGAAAATATGGTTGTGATTTCAATGCTGGTTAAGGCCACACTGAACCATCGCACCGCAACCAGAGAGCAGTCCTGAACTAATATCTACCTCATCAGGGAACTATCTTTATTTGGATTTTACTGGCTTTACCTTGCACTAAATGTTATTCTCTTATCATGTATCTGTACAACATGAATGGCTCGATTATAATCATGTATTGTCCTTCCGCTGGCTGGTTAGCATGCAACAAAAGCTTTTCATTGTACCTCAGTACATGTGACAATAAACTAAACTGAACTGATTGGGGTTAGTTCAAACCCAGAGAATTGTAGTCAGGTGGTGATGGGAGGTGAGCACCACATCTTGAATAATGGGTTCCACAATCCTATTGACTGCTCTTTAAGCATCCTTAATATTTTCACAATTTTGGTAGGAGGTATGTAATTCAGTGGAAAGTGAATTGAGAGAAAGTATCGAAGAGTTATTGTAGATAGGAATCTTCATCGTTTGAAAACAAAAAAATTAATGTCCGGATGAGATGAAATATAAAATGGAACTCTGGTCCAAAACAGCTTTGAGAAGGGGTGAATTAGTGTTATGAAAGGGAAAGATAAAGAGCTTGTATGAGTCAGTGCATGGTGTAGGAAGGATGCTGGTTTAAACCGAAGATATACACAAAAAGCTGAAGTAACTCAGCGGGTCAGATAGCATCTCTGGAGAAAAGCAACAGGTGACATTTCGGGTTAAGACCCGACTTCAGTCTCTTCTGGCAGTGCATGGTGTTGGGCATAGATCTCAGCCTATAGCAAGGATAATGACTCGAGGAAGGTCTAGGCATGAATGAATCAGAAACATGGTGGGATTTTATGTTTTTATTCACAGAATGTGGACATCATTGGCAAGAGCAGCATTCATTATCCACCTTTAATTGCACTCTGAACAGAAGACTTGCTGGGTCATTTCTGAATAAACTAAAGCTGTGGATCTGAAGTCACAAATGGACTGGAGTGAAAACAAGTTAGTGAAGAGATTTGTTTTTATATTTCAGTTGGAATCCATGCAGAGTTTCATTGAAACAGGCTGAGGAAGGAGATGTGAAAGATATCAAGAGAAATAGCGATAATGATAAATGAGGTAAAATAATGAAAGGGAGAGTTTGTGAATGGTTGTGAAAGCATCAAATACAGGTGAAATTAAATGATAAAAGGGATGGTAGTACATGACAAAAAACAGGTGGCCATAGCATAAGTGGAAAAGCAAATGATAGTTCTAGAGATGTAAATGGTTATCCAATCTTATCTCACAGTTAATTTCAGAACCTTGTAATACTGGTTAAAAGCTGTTCATAAACTTGCTCAATGAAATGCAATAATAGTTAATTGATGTACCATAAGTAGTTGTTAAAAGTAGACATAACCTACAAGAAATCATGCAGATAGGTTTGTAAAACTACAATTTATTTCTCTGCAATCAGAATTCCCATGCTTCGCATAAGGTACATGCATATATCCAGTTGAAGGACAATGAATAAGACTAATCTCTCTTCTTAATTGGAATCACCTGTCGGACTATTTTCTCAGACTTTGCATTCAAGTTGTGTGCATTTTAGGTTGACACCTCTAAATGGAGCTTCATTGAATTGACCTGCATTTAATCATCATGTGATAAAACAAGCCAGCATAGTCTGACCTGAAGAAAACAAAAACTGTATGAAGATAGCTTCTTTCTGCGTTAGGGGCACTTTTCATGATGCATATCAGTTTAAACTCAGCTCAGCATAAACATCACTAAACCACTTCCTTGATGTGAACTAAGTACAAGATAGTTTTCAAGTACAGAAATTACAGTACAGGAGAAGCCATTAGTCTTGGTGTCTATATTATTGTTGGCCCTCATTCTTGCAATACAATTTACAATGCTTTTATATTCTTCCTTTCAAAATAATAATCTAATCTTCATCTCAGTGGCTATCTAAGGCGGACCATATCCCGTGAAGTAATAGTTTAAAAATCTTTCATTTACATTTTGTCTATGATAAGTCAAAGACTCAACTTTCATGTTTCCCAAACTGTTTATTTTCCTGTCAACAGACCCCTCTACTGTCACATACTTTCTGTCTAAATACATCCCTCTTTCCGCCCGTATATGATCCCCTTCAAAATCCTAAATCGTGTAAGAAATCAGAACTTCCAGTTTTCCTGGCCAAAACCCCGGACTCCCTCATGAAAGATCCATTTCTCTCAGTACAGGATCCAGTCTTTAATTACCTCTCTACTGCAGTCTCTGGATTTCACTTAATCTATTTTTGAATGCTCCTAAACTAGGGTCCATTTCTGTGCCAGTACAGAGAAACATTACTTAACCAGTGGCTGCAAATATTGTTACATTTGTAATATAAACCAGTATAATACATTACATTTTCATGTGATATTTATATTCCTTACCAGGGGTCTCTAGGAGTTAACATTCCTGCCTTCAGCTCAAACCAATTCGATACTTATATTTATTTGCTATTCTTACTCAGTAATGTTAACAAAATTAAAAAGTATGAAAAAAGGTCAATAATGTAGATTGGAAATAAAAGTAGAAAAAATACTCAGTTGTGATGAAGGATCTTAAGTCTGTTAAATCTTTTTCTTATTCCACAGATGTATCTGACCTTAGTGTCAGCATTTTCTGTTTAGTATTGCAGCATGTTACACCCGTAGTTGTATAATAGTTCAAAAAATTCAATATTTTAATAATGCAATGCTTCATCTATATCTTTAATATTTTTTTCTGAAGAAAGACAAGTTATGATAATTATATTCAAAGTAGACAAAAATGCTGGAGAAACTCAGCGGGTGAGGCAGCATCTATGGAGCGAAGGAAATAGGCAACGTTTCGGGTCAAAACCCTTCTTCAGACTCGATCCGAAGTGTCGCCTATTTCCTTCGCTCCATAGATGCTGCCTCACCCGCTGAATTTCTCCAGCATTTTTGTCTACCATCGATTTTCCAGCATCTGCAGTTCCTTCTTAAACATTAATAATTATATTCATGATCATTTTATATTCAAGATCATTCAAGTTCACTTTAATTTCCATAGAATATTATATTTTAACATTCATGAGCTGATGGAAATTCAAACAATTGGACACTATCTTCTCCCATAGTAGTAGTTATTCTTTGATTATCAGTGGATTTCTCATGCAACATATTGATTAAAATGATGATTTTACAAAAAATAATTGCTTTTTGTGGCTGACAGATCACAATTTGTTTCCATGATTATACTTAATGTGTCTTGCCCTGGCAATAATTACTGTTTTACATCCAAATTGCTCTAAGATTATCTATCAATGAATAATAGAAATAAGGAAGAGTAATAGCATCCCTGTCATGAATGGCTAAAATAAGTTTGATCTGCATTCATTGGAGTTTAGAAGAATGAGGGGTGATCTTATTAAAATGTAATGTCATATGTGGGATAATTCTAGTGGGAGAGTAAAAAATAATGGGACATAGTCACAATAAGTTGTCAATCATTTAACTCTTAAGTACAAGAAAATGTCTTCTTGCATTTGGTCATGAATCTCTAGAATAAGTTACCCCGGAGGCCTGTAGAGGTTAGATCATTAGACATTTAAATAAGAAGGTAGATAATTTGCTCGAGGATCCAAGTGGTATACTCTTGCACCCTTTTCTTCAATGTGTTTATTTCAATTTAAGGGATTAAAAAAAAGAATAAAATACATTAAATGTATATAATTGACTACGTTTCATCATTAACATAATAAGACATGTATACTTTACTGGAATGTGTAAATACATTTAGGATTATAAATGTGTTTATAAACACTTTACCACATTTTGATATTGGATCTCTTATGTGATTTTGTAATTTCCTAGAAATATTTCACTGTAGAGGAGGTTCAGTGACCCATCTTTCAGCAACTGTCTTTGCAGCTGCATATAAAAGCTAATGAGTATTCAGCTTGTCTTTCTCAAAATGACAGATCAATGTATGTTGGGCTTAAGCCACAAATAATTAGGAAGACATTACCAGATTTGAAGCAGTTAAGAACTTTATCTTTTTAAATGTTCTATTTTCATGTTATAAAGTTATCTTATTTCTAATGTCACAACACTACCCTGAATCTGTTGTGTCAGAGTTCAGTTGTCACTGTCGCTATGTCAATGACAAATCTAAAAGCACAATGTGGAATTCAGGAAGGTCTACATATAAAATTGTAAGCCAATTAATATTGTGAGCCAAACTGAGAATCATTTCCAGTACTTGTTAAAAACTTGATATAAAAAGACACTGCAAACTTACACCAAAGTAATTTTAATTTCAGATTTCTTGGAAGGTCTTGAAAACCGGCCGGAAGCTTATAAAATATACATTTTTACTTTCTAACAATTTCTATAGGTGTGAGAACTACAACAATCATGAACTGTCTGTTGTTGGTCTCTCTCGTAATATGATCTACTCAATTCCATAAAACATGCACAATGTTTCCAGGAGTAAAGTACAGTTTAAAGGAATTAAACTCCAAACCTCATAGCAGATTGCAGTGTTGCGTAATGACCACTAGATGAAGCTATACAATAATTGTTCCTTTTGAAATATAGTATACACACAACTGCAACCAATTGATTTTTGTAAGATTATCAGTGAAGGATGCGAGTGCTTGAATGTATTTGTTTTAATTTATATTAGCAATCTGGTTTGAATATTGTCACATAGAACATGTGAGATCAGATAAAACTACTCATGCACTGGTCTAACAAAACATTCCCAGATAAATTACTTTATAATGTTTGTTGCTGGTGCAATTATGTGTTGTGAAATGTAAATATCTTTGACACAACTCCAGTCTCAGAATAACACTCTCCACAACACAGGTATCTTACACGACACTTGGTCATCAGTTACTCACCACATACTGAATGACTGCCATCCAGTGGCTCTGACATCCACTATAATGAAGTGCTTCAAGAAACTGGTGATGGGTCACATTAAGTCCAGCCTCCCAGCCAGCCTTGAACCTTGAGCCTTACTTATTGTCGCAACATGTTCAGAGGATGCCATCTCCCTAGCCCTAGACTCATCTATGGAACACCTATACAACAAGGACTCCTAAGTTAAACTCCTATTTATCGACTATAACTGCCTCCAAAATCATAATTCCATCTTAACTCATCTACAAACTCCTGGACCTAGGAATCAGCTTTCCCCTCTGCCACTGGACCCTCTGGCATGTGTAGCCAAACAGTTTGAACTGCATCTTCAAGTTTGCTGATGACACCAGCACTGTTGGATGAACTATAGATGACGATGAGTCAGAGTATAAGAGGGAGATCGACAACTGATCAAATGTTGCCAGAACAATAACCCTGCTCTCAATGTCAGTAAGACCAAGGAACTAATTGTGGAATTTAGAAGAGGAAGAATGAAGATGCACAAACCTGACTTCTTCAGCAGAACAGTGGTTGAAAGAGTCAAGAGCTTGAAATTCCTGGGCATGTATATCTCTGAAGATCTGTCCTGAACCCAGCACGTTGATGCAATCATAACGAAAGCCCATCAATGTCTCTACTTCCTTAGAAGATTGAGGAGATTCGGAATGTCAGCGAATACTCTCTTGAACTTCCACAGGTGTACAGTGGAGAGCATATTGACTGCTTGCATCACGGCCTGGTTTGGCAACTTGAACGCCCAGGAACCAAGATGATTGGAAAAAGTGGTGAACACTGCCCAGTGACCTCACCACCATTGAAGGGATTTACAAGCGTCACTGCCTCAAAAAGGCAGCCAGCATCATCAGAGACCCACACTCTCATTTCACTCCTGCCACCAGGAAGAAGGTAAAGGATTGTGGACTATAATTGAGGACCAGATATCAAATAATGATGAGACGGAGTATAGGACGGAGATCGAGAACCTCATGTCCTGGTGTCGAGACAACAACTTTTTTCTCAATGTCAGCAAGACAAAGGAGATAGTGATCAACTTCAGGAAGCAAAGCGGTACACATACCCCAGTTTGCATTGTTGGTGCCGAAGTAGAGATGGTTGAAAACGTCGAATTCCAAGGAGTCAATATAACCAACAACCTCTCCTGGACCACCCATATTGAAGCCACAACCAAGAAAGCACACCAACGCTTCTAATTCCTTAGACGGCTTAGGAAGTTCGACATGTCCCCGACATGTTCGACAACTCACATCAACCTCTACAGATACACCATGGAAAGCATTTTGTCAGGAAGCATCATAGCTTGGTTTGGGAACAGCTCCATCTAAGACTGCAAGAAATTGCAGCGAATTGTGGACGCAGCCCAGACCATCACACAAACCAACTTCACTTCTATTGACTCCATTTCTACCTCGCTGCCTCGGCAAGGCCAGCAGCATAATCAAGGACGAGTCGCACCCTGGCCACTCCCTCTTCTCCCTCTCCCATTCGGCAAAAGGTGTAGAAGTATGAAAACTGACACCTCCAGATTCCACACAGTTTCTCCCCAGCTGTTATCAGGCAACTCAATCATTCTACCACAACCAGAGAGCAGCTTCTTCCCTACAACCATCAGGGTATTAAACACTGCAACCTCAAAATAGGCTCTGAACTAGCTGTCAAGGCCACTGGATAATAGTCGTTAAAGCATGAGATGTTGCTTTTCTTTGGCACCGTGGATGATAGTGGTCTTCTTGAAGCAGGTGGGTAACTCAGAATGGAGTAGGGAGAGATTAAAGATGACCATGAACACTCCCAGCAAGTTTCTCTGCACAGTGGCCAGGGTCTCGGTCCGGGCTAGTTGTTTTCTGTGGGCTCACCTTTGTGAAGGCTGATCTAACGTCTGCAGCAGTGACCCTGGGAAAAGGCACGCTCAAGTCTGACAGGACGGATGTCATTGCCCCGTTCAGCTTCTGCTCAAACTTGGCAGAGAATGTATTAAGTTCATCAGGTAGTGCCAAACTATCACCAATGATGTTGCCTGACTTTGTTTTGCAGCCAAGTGTAGTCTTCAGGTCTTGCCATAGTCTGTGGGTGTCCAAATGATTATACTGGGACTTGTATAATGCCTGGTCTTGTTGGCATTCTTGATGGATTTGCAAAGATCATTTCGAGGTTTCTTGTACTGCTCAGGATCATTTGACTTGTATGCAGTGGTCTTGGTCTTCATCTTGGAATGTACTTGATGAACCTTGGGTTCCAGTTGGGGACACCCAGATTGTCTTCTTTGACACAAACCCTTCTACGCACTTACTGATGAAGTCAGTCACAGCAGTGGCATACTCATTACCCACCAACTCAAAGTAATCGTGTACAACGTTCATGTTTTGTAAATACAGCCAACATAATCGAAGACTTGTCCAGCCCATTCAATTTTTCTTCTCCCTGCTCCCACCTGGCAGAATGTAAGGAAGCTTGAAAGCCTACACCACCAGACTTGGGAACAGCTTTGTCCCATTTGCTATCAGGCTTCTAAACAGTCCTCTTATAGGCCTGGGTACTGTCCAATTTGCAGATCAATCACTGCTGCTGATTTGATCCATGGATGGCCCAGCAAGCACCATTTGCTTCCGCCTACTATTCAACCTTACTTTCCCGTCCGAGACGAACTTACCATTGAAAATGGAGTCATCATGAAGGGCCGTAAGGCAGTGATCCCGGCTTAGCTCCAACAGGAGTACTTTGATGCCACACACAGAGGACATCCTGGTTCCAAGGCAACTGTACAACACGTGAAGAGCATGTTTTTCTAGCCTGCTATGTCGGATTACATACGACAGAGGGTGCAGTCTTGCACTGTGTGCAACAGCATGATGCCACATCAACAGAAAGAACCTCTTTTGCAGCACCCTGTCCTGACCTTCTGTGGTCCACCATGGCCAAAGACATTTTTGACTGGCGCAGCAATCGATACTTGGTCCTGGTAGACTCCTACTCCGGGTGGTTCGAGATCGACTTGCTCCGCACAACCTCTTCTGCGGCTGTCATCAAGAAACTTGCAATGCACTTCTTAGTCCATACTCCCTCCTGTCCGATAATGGTGGACAATACACGAGCCAGCGCTTTAAGGGCTTTGCAAAAGAATGGGACTTTAAGGACATCACTAGTAGTCTGGAGTATCCCCAGTCGAATTGACAGGCTGAGCGGACTGTCCGTAGTTTTAAGGCGGGCATGGAGTAGTCCAGCAGAGCGGGCCTGACTTCTCAATATCCGCAATATATCCCACACTCGGTTCGCCGGCTCAGCAACGAATGTCCAGACTGACCCGAACCATCCTTCCAGTCTCAAAACACCTGCTTCAGCCACAAGTCTACGAGCCTCAGGTAGTTCAGGCACAGTTGCAACAGAGAAGACTGATGCAAAAGGCATATTACGACCGTTCCAGTCGCCCACTCCAACCGTTGACAGAGGGTCAGATTGTCCGGTTTCAGACCGAAAAGGATATGACTGCATGGGCACAGTCAAAAAGGTGTGCCTGGAACCAAGGTCCTATTTGATTCAATCGGATGGAGGTCTCCACAGACATAACTGAAGATATATTCTACCAGTGAACGAGCCGGTACCATCGCAGCAAGTTCAATACGACTGTGCAGATGACCCAGGTGGCGTGCTATGGACAGAGGATGGATATGATTGTTTAAATGATGGATATGTGACAGCAGATTGTGAGTGGTCCTGGGATCAGGGCTCTATCTCTACACATGAGAAAGAACCGCCAGTGGGGCTGGTGCTGATGGTAAAATCTCCCATGAGGGCCGTGGAGAAGTCCCCTGTGAAACCTGTGCTGGTTGAGTCATTGCCTGCTAAGAAACTCCCCGTGAAGGTTGTACCTATGGCAGCATCACCTGTAAAGAGTACTGCTGAGGCGCTCTACCAAACATGTGCAGAAGGAGTCTGCAAGCCTGTGACAAGATTCACCGACTCTGGCTAGAGGCAGATCCTAGACTCTAACTACAACTGACATTATTGATACTGCATCCTTCGTCACTTCGCTGTAGATGATAGCTAACTTTATATCCTTATATATTATGTCTTTGCATGCTTTGTATTTAACCCTTGGACAAAAGCCTAAGAAGGAGTTAAAGAAGGAACTGCAGATGCTGGAGAATCGAGGGTACACAAAAGGCTGGAGAAACTCAGCGGGTGCAGCAGCATCTAAGGAGCGAAGGAGATAGGCGACGTTTTGGGTCGAGACCCTTCTTCAGACTGGTTAGGGAACGAGGAGGAGGAGGATGTAAATCAATCACGATTGCTGATTTGATCCATGTCTGGTTTTACTATTTAGGACCCGATTCCTAATCCATGTCGGGTTTCCACCAAGCCATCCTGTGGAATGTAAGCAATCGTACTTGCAGTTTGAGCTACGACTTTGAGCCAACAGTACCTGTCGTTCTGGTCTCTGTATGTATTCTTATTAAAGTACATATTATGAAGTTCTATGACTCAGTGTTAACAATACTTTACACACAATTTACCTTAACCCATTTGTGTACATTGTACTTTGTCTATAGAATTGATGCGCTATAATTTTGAGACCTGTAGTCTGCTCCATTTTTGCTCCATCTTCACCTTTGCTCCATCTATTGTACTTGAGTTTTACTTGAGGGTATTTATGTATGTTTCTGACCTGTTTGAATAGCATGTAAAAACAAAGCTTTTCACTGTATCTTGGTACACGTAACAATAATAAACCTAAGTCTAATCACTTTTCCATTTCCCTTAATTTTCATCCTTGTTTGCTATGAAATTGATTACCAATTTAGTATAAATTAGCCATAATTTTGTGTTGTGTGAATTGTAGGGATGGAATTAAAAATGTCCAAACTCATTTATCTTGGGATTCTTACTTTAGAAAGAGAGGAAGCTTTCGTACTATTGTTGGTTGGATTCAAAACAGCCTGAGTAGTAACCAAGTAAAGTTTATTCTCTTTTCTTTCTTAGTAGAAGGAACTGGAGATAAAGGCCATGGAAGCCAGGATAGCGGTCTGCTCCTCCTGCAGGACATGGGAGATTGGGGAACTTCCCAAACCTCCAGGTGATTACACCTCCTGAAATTGTGTCCAACGGCACATATAAATTTGGTTAGAACTATAGTTGGACTCGCTATGCAGCATCCAGGATGTAGGAAATGTAGTAGATTGTATATTTACCGAGTTACTCATGCAGTAAGCACAGAAAGAAAGGGGGTTACACAAAAAGCTGGAGAAACTCAGCGGGTGCAGCAGCATCTAAGGAGCGAAGGAGATAGGCGACGTTTCGGGTCGAGACTATACACCTGCATCCCTCACCAGGATGGTCTCAAAGCCCTCCGGTACTTCCTCGACCAGAGGAGCAACCCATACCCATCCACTGACACCCTCCTCCGCCTAGCGGAGTTGGTCCTTACCCTCAACAACTTCTCTTTTGACTCCTCCCATTTCCTCCAAACACAAGGCGTAGCTATGGGCACACGCATGGGCCCTAGCTACGCCTGCCTCTTTGTCGGGCACGTCGAACAATCTTTGTTCTCGGCGTACCAGGGCCCCACCCCCGACCTTTACCTTAAAAAAAAAGGAGTCTGAAGAAGGGTCTCGACCCGAAACGTCGCCTATCTCCTTCGCTCCTTAGATGCTGCTGCACCCGCTGAGTTTCTCCAGCTTTTTGTGTAACCCTCGATTCTCCAGCATCTGCAGTTCCTTCTTTAACACAGAAAGAAAGGGGGTGGGTTAGGTGCAGCCACGGAGTGCAGCAGTCCCGCGTGGTCATTTCCCGCACAAACAGTTCCCTCATTTTCACTACTTTCGGAGGGGGGATGTGTTCTCAGAGGAAAGTGGCAGCAGTAATCAAGGTTGTACCATGACTGTTGGATTTTATGCATGGTAGGAGACAGACAATTCTAGGTGAATAGTATTGGTAGAGGATTAGTTTGTGAGGGAGCCACACAGATATTTCTGTGGCTGAGTAATTTCAGAATGGTCTGTTGCGTTCCTGCTGCCAGGGTCAGGGACATTTTGAAATGCTACAGAACATTCTGAAGAGGGAGAAAGGTGTAGAACATTTGATATTAACAACATAGATAAAATGTTGGTTTTACAGAGTGAATTTAGGGAGTTTGGTAGAATGTTAAAAAGCAGGATCTCAGATTGTAATCTCAGGATTACAAGTCTGTAAATTAAGTTTTGCCTTCACTGCCATATGCCAGTGAAGGCATAACTAGGAGGATAGGGTAGATGACTGAAGAACTGTGGTGCAGGAGGGAGGGCTTTGAGTACTTGGATCACTGGCATTCATTTTGGAGCAGAGGGAACCCTGTACAAGAAGAGTTAGTTACACATAAACTGGAAGGGAATCAATATCCTTGCAGAGAGGTTTACTGATGCTATCAGAAGGTTTTATACTACTGGTTTAAAATTGAAGCTCAACATTTTTTTTTCATTATGGAAAATACCAGCAAAAGTTGTTGAAATGGTTACAGCTGTTGTGAAAGTTTCAGCATGCAAGAGGTAGGCATGTAGGAGCAAATGTTACCATGGTCACTCTCTCTTCTTCCTTCTGCCATCAGGCAAGAACTAGACAAGTGTGAAAAAGCATGCATCCAGATTCAGGGACAGTTTCTTGCCAGCTGTTCACAGGCAACTGAACCATCCTATCAGCAACTAGAGAGTGGTCCAGACCTACCATCTACCTTATCGGTAACCTTCAGACTGTCTAAAATCAGACTTCACTGGACTTTATCTTACACTAAATGTTATTCCCTTTATCCTTTATTTGTACACTATGGATGGCTTGATTGTAGTCTGTCTGCTGACTGGATAGCATGCAACAAAAAAAAGCTTTTCACTGCGCCTCAGTCCACGTGACAATAAACTAAACTAAAACTAAAAAAATGAAAAGTATTTCAAAATTAAAAATCAATGTAACCTATCAATCAGGTATCTTTTCAAATACATGCTCAAGTAAATCAATTTTCCCATAAATATGGCACATACAATTACTGCACATTCATGTCAGCAAAAAAAATTCACTATTAGAAAGCATTACTGGTTGATTTGATGCTTTCTCTCAATAGGTTAAGCATTTTTATGTTAGTCATGGCTATGTAATTCTGCAAAAGTTTAACATTACAGAAGTAAAGATCACCCATGGAGACATAAAACAGGTCCATTCTTGGTCCTGTCATAATTCTGGCAGAGACTTCTGAAAATTACATAAACATGCCTGTGTTCTACCACGTTATGGGGAGGGATAGAGAGAAGCTCTGAGATAATTTATATCGGGTTTACAGAGCTTCAATGTAGATAACTTTTACTAAATTTTCCTTCAAAATAAATCAATGGCTCATGCCGATTCCAAAAGTTGATCTCAAAAACTAAGCGAAGATTGAGAGACTCCTCACAGACCAAAAAAGCCATGACCTTTTATTATCGTTCTCATACATTTCATCCAATGCTTTTAACTCTCCATCACTCTGCAAGGTGTTTGCTGCCTCAATGATGACACAATGAAACATAGCTTAGTTTGAATGTTTCTGGAAGTCAACGTTGAACTCAAACTCCATTATGACCTATGATATCAGGACAAACATAAACAAACTCAGACTAATATAATAGCATTTATGTAGTATAGGCCCCCATATAGTCAACAGGAATGAGCCAAGCAAATATGTCTGGAGATTGCAGGCAGTTGCAAGACTAATAAGGAAATAAAGTGCTGGAGTAACTCAGCAGATCAGACAGCATTCTGTATTTCTGCTATGCTTTTACTGTGGAGAAAGACATGAAGACTGGAGAACTTGGGACAGTTAATGAAGATATCTTGATAGTCTATTTTACATCCTAGGAGGTGCTATCCTAAGGTGCATGAAGGTTGATAAATCTAGTGGGGCTGATCAGACATATCAAAGGACGCTGTGTGAAGCTAAGGAAGAAATTACAGGTACCCAGGTTGAGATATATGAATCATCATTAGACACGGGTGAAGTGTCAGAATTCTGGTGGGTGGCTATTGTGCTTTTATTCCAGTAGGGTTGCAAGGAAATGCCTGGGAACTATAGCCTAGTGAGCCTCACATCCGTGGTCGCCAAAGTACTGGAGAGTATTCTGAGGGATAAGATATATATGCATGTTGGAGTGCATGTATACCACATGGAAGGCTGCTCTGGAAGGTTAGATCACATGGGATCCAGGGAAAGTTAGCTGACTGAATAAAAAATTGGTTTGATGGAAGGAAGTCGAGGGTGATGGTGGAAGATTGTTTTTCGGACTGGGTCCTGTGACTAGGGTGACGCCGAGGATCGGTGCTGGGCCCATTGTAGTTTACTGTATATCAACAATTTGAATGAGAATTTAGAAGGGATGATTAGCAAGTTTGTAGATGATACTAAAGTAGGAATGTTACAAAATTTTGAGATTTTATAAATCAAGCCTGTAATTTATCCCATCAGATAAAGCATAAAAGTAACTTTAATTTGATACCTAATTCACTTTCATATCTTCAGTATTAAAAACATTATGGTCATTTTCATACTCAGAAATTAGCATCTTGTTTCCTATTGCTTTTCCATTGACTTTACACAAAAGCTGTGATCAAGGACAGTCAAAAGCGCATAACTTTCTTAAAAATTAAGAGAACTATATGAAATTTTCAGTTGTTATAGATTGAAGCATTCTGAATCAAATATGAAACATCCTACTTGGATGACCTGAAATTAAAGCATATAATTAGTTAGTCACCTAATTGTAGCTAATTACAAAATTGACCGTTGTGATGGAAGTAGTAATAAACACAGAGACTGCCTTGAAAATTGAAAAATGTGATATTCTCAAGATCAGAACTTTAATATTATTGTATTATATGCTGTAAGTCCGTAACAGATAGGTAAATAAATTCCAATTTCTAGCAATAGACCCAAGTCTTTATGGAGAAGATCAGTTGCTAGCTGGGTACGTTGGCATCAGTAGCATCATCATACTCCTCAGATTGTAACCAAAAAGCCTAATTTGAGGAAGGACATTATTGCTATTGAGGGAGTGCGTAGGTTTACAAGGTTAATTGGCGGGATGAAGGGACTGTCATATGCTGAGAGAATGGAGCAGCTGGGCTTGTACACTCTGGAGTTTAGAAGGATGAGAGGCTATCTCATTGAAACATATAAGATTGTCAAGATTGTTAAGGATTTGGACACGCTAGAGGCAGGAAACATGTTCCAGATGATGGGGGAGTCCAGAACCAGGGGCCACAGTTTAAGAATAAGGAGTAAGCCATCTAAAACACAGAAATGGTGAGTCTGTGGAATTATCTGCCTCAGAGGGCGGTGGAGGAAGGTTCTCTGGATGTTTTCAAGAGAGAGCTAGATAGGGCTCTTACAAAATAGGAACGGGGGCAGGCAGGAACGGGGTACTGATTGGGGATGATCAGCCTTGGATAGACAATAACACAAAATATAGATGATTTAGATGTTCTTAGATTGTGCAAAAAAACTAATGAATTTGATTATCTTGAGAGTGCTTGTTTCTGGAACGTGATCAATTGGAATGTTGCCGTTGCCATAAATTTTAAGCCCATATTGGCAGGCAAGACATGGTCGATTCGTAAAATGCCTAAATAACATTTTTTTGCATCATAAGATTAAAATGAAGCCACACCAAAAAGCCAGATAATATGTTATATAAACGACATACCTTTTATTTTGTCCTGATATTGCGAACTGTGATGTTGAAGGTGTTGAAGGTGTTAGAAGGCGCGTTTAACTTCAATGCAGTGATTACATTGTCCAGCAAATTAAAAAAAAAAAATGGGAACGGAAGCCCAAACTATTTTTCTTCATCAGCGAACAGCCCGAGGAAATCCCTCTGCGACAACCAATACAAACCAGCATTTTAATCCCACCCCTAACCCCCCCCAAAGTCTCCGGAATCGCATGCACGGCAGTGGCAGATCTACCATCCGTAGTGCTGCTGATGGTAGGTTTTGTAACAACGCTAACTAAAGTGGGTCGTATCATAGACAATGAAGGTTATCAAAAATGGATCAGTTGGGCAAGTGGGATAAGGAATGATTAATGTAGTTTAATGCAGACAGGTGCAAGGTGTTACCTTTTGGGAAGTCAAACCTGGGCAAAATTAATGACACAGCTCTGGGGAGTGTTGTAGAAAAGAGGAATCTAAGACTGCAGGTCTATAATTCCTTGAAAGTAGCCATACAGATAGATAGGATGGTCCAGGTTTTTGATGCATTGGCCTTCAACATTATAGGTATTAAGTATTGAAGTTGGGGTGTTAAGTTGCAGTTGTACAAAACATTGGTGGGGCCACTTTTGGAGTATTGGGTTCCGGAAGGAGTGCAGAGAAGATTTGGAATGGAATATGGAAGGAATGGAATCCTTTTTTGTCACATGTGTCAAGGCACAGTGAAATTCTTTACCTGCATTCCCAAGGTATGCAAATAGCAACCACCTATGATGCTGACAAAGTTACAAAGTACGCCGGCTCCTCCTTTGTTCCCCCCCTCCTCCACAGCGGTTCCCCCACGCATGTTCCTCCATTGTCCATTATTCACCCTCCTTACCCCCCTCCCTCACGGTGATCTCCCCATGCCGGGTCCTCCCCTCGCCGCAGTTCCCCCATACCCTCATCGACCGCTGACCCGTGAGGCCTCACCACCGCGGCCGAGGCTTCACCGCCATCGCCAAGGCTTCACTGCTGCTGCCAAGACTTCAACGCCGCCGCCGAGGCCCCATTGACACCGAGGCTGCACCGCTGCAGAGGCCCACTACTGTCGAGGCCCAACCTCTGCTGAGGCCCCAATGCCGTGAGGCTTCACCGCTGCCATTGCCCAGGCAAAGGGTTCACCGCTGCCAAGGCCCTACCGCAACTGAGGCTACCCACTCCCATTGAGGCTCCATTTGGCCAAGGCAGGCTTCGTCGTCTGGCTTTTCGTCCAGCCTCCTGGGGTAATTTATCATGCCTTAATCCTAAAATTCTCATCATCACAGAAGCGATTCTTCAGGCATTGGGGATTATGGGGAGAAGGCAAGATATGGGGTTGAGAGGGAATTTTTTGAGGATGTAACAAGTAGAATGGATAAGAAAGTGCCAGTGGATGTGGTGTATCTGGACTTCAAAAAGCATTTGACAAGGTCCCACACAAGAGATTGGTGTGTAAATTTAGAGCACATGGTTTTGGGGGTAGGGGATAGACATGGATAGAGAATTGCTTGGTGGACAGGAAGCAAAGAGTAGGAATTAACAGATTTTCAGAATGGCAGGCAGTGACTAGTGGGATGCCGCAAGGTTCAGCGCTGGGACCCCAGTTATTAACAATATACATTAATGATTTAACCATATAACCATATAACAATTACAGAACGGAAACAGGCCTTCTCGGCCCTTCCAGTCCATGCCGACCATTTAATTTCCCCTAGTCCCATCTACCTGCACTCAGACCATACCCCTCCATTCCCTTCCCGTCCATATACCTATCCACTTTACTTTTAAATGTTAAAATCGATCCTGCCTCAACCACTTCTACTGGAAGATCATTCCACACAGCCACCACTCTCTGAGTAAAGAAGTTCCCCCTCATGTTACCCCTAAACTTCTGTCCCTTAAATCTCATGTCATGCCCTCTTGTTTGAATCTCCCCTACCCTCAATGGGAAAAGCTTATCCACGTCAACTCTGTCTATCCCTTTCATCATTTTAAAGACCTCAATCAAGTCCCCCCTTAATCTTCTGCACTCCAAAGAATAAAGACCTAACTTGTTCAACCTTTCTCTGTAACTTAGTTGCTGGAACCCAGGTAACATTCTAGTAAATCTCCTCTGTACTCTCTCTATTTTGTTGACATCCTTCCTATAATTAGGTGACCAAAATTGTACACCATACCCCAGAATTGGTCTCACCAATGCCTTGTACAATTTTAACATTACTTCCCTATTCCTATATTCAATGCTCTGATTTATAAAGGCCAGCACACCAAAAGCTTTCTTTACCACCCTATCTACATGCGATTCCACCTTCAGGGAACTATGCACAGTTATTCCTAGATCCCTCTGTTCCACAGCATTCCTCAATTCCCTACCATTTACCATGTACGTCCTATTTTGATTTGTCCTGCCAAGATGTCGTACCTCACACTTATCAGCATTAAACTCCATCTGCCATCTTTCAGCCCACTTTTCCAAATGGCCCAAATCTCTCTGTAGACTTTGAAAATCTACTTCATTATCCACAGCACCACCTATCTTAGTATCAGCTGCATACTTACTTATCCAATTTTCCACCCCATCATCTAGATCATTGATGTACATGACAAACACAGTGGACTCAACACAGATCCCTGAGGCACCCCACTGGTCACCGGCTTTCAACCTGACAAACAATCATCCACCATTACTCTCTGGCATCTCCCATTGAGCAACTGTTGAATCCATCCAGATGAAGGAATTAAATGTATCATCTCCAAGTTTGCGGATGACACAAAGCTACAGTGGGTTGCAAAAGTTTTCATACCCCTTGAACTTTTCCACATTTTGTCACGTTACAACCACAAACGTAAATGTATTTTATTGGGATTTTATGTGATAGACCAACACAAAGTGGCGCATAATTGTGAAGTGGAAGGAAAATGATACATGGTTTTCAAATATTTTTACAAATAAAAAACTGAAAAGTATGGTGTGCAAAAGTATTCAGCCCTCTTTACTCTGATACCCCAAAATAAAATCCAGTGCAATCAATTGCCTTCAGAAGTCACCTAATTAGTAAATAGAGTCCACTTGTGTGTAATCTAATCTCAGTATAAATACAGCTGTTCTGTGAAGGCCTCAGAGGTTTGTTAGAGAACATGAGTGAACAAACGGCATCATGAAGCCCAAGGAACACACCAGACAGGTCAGGGATAAAGTTGTGGAGAAGTTTAAAGCAGGGTTAGGTTATAAAAAAATATCCCAAGCTTTGAACATCTCACGTAGCACTGTTCAATCCATCATCCGAAAATGGAAAGAGTATGGCACAACTGCAAACCTACCAAGACATGGCTGTCCACCTAAACTGACTGGCCGGGCAAGGAGAGCATTGATCAGAGAAGCAGCCAAGAGGTGCATGGTAACTCTGGAGGAGCTGCAGAGATCCACAGCTCAGGTGGGAGAATCTGTCCACAAGGCCAACTATTAATCATGCACTCCACAAATCGGGTCTTTATGGAAGAGTGGCAAGAAGAAAGCCATTGTTGAAACAAAGCCATAAGAAGTCCCATTTGCAGTTTACCACAAGCCATGTGGGGGGGACAGCAAACATGTGGAGGAAGGTGCTCTGGTCTGATGAGTTTAGCATTTAGGCCAAAATTGAAGTTTTTGGCCTAAATGCAAAACGCTATGTGTGGCGGAAAACTAACACTGCACATCACCCTGAACACACCATCCCCACTGTGAAACACGATGGTGGCAGCATCATGCTGTGGGGATGCTTTTCTTCAGCAGGGACAGGGAAGCTGGTCAGAGTTGATGGGAAGATCGATGGAGCCAAATCTTGGAAAAAAACCTGTTAGAGTCTGCAAAAGACTTGAGACTGGGGCGGAGGTTCACCTTCCAGCAGGACAACGAACCTAAACATGCAGCCAGAGCTACAATGGAATGGTTTAGATCAAAACATATTCATGTGTTAGAATGGCCCAGTCAAAGTCCAGACCTAAATCCAATTGAGAATCTCTGGCAAGACTTGAAAATTGCTGTTCACAGATGCTCTCCATCCAGTCTGACTGAGCTTGAGCTATTTTGCAAAGAAGAATGGGCAAAAATTTCAGTCTCTAGATGTGCAAAGCTGGTAGAGACACACCCCAAAAGTCTTGCAGCTGTAATTGCAGCGATAGGTGGTTCTACAAAGTATTGACTCAAGGGGGCTGAATAATTTTGCATGCCACTCTTTTCAGTTTTTTATTTGTAATAAAATTTGGAAACCATGTATCATTTTCCTTCCACTTCACAATTATGCACCACTTTGTGTTGATCTATCACATAAAATCCCAATAAAATAAATTTACGTTTTTGTGGTTGTAACGTGACAAAATGTGGAAAAGTTCAAGGGGTATGAAAACTTTTGCAAGCCACTGTAGGTGGCAGTGTGAGCTGCGAGGAAGATGCTATGAGGCTGCAGGTTGACTTGGATAGATTGAGTGAGTGGGCAGATGAATGGCAGATGCAGTGTAATGTGGATAATTGTGAGGTTATCCACTTTGGTGGCAAGAACAGGAAGGCAGATTATTATCTGAATGGTGTCAGATTAGGAAAAGTGGAGATGCAAAAAGACCTGGGTGTGCTTGTACATCAGTCACTGAAAGTAAGTATGCAGGTACAGCAGGCAGTGAAGAAAGAAAATGGCATGTTGACCTTCATAGCGAAAGGATTTGAGTAAAGGAGCAAAGAGGTCCCACTGCAGTTGTACCTGGTCCAGGTGAGACCGCACCTGGAGTATTGTGTGCAGTTTTGGTCTCCTAATTTGAGGAAGGACAAAGGGAGTGCAATGTAGGTTCACTAGGTTAATTCCTGGGATGGCGGGACTGACATATGATGAAAGAATGGATAGACTGGACTTATATTCACTGGAATTTAGAAGGATGAGGGGGAAATCTTATAGAAACATGTAAAATTCTTAAGGGATTGGACAGGCTAGATGCAGGAAAAATGTTCGCCATGTTGGGGGAGTCCAGAACCAAGGGTCATCGTTTAAGAATAAGGGTTAGGTTATTTAGGACTGAGATGAGGAAAAACTTTTTCAGCCAGAGAGTTGTGAATCTGTGGAATTATCTGCCACAGAAGGCAGTGGAGAGGTTAATTCACTGGATGTATTCAAGAGCGAGTTGGATACAGCTCTTAGGGCTAATGGAATCAAGGGATATGGGTAGAAAGCAGGAACGGGGTACTGATTCTGGATGATCAGCCATGATCATATTGAATGGCCGTGCTGGGCTGAATGGCCTACTCCTGCACATATTTTCTATGTTTCTATACCTCCATCATGCTAAATTAAATAAAAATCAAAAGAGATCTGACAGTTTAATTGTGTGAACCATGAACACCAGTGAAGTTGCAATGCACCTCAATTTTGTGACTGGAGATATAAACCTCATTCTCCTATAAATATTAAGTCAGGGGGTCCAATCTGGGTTTAAGAAAGAATGTGAAAGAGAATATTTAGCAGGAACAAGACTGGACATCATTCACTAGATTTAGTGACACAATGCCAGTCAGGTTAGATCAAAGGGCCACCATCCAGTCGCTTCATTGTAAATGCTGGTGAACAATAAAATAATTAGCAGGAGGCAGAGACTTCACGATTATCATCATTCTCAATGTTGGTAGAGTCCAGCAAACAAAATTAATAGGCCAAACTGAAATGCTTCAGCCAAAGATGCAAGGTGGATAATTAATCCTGCCTTCATCCTAAAATTCTCATCATCACAGAAACGATTCTTTCAGGGCCTGTCCCACTGCGGCGATCTAATCCGTGAGTTCTGACAAGTTTGCCCTCGACTCATACTCGCAGCATGGTCGACACTAGGTCCTAGGAGGTATTTGTAACTCTCCTTCATGCTTGAGGGTAGTCCCCGCAATCTCGAGGCCTCAGCTAGGTCGCGGCATATTTTTCAACATGTTGAAAAATGCCCGTGAGTAAAAAAAGGTCACCATGGAAAAAAATCAATACTTTTTTTACTCGTAGGTTTAGTCGAAGTAGGTTGTAGTAGGTCGGCATGTTAGGTAATCGAGGGTAGTCAAAGGTAATCGAAGGTAGTCAAAGGTAGTCGTAGATAGCCTTCAACATCGTCGAAGGGTAGTCGAAAGAGATCGAAGGAGAACGTCTTCACTCTCCACTATTTCAAGTCCAATTTTCCCGAAGCTAGTCGAAGCTAGTCTTCAACATAGTCGAAGGAGGTCTTCTAAATAGTCGAAGGAGGTTTTCAACATGATGTTTTTTCAAATTCTCCTAAACCCTTCTAAACTCGCGAATTAGGTGGGACAGACCCTTTAGGCAATAGGGGGAAGGCAAGAGAATGGGGTTGAGAGGGAACAATAAATCAGCCATAATTGAATGGCAGAGTACTTGATGGGCCGAATGGCCTAATTTTTGCTACTTGAACTTATGAACATTAATATAATTTATTCTGTGATAATAAGAACTAGCCGAGTACATTAGTTACAAAAAAGACGATTTCCAACAATAATCTGATAGGTAATCATTGGGAGATACAGTGGGCTCCTCTGCCCATCTCGTCAACATTGATCATCAAATACCCATTCACACAAATCCTACACAAACATAATCCAACTTGATTTTCTCAAGATTGTCATCATGCTCCTGTCATCAAGTATAACTCCTGGCAAAACCAGGATAAAACCAAAACCAGTTAGCCATTGCCACATATGTCTAATCAGACCCGAAACATCACCCATTCCTTCTCTCCAGAGATGCTGCCTGTCCCACTGAGTTACTCCAGCATTTTTTATCTATCTTCAGTGTAAAACAGCGTCTGCAGTTTCTTCCTACACATTATCAAGAGGTACTTGCTTGCAATGACATTCTCAAAAATGCTAAGTTTGGAATTTGCCTGGAATCCAGTTTCAGACCCGATTCCTGTACAAATCCAATTCCTGTACAAAAACATATTATTCCAAATATGTTCAAAGAAACTGCCTTCCAGAGATGAATTTGATGCAAATGCCCCTAACATCAAGACAGAATTTGACCGTATACTTTGTCAATTGGCTATTGTCAGTGTTGATTCAGTGTAATCTGAACATCAGGTTTCTGATGAAATTCTGCTGAAGTGACTGATTGAAAACAACCTCAAAGAAGTTCACAGTAAGTACTTTATTAATATATCATGTATTAGCAAATATTAATTAAACCTGTTTTCCTAGAATGTTTCGATTTTATTTCTGAGGCAAATTCTGGTATAGCTTCACTTCCTGCATTATCGTGTTTTCTGACCAGTGAAAGCAAGAGAAATTCAGCCAATAAAGAAGTTGCAATTTCAGACAGAAGATGGTATATACTAGATACTTACTCTCCATCAACTTTAATCCCTTATTCATCTAGGAATTTAATCATTCCACTATGCCTTCACCTGTCAATGCCCTAAACTGTATAATTTCATCCTTAAACCTGTCTATTTAGCTCATTTACTTAAGACACTTCTTAAAACCTATTTTTATTGCACTATACTTTTGGCCATCCGGATAACATCTGATTACATGGCATATAATATTTTTTGTCAGGTGGTGCTTCTTCAGTGTTTTAGTAAATGAAAGGTACTATATGAATGGAGGTCATTTATAATATTGTTGCTGAAAAATTGAATCATGTAGTAAAATCAGATTGTCCAAAAGTAGTTTCATACAACATACGTGTCCAATCAATTATATAGAGGAAAAGGGCACCAAATAATGCAATAGAAACACGTTCACCATTACAGGCACAGTGAGATTAAACTGCAGCAAAAAATCTGGACAGATACACATTGTTATTATTAAATTGGATAAGATTCTAATGTCTACATGGTCATATTTATCATTCCTAGCCACTTCTGGCTGTTATTAAAGTATATTTGAGCCTCATATGTACAGTGATTTGATTGAGTCTGACATAAATTGTTCTGAATAGAATCCTACCCTATAGTTCAGTTTGGCTTGTCTTAGTTTTTGTTGAAATGCTTTTATGATCTGATAAAGTTCTCTCCAGCAATGACTTAATTTCCTTGGTATTCCATGGCTTTACAATCTTTTTGTACTCATTCAAATGCTGTATAATGTCCATTTTGTACACTCACTGTTTCACTTGGCTCATTTTTGATGCATGTTGGTCCAGTCTGTTATGTAACCTTTAACAAAATGTTCTTATATTTCTTTAAGAAAACAAAGTCAACAATTGTGTACGAAGAGATTTCACAGATATTTGGTATTTTTGGTAAGCAAGCTATTAATTAAATTCATACCTTACCCAATGCTCCTCACTGTTTATTTCTCAACGACTTTAATATGCAAATATTACTGAATTTGATTTAATAGTAGTTTCCTTTCAGATTTATGCCTAAGAATACAGAGAATTGTGCTTTACCTCATCAAGGCAATTAAACATACATTTTAATTCAGGCTTCTGTGCATTAGGAATGATGCTGAGTTCTGCAGTACCGACAATGACACTGGAAGTAGAGTGAACTCACATGATATGTTTTAGTTACAGAGACAAGAAAGTCCTGGTCCACATGGGAGAGGCGCTGTCCCTTGTCGTCAAGGCACATGTGTGGTGGAACTGCCACTCAGGCTTGTCCCGGCAGTTCAGTCTCAAAAGAGGTGTTCTCCCCTGCAGTTCACTCTTGCCTCGGGTGGAAGCTCTGGCGGTTCCAGGCTTATCCTGACAGATCAGTATTGGGGATTGAAGAGGCAGCGCTTGTGGTCTCTGGATTATCCTACCGGCACAGTCTTTTCCTCAGTGTGTGGGCACAGACCCTCATTGTCCATGGGCAGGAAGAGGCATGAGGTCTCAGGCTTAACCCCAGCCATTCAATCTTAGCCTCAGCAGAGGCATTGGCTCTCGAGGGCTTCTTCCTGGCAACTAAGTCTTGACTACACAGTAGTGCTGGTGGCCTTGGGTTTATCCCAGTGACTCAGTCTTCCTCAAAACTGTGTCAGGGGAACACTGCTAGAAGTGAGATGCCTCACTCTCTACCTTTCTCACTTTCTTCCTCTTTCTCTTCTGCTTCTTCCCTTTCCCTCTGCCTCTGCCTCTTCCTCATCCTCTTCCTTCTCCCCTCTGGCTAGAATGCCTGGGGCTGAAAAGGAGTAGGTTGACAAGGTTCAGGAGGCCAAATCAATATCAATGAAATGGACCAAGCTGTTACCAATGATGCTGGGAATTGGCCTCTCCTGGCCAGTGAGCCAGAGATAGGGATCAGAGCAGCATCCAAAGGAGGGGGGCGCTGTCACACCTCTTATTAGTTGCATGGTGTTCAGGTACATGTCACACATTATTGTAGACTACAAATCCACAGCAGAAAGGATATTCAAACACTGTTGTATTTAAAAAAACAAAAAAACTACAGAATGTTAAAAGGATGGTATTGTTAATACCAATATTTCAATATTTTATTCTGTATGCCCTTCCTCCATATGTGTATTTTATATTGACTTTGCTGTTAGTAATCGATCTGCATTTGTCTTGTGGTTGCTATGAAATATGTTTATTTTATTTTATTTTTCAGGATTTGTGCATTGCTGGCATGGAGAGCATATATCATACATCACTATTTGTCTTTAAGAAGCCATCTTGAACCTCTTTTGCACGTCTGTGAAGGTACTCCTAGATTTAGACCCAGTAACAATAACAGAATGACATCCTTCCAAGTCACGATGGTGCGTGATTTGAAGGTTCCAAGGCTCTTGCTGCTCTTTTCCTTGATAGTAGTGAATTTGGTGGAGAATTTGACAGAATAGCTGGGACAAGTAACTGCAATTTGTTTAAAGAAAGCATCTACTGCAACCACTGTTTGTCAGTGCTGCATGGAGATAAAGTTTTGGATGGTGGATGGAATACAGGTTGCTTTGTCCTGGATGGTGATAAAAAGTATTCCATCATGACCTGCTTTGCAGGTAGGATTTGAGTGTTAGGCTTATTTTTGTGGCCACGGGATTTATGAGGCAGATCCAGCTGTTCTGGTCAACGGTGATCTCCAGAATGCTAACAGTGGAAGATTTGCTGATAATAATTTATTTCAAGATCTATAGAATACTGAAAGATGATAACTAATGCATTTATGGTCTCAGTAACCATCTATTTCAAAACTCTCAGATGCCAATCATCAGGTGCTTGAGATTTATCATTTTCAAACTCACTACTCCACTTCCTTTTAAAAAATGTAGTATTAATTACAATTATTAAATTTAAAATGGTTATTACATTGAACTCCCACCATTGCTGAAAGTTGTCCACTAATAGCTTTGGCTTTACATTGAACTGGTGGCAATGGTGCTTGGTTTAATTTACAGATGTTTCACACATATATAGTCTTGGGTCTTCTAACCACATATCCGTTATATTGAATATAAGGGATGGTGGTTAGAACCTCATTTGTTCGAGGTGATATTTGACTGACATTTTGAGGTACAACCATTACTAACCATTTTTCCAGTCCAAGCCTGAACATTAGCATGTTTTGTTGCTGCTTTTGGAATGGAATTGTACTTGTGTAATCTTTAGCAAATATCTTGATTCATTTTTGGCAAGACCAGAATTTCAATTCCAACAGTTTCACCTGGATTAACAACTGGCCATCATTTTCCAACTCCTAGAAATACTAGAATAGAACTACCTACAGTTAAGAATGCCATATCCAGTCACATCCATATCAGCATTTATTTCAAGATCTGTAGAATATTGAAGGATGATAACTGATGCCTTCATTGTCTCTGTAGCCACCCATTTCTAAAGTCTGGAATGTCGATTAGCGGGTGTTTGGCATTTATTAATTTTCAAATGTGGTCTTCTACTTCCTTTTTTTAACCAATACTAAATACTCTTCCTCACTAGACCTTCAGCTCTCTAGTATTTCTGGCAGACATTAGGTATTTATGTAATTTATGGGCAGTTTCCTTATTCCCTTTATAAATGTTCCTTTCTCTGTCTCTCAGGGACCCACTTTTGCCCTTGCAGGTCTAATGTTTCTTGCCAATTTATTCTCATATTCTATCTTCCCTGTCATTAACAATTTTTTGTCCTCCTTTGCTGAGTTCTAAAAACCTGATAATCTTCAGGTCCACTGCTATTCCTGGCAAGTTTTTACGACTTTTCCTTTGATTAAATAATATTTTAATTTATTCTGTCAGCCACATATGGACTACTTTTCCTCTTGGGGTTGAGTGCCTTAAAGGCTTGAATATGTTCTTTTTTTGCAACTCTTGCATTATTTCTTGAAATGCTAGTCATTGTCAGTTTCCTCTAATTCTCCCCATTTTCTAATCAACTACAGCCAACTTGCCTCTTGAAATCTTCAGAGTTTCCTCTTTTATAATTAAGTCTGGAGTTTCAGGTGGAAGTACATCATACATTTTTCTATAATATTGTGCCATATGTCTTCTGTGAAGTTGCTGATAGCTAAAAGATAAATAATCTCATACAATCCCCCTTTATGGACTGGTTTTAAGCAGCATTGAATAGCATGGAGGTGTCATCCATTGTTAAAAATTGTATCCTCTACTCATGAGATATGGCAAGCAAAAATGTAGTTAGCATTGGTTGATGCTAATCATCCAAATGAGCACCGAGGACAAAATTTATGCAATAGATAGCGTGAGTCTGTCCGAATTGTTCATCGTGTACCTAGCACCAATTCTGTAATGCTAATCAATTTGATCTTTTTTCTCTTTATTATAATCAGAAGAATTATGCAAAAATAGGGTAATATGGAATTGGATGAGCTTATGAGCACCCTTTTAGGAAGGTGTAACTCAATTGCTATGTTCGAAGTCAAGCCTCAAGATCCATCGAGGGACACATGATTCATTTCTGAGTCCAAGCGCATTCCTTCTCAAAAGAGTAATTGTATTCACTTTTAGTGTGATCCCTTGAAGACAAACCATCATTAATAAGGAGCCAGGCTGGATAATGCATCTGTATTTTTTGCCAGTAACATTTCCACCTCTACCTCCCAGTCCATAAAATCCAATTTGATTGTTCTATAGTTTAGGAATCTTGGCTTGTTCTGTTCAGAATTGGCAACATACAGCCCGTGATGGGTGTTCTTTTGAAGAATTGGGAAGATTGTGCTATCATTTATATTTGCTTATGTAAGGCTTAAATCTGGATACAATCAAACTGCAGCTGAATAATTCAATCAATTGTGAATGTTAACAAACATTCTGGATGAAGAAGTATCATGTCAATGGGGGACAGATAGTTAATCCTCCACCTGGGGAAAAAAACTTGGTGACTTTGAAGTAAAGCCTGTGAGTCATGGAAAGAACAATCACAATCATGCAAGCTCACAATGTTTTCTTTTTATGTTGGGGTTGTTTCTAAAGTTATGAAAAAGTGAAAAAGAACATAAACATCAACTCGTGTAGGAGGGAACTGCAGATGCTGGTTTAAACCGAAGATAGACACAATAAGCTGGAGTAACTCAGCGGGACAGGCAGCATCGCTGGAGAGAAGGAATGAGTGACGTTTTGGGTCGAGACCCTTCCTCAATGCAAATTTGGACAACTTTAAGAGATTTTGGTTACTCAGGAATCGTACGTGTACTGCATTAAGAATTTGCTTTGGTATTACTTTCTCATAGATTAACTTTTTAATATCAATGTCTTAAATGCACACATTAAAATAGCAAATAAAGCAATCTCAGACAAGCACTTTTGACTTATTTTTCACAGGAGGGTTTTGAAGGATGGACTTGTGTGAGACAGATCTGACCCAGCTAGTTTTTCAAAGATATTTGAAGTTCTCACTAAAAGTTTATGTCTGTATTTACAATAATTTAGATATTGGTATTTCTTTTGAATGAGGGCAGTTTTGTATGAGGCCTTTCTGCAGTGAAATTCTAACAAAGTGGTGATAGAGTGGGCATTGCATGCTTCAACTTCACCATTCGTTTAAGTGTGGAGAATATCAAATGGTCCTGATCTCAGTTGTATATAGATAGGATTACAGAGAGTGAGAGCAGAGAAAATTGGGGTTGGAGTAGAGTGGGAGATAAAAAGTGGAAAATTGGATAAGCAATTGACAATAGGGGAGTCAGGTCATATGGAAAAATGCTGGGACTATATACATGGGACTAAAATATACTTTAGTCCAGTATATATATTTGGTCAAGTAAATGATTGAACCCCTGAAGAATGGGATTTAAAAAATGGAATGGGCTGACTTCATGGCTTTTGCTCAGGCTCTTGTGATTTTAGGTGTAGGTTCATTATTGTCACGTGTATCGGTACAGTGAAAAACTTTGTTTTGCATGCTATCTAAACAGATCAGATATACTATAAATAATACAAATAATAACTCAAGTACAATAGGTGGAGCAAAGGGGAAGATACAGAGTGCAGAATATAGTTCTCGGCATTGGCGCACATCAGTTCCATGGATAAATGAGATTGAGGTGAATTGAACAGCGCCCTGGGTTATAGAAGGACTGTTCAGAAGCCTGTTATCAAAATGGACAAAACCATTCCCAAGTCAGGTGGTGTGGATTTTCAAGCTTCTATACCTTCTGCCAGACAGGAACAGGCAGAAGAAAGAATGACCGGGTTGGACAAGTCTTTCTTTTATAATCTACGATCATTGCTTTTCTGAAGCATGCCGTGTAGATGGAGTAATCTACTGCTTCTTCTCTCACCCTCTCCCTTGCCACGTCTGGTTGTAACACTTAGGTTTATAAGGAGTAGGCTGACAAAATTCAGGTGGGCCAATCCATTAACTAATTGGACACCACTGTTACCAATGGCGCTGAGGTTTAGCCTCTCCTTGTCTGTCTGCCAGTGACGTGGATCAGAGCGGCATCCAAGGCAGTGGGCGCTGTCACAACACAAAATTATACATCAACTACACATAAAATTATTTTAAAAGAGACTGCAAAATAACAAGACATTTGTGCAAAAACACTTAGAAGAAAACAAGTTCATAGTAATGCAAGGGGTGGGTTGCATGGTGGAGGTAGGATTAGGGTTGTGTAGGTTGGATCAAGAACCTGATAGTTGTGGGAAAGTAGCTGATCGTGAACCTGCTGGAGTGGGACTTCTGTACTGTGCATTCAGAAACTATTCAGACCCCTTCACTTTTTCCACATTTTGTTACGTTACAGCCTTATTCTAAAATTGAATAAGTTCATTTTTTTAATCAGACCAGAGAACCTTGTTCAGGTGCCTTTTGGCAAACTTCAAGCGGGCTGTCATGTGCCTTTTACTGAGGAGCGTGTTTCTGTCTGGCCACTTATGTTAAAGGCCTGATTGGTGGAATGCTGGAGATATAGTTGTTTTTCTGGAAGTTTCTCCCATCTCCACAGAGGAACTGGAGCTCTGTCAGAGTAACCATTCTGACCAAGGCCCTTCACCCCCGATTGCTCAGTTTGGCCGGATGGCCAGCTCTATGAAGACCTGTTGGTTTCAAAGTTCTTCCCTTTAAGAATGTCGGAAACCACTGTGCTCTTCTGGACCTGCAACGCTGCAGAAATTGTTTTATACCCTTCCCCAGATCTCGACATAATCCTGTCTGGGAGGTCTACAGACAATTCCTTCGTCTTCATGGCTTGGTTTTTGCGCTGACATGCATAGTCAACTGCGGTTCCTTATATAGACAGGCGTGTGCCTTTCCAAATCATGTACAATCAATTTAATTTACCACTTGTGGACTCCAATCAAGTTGTAGAAACATCTCAAGGATAATCAATGGAAATAGGACACACCGATGCTCAATGTTGAGTGTCATAGCAAAGGGTCAGAATACTTATGTAAATGTGATATTTCAGTTATTTAATTATAATTATTTTGCAAACATTTCTAAATACCTGTTTTCACTTTTATATTATGAAGTAATGTGTGTATTGATGATAAAAACATGAATTTAATCCATTTTAGAATATGGCTGTAACGTAACAAAATGTGGAAAAAGTGAAGGGGTCTGAATACTTTCCGAATGCACTGTACCACTTGGCTGACTGCATCAGTGATAAGAGAGCATGGCCTGAATGGTGAGGATCTTTGATGATAGATGTCGCCTTCTTGAGGTAGCACCTCATGTAGATGCTTATGATTGAAGGGAGGGCTGTGCCTGGTGCAT
The DNA here is from genome assembly GCA_963514005.1 of Raja brachyura. The sequence continues at coordinate 26,689,513 of OY740807.1, forward strand.
CATTCAAAATCATCAAATACTATGTGGGTTTATTTTCTTCTTGTCACACACAAATTCACAGAACATGAATTTATAGTCCTTGTGATCATGTGGTCCGAAGGAAAACACCATGTGAGTGCAGTCTATTATTGCCTAAAACTGGGTCTACCCAGTCCATATCCATTTGTGTTCTTCTCAATCCTCCCATCTTTCATACACCAAATCGACCAGCATATACTTCCATTCCTTTATCCAGCCTATCTTTAATTACATCTATACTATTCAGTTCAATCATTCCCTGTAATAGCAAATTCCACATTCTTACTGTGTAGGAAGGAGCTGCAGATGCTGGTTTACACCGAAGATAGACACAGCTAGAGTAACTCAGCGGGTCAGACATCATCTCTGGAGAAAAGGAATTGGTGACGTTTTGGGTCAAGGGTCTGAAGAAGGGTCTCGGCCCAAAACGTCACCTATTCCTTTTCTCCAGAGATGCTGTTTGAACCGTTGAGTTACTTCAGCTTTTTGTATCTATCCACATTCTTACTACTCTTACTTCTGGTTACTTCTGAATTCTCTCGTGAATTCCTTGGTGACTCTTATATTGATGGCATGTATTTATGCTTTTCACCACATTGGAGCACTATATATATATATATTATATCTATCTATCTATCTATCTATCTATCTATCTATCTATCTATCTATCTATCTATCTATCTATCTATCTATCTATCTATCTATCTATCTATCTATCTATCTATCTATCTATCTATCTATCTATCTATCTATCTATCTATCTATCTATCTATCTATCTATCTATCTATCTATATATAAATGCTGTCAAGGTCTTTCATAACTTTATAGGGTTCCATTCGGTCATCCCTCAGCCTTACTAAGGAAAAAGTGAACCGATCTTCCCCTATACTGAATAACATATATTATAAGGTCATAAGTGATAGGAGTAGAATTAGGCCATTCACCCATCAAGTCTATTCTGCCATTCAAACATGGCCAATCTATCTCACCCTCCTAACCCCATTCTCTTGCCTTCTCCCCATAACCTCTGACACCTGTACTAATCAGAAATCTATCTATCTCTGCATTAAAAGTATCCACTGACTTGGCCTCTACAGCCTTCTGTCGCAAATAATTCCACAGATTCACCACCTTATGACTAAAGAGATTTCACCTATCTCCTTCCTAAAAGAACGTCCTCTAATTCTGAGGCTACGACCTCTGGTCCTGGACTCTCCCACTAGTGGAGACATCCTCTCCACATCCACTCTATCCAAGCCTTTCACTATTGTGTATGTTTCAATGAGGTCCCCCTCATCCTTCTAAACTCCAGCGTGTACAGGCTCAGTGCCGACAAACGCTCATCATCGGTTAACCTACTCATTCCTGGGATCATTCATGTAAACCTCCTCTGGACCCTCTCCAGAGCCAGCACATTCATCCTCAGAAATGGTGCCCAAAATTGCTCCCAATATTCCAAATGCAGCCTTACCAGCGCCTTATAGAGCCTCAGCATTACATCCATGTGTTTGTATACAAGTCCTCTTGAAATAAATGGTAGCATTGAGTTTGCTTTCTTTGTTACTGATTCGACTTGCAGATTAACTTTTTGGGAATCCTGCATCAGCACTCCCAAGTCCCTTTGCACCTCTGATTTCTGGATTCTCTCCCCATTTAGAAAATAGTCTATGCCTTTTTTCCTACTACCAAAATGCACGACTCCACACTTTGCTGCACTATATTCCATCTGCCCACTCTCACAACTTGTTCAAGTCCTTCTGCGGGGTCCCTGCTTTCTCTACAATACCTATCCTTCCACCTATTTTCATATCATCTGCAAACTGCAAAGCCTTCAATCCCCTCGTATACATCATTAATATGCAACGTGAAGAGTAGCGGCCCCAGCACCAACCCCTGCGGAACTCCTCTTGTCACTGGGAGCCAACCTGAAAAAAGAACCTTTTTGCCACTCTTTGGCTTCTGCCACCCAGCCAACCTGCTATCCAAGCTAATATCAGCCCTTTGATACCACAGGCTCTCATTTTCCTTAGCAGCCTCACGTGTGGCACCTTATCAAAGGCTCTCTGAAAATCTAAGTAAACAACATCTACTGACTCTCCTTTGTTTGTCCCGCTATTTACTTCTGCAAAGAATTCCAGCAAATTTGTCAAGCAAGACCTCCCCTTCACAAACTAATTTTGGCCTATTTTATAGTGAACTTTTAAGTTTTGTCATGCTCAGTCTAACCGACCTATAGTTCCCACTATTCTGCTTTGCTCGCTTCTTGTGCAGCGGAGTAATATTGGCAATTTGCCAATCATCTGGGACCTCTCCTGTCTCTAGTGATTCTTGAAATATCACTGTCAATGCCTCCACAATCTCTAAAGCCACCTTTTTCAGAACCCTAGGGTTCAGTCCATCTTGTCCAGGTAACTTATCCGCTTTCAGCCCTTTCAGCTTCCCAAGCACCTTCTCCCTAGTACTAGCCACTTCATTAACTTCCAACCCCTGACTCTCTTGAATTTCAGGCACATTACTGGTGTCTTCCACTGTGACGACTGATGCAAAAAAGTTATTCAACTCCTCTGCCATTTCTTTATTCCCCATTATCACTTCTCCTGCACCATTCTCCAGTGGCCCAACTTCCACTCTTGCCTCTTTCTTACTCATTATATAACTGAAGAAACTCCTGCTATCCTCTTTTATATTATTGGCTAGCTTACCTTCCTATTTCATATTTTCTCCCCGTATTGCCTTTTTAGTTAATTTCTGTTATTCTTTAAAAGCATCCCAATCCTCTGGCTTCCCACTAATCTTTGCTATGTTATCACTGCTGATGAAAAGCAAGACCTCGTGCCTTAATGACTAGTGTCCAGTGGCCTTGACATCACCATCATGAAGTGCCTTGAGAGGCTAGTAATGGAACACCTTCAATCCAGTTTACCAAGAAACCTTGATCCACTGCAAATCGCCTACCGCCACAATAGGTCCGCAGCTGATGCCATCTTCCTGGTACTACATAGATCCCCTGGAACACCTGGATAGGAGAGACACCTACGTCAAGCTTCTATTCATAGATTACAGCTCTGCTTTTAATACCATTATCCCATCCTAGCTCATTTCCAAACTCATGGAACTTTGAATTAGCACTCATCTCTGTAACTGGAACCTCGACTTCCTGACCAACAGACCACAATCAGGAGGGTAAAGAATCATCCTTTACGATAATCCTCAGCACTGTTGGTCTGCAAGGATGCATTCTCAGCCCTCTTCTTTACTCCTTATACTCCTATGACAGTGCGGCCAAGTACAAAGCCAACTCAATTTACAAATTTGCAGATGACACCACCCTAGAAGGCCAGATATCAAACAATTGTGAGATGGAGTACAGGAAGGAGATTGGGAACCTCATAACCTGGTGTCAAGACTTTCCCTCAATGTCAGCAAGAGAAGAGATAGTGATCGACATAAGGAAACAAAGTGGTACATATACCCGGTATATTTTGACAGCGCCAAAGTAGAGAAGAGGTTGAAAGCTTCAACTTCCTAGGTGTAATATCACCAGTAGCTTGTCCTGGAACAGCCACAAGAAAGCAAAGGCCAAGAAAGAACACCAACACCTCAACTTCCTTGGAAGGTCTAGGACGCTTGGTATGTCCCCAACAACGCTCACTAACTTCTACAGATGCACCGTAGAAAGCATTTTATCAGAATGCATCACAGCCTGGTTTGGAAATAGTTTCATCCAAGACTGCAAGACGCAAAAAAACCTCCCTTCCATTGATTCCATCTACACTTTCTTCCCAGCTGTTATGAGGCAACTGAACCATCCTATCATAAACTAGAGAGCGTTCCTGAGATATCATTTTTCTTATTGGAGACACTAGAGCTATCTTTAATCAGACTTTTACTGGACTTTATCTTGCACTAAACGTTATTCTCTTTATCTTGCATCTGTGGACAACTTAATTGTAATCATGTATAGTCTTTACGCTGACTGTATAGCAAGCAATAAAAAGCTTTTCGCTGTAAAGTAAACCTTATATGCCTTGGTATTGATTTTGATTTATTATTGCTATAATTGCTATGCATGTTGGCCTTCATAACAAGAGGAGTTGAGTATAGGAGCACAGAGGTCCTTCTGCAATTGTATAGGGCCCTAGTGAGACCACACCTGGAGTGTTGTGTGCAGTTTTAGTCCCCTAATTTGAGGAAGGACATTCTTGCTATTGAGGGAGTGCAGCGTAGGTTTACAAGGTTAATTCCCGGGATGGTGGGACTGTCATATGCTGAGAGAATGGAGCGGCTGGGCATATACTCTGCAGTTTGGAAAGATGAGAGGGGATCTTATTGAAACACAAGATTATTAAGGGTTTGGACACGCTAGAGGCAGGAAACATTAACCCGATGTTGGGGATCTGTGTAAGAATAAGGGGTAACCCATTTAGAATGGAGATGAGGAAACACTTTTTCACACAGAGAGTTGTGAGTGTGGAATTCTCTGCCTCAGAGGGCGGTGGAGGCTGGTTCTCTGGATACTTTCAAGAGAGAGCTAGATAGGGTTGTTAAAGATAATGGAGTCAGGGGATATGGGGAGAAGGCAGGAACGGGTTACTGATTGGGGATGATGAGCCATGATCACATTGAATGGCGGTGCTGGCTCGAAGGGCCGAATAACCTACTCCTGCACCTATTGTTTATTGTCTATTATTTATTGATTTGCTTTTTTCCTCACCATCAATTTTTGTCTGTTTTTATTTGTTCATAGGGGCTCAAGATTATTTAATTTGCTATTGCCTTGAATGGAAAAATATCCTTTTCCTACTGTTTAACACCATTAATTGTCTCATGTTGTTTGTCATATTGTTGCTCATTGTAAACAATCATTCTCCAATCTATTTATCTGGGTTTCATTATACTTACATCCTACGAATATCATCATTTATTGCATTATGGTCACGAATGACTAGATGGCTTCTGACTTTTACCATTTTATCTGCCTGAGCTTGGGTTCATTCCACTTTATTAGATACAATATTGGACCTTCCTAGTTTACATATTCTATCTCCCTAAAAGTTTTTTTTTTTAACTTGACTGTTATCACAAATTTCATTTGGGATTATAAAACCCATCGAATTCACAAACGACATTTATGTAAATCTAAAGAAAATGGAGGATTAGCACTCCCCAATTTTATTTTCTATTACTGGGCGACTAATATTAAAAACTTAATCTACTGGATGGATGATACATGTCCATCTCCCCAGACTCAGAGGTCCAGCCTGAAGGGTTCTCCAACCACCGTATGGACCGTACACTGGCATCTGGGAAAGGGAGAGGAGGGGGCATCTGCCTCATGGTCAACTCTGCGTGGTGCTCAGACGTGGCAGTCCTGTCCAACTCCTGCTCTCCGCACCTGGAACATCTGGCGATGAAGTGCCGTCCCTTCTACCTTCCGAGGGAATTCACCTCCATCATCCTGACCGCGGTCTACATCCCACTCCAGGCAGACGTCCATCTGGCACTGGAGGAACTGCACGCCGTGGTCAACCAATACCAGACGTCTTACCCCGAGGCATTTACCACCATTGCTGGGGACTTCAATAAGGCAAACCTAAAGAAATCACTCCCCAACTTCCACCAACATGTCTCCTGCTGCACCAGAGGACCAAACACCCTCGACCACTGCTACACCACCATCAAGAATGCCTACCGCTCTATCCCTCGCCCTCACTTCAGTAAATCAGACCATACCACTGTGCTGCTTCTTCAATTAAAGAGCGCACCCCCAGAGGTGAGGACAGTACAGAGATGGTCAGGGGGGAGGGGGCAGAGGGACAACTTCAGGATGTTTGGAGTCTGTTGACTGGGCTATGTTCAAGGACTCAGCAACGTACTTGAACGAATACGTCACAGTCGTTACAGACTTCATTAAGAAATGTGTGGAGGCCTGCATCCCCACAAAAACCTTCTGATTGTTTCCCAATCAGAAACCTTGGATGAACTTTGAGATCCGCACTCTTCTGAAGACCAGACACCGGGCATTCATGTCTGATGATACAGTGGTCTGCAAGAAGTCCAGATACGACCTTGGTAAGGCCATCAAAAAGGCCAAAAGGGGCTTCTGCTCCAAGCTGGAGGATGAGATAGATGCTCAAAATCTGTGGAGGGGCCTGAATGCAATCACCTCCTACAAGGCGAAATCAGGAGACGGCTCGAATGCCGGCGAAACATCACTCCCTGATGAGCTCAATGCGTTTTACGCACGCTTTGAAGGGAGAACTCCGATGTGCCTTCCCGAGCCCCCATTCGCTGTGATGGTATTTCAGTCTCAGTCACAGACGCTGGTCAGGAAATCCTTCAGAGGGGTGAACCCTCAAAAAGCACCTGGACTTGATGGTATACCTGGTTGTGTTCTAAAAACCTGTGCGGACCAACTGGCTGGAGTTTTTATGGACATTTTCAACCTCTCACTTCTGAGGTCTGACATTCCCAACTGCTTCAAAAGGGCATCAATTATACCAACAAGGTGACGTGCCACAATGACTATCGACCTGTGGCACTAATGCCTGTGGTGATGAAGTGCTTCGAGAGGTTCATCATGGCGCAAATCAACTCCTACCTCTACAAAAACCTGGACCCACTGCAGTTCGCTTACCGCCACAACAGATCAACGGTGGATGTGATCTCGTTGGCTCTCCACTCCGCTCTGGACCACTTGGACAACAAAAACTCATATGTCAGGCTGTTATTCATCGATTACAGCTCGGCCTTTAATACTATCATCCCCTCCAAGCTGGTTACCAAACTCACAAAACTGGGTCTCTGCGCATCCCTCTGCAATTGGATCCTCGACTTCTTCATTCACAGACCACAGTATGTTCGTATTGGTGGAAATGTGTCAGACTCGATAACAATCAGCACGGGAGCACCTCAAGGCTGCGTGCTCAGCCCCCTGCTGTACTCCTCTATACTCATGACTGCGTAGCTGGTCACACTGCGAATTCCATCATCAAGTTCGCTGACGTCACCACTGTTGTGGGACGTATCACTGATGGGGATGAGTCGGAGTACAGAAGAGAGATCGAGCAACAGTTCATATGGTGCCAGCACAATAATCTGGCCCTCAACACCAGCAAAACCAAGGAACTGATTGTGGACTTTGGAAGGAGTAGGATGGGGACCCACAGTCCCGTTTATATCAATGGGTCGATGGTTGAAAGGGTCAAGAGCTTCAAATTCCTGGGCGTGCACATCTCTGAAGATCTTTCCTTGTCCGAGAACACTGATGCAATTATCAAGAAAGCACATCAGCACCTCTACTTCCTGAGAAGATTACGGAGAGTCGGTTTGTCAACGAGGACTCTCTAATTTCTACAGGTGCACAGTAGAGAGCTTGCTGACCGGTTGCATCATGGCTTGGTTCGGCAACTTGAGCGCCCTGGAGAGGAAAAGACTACAAAAAGTAGTAAGCACTGCCCAGTCCATCATCGGCTCTGACCTTCCTTCCATCGAGGGGATTTATTGCAGTCGCTGCCTCAAAAAGGCTGGCACTATCATCAAAGACCCACACCATCCTGGCCACACACTCATCTCCCTGCTACCTTCAGGTAGAAGGTACAGGAGCCTGAAGACTGCAATGACCAGGTTCAGGAATAGCTACATCCCCACAGCCATCAGGCTATTAAACCTGGCTCGGACAAACCTCTGAACATTAATAATCCATTATCTGTTATTTGCACTTTATCAGTTTATTTATTCATTATTATTCATGTGTGTATTTACGTATATAATGGTTATATGGACACATTGACCTGTTTTGTAGTCAATGTCTACTATGTTCTGTTGTGCTGCAGCAAAGCAAGAATTTAATTGTCCTATCAGGGACACATGACAATAAACTCACTTCAACAGGTAAACTGAAAAAAATGGAGAGGGAAGACTGTTCGCCTTTTAATATAGGGGAGATTCTTCTTTCTCCAATACATCTGAATAAATCAACGTATGAGCAAAATCCGATAATACATAGCACCCTATGAATTTGGAAGCAGTTGAAATCAAGTCTCAAACTGAGAAATTTCTCTCTCTTTTTACCAATCGCTAACAATCCCTTATTTAAACCGTCTACTTTAGATAAGGCATTTGCACAATGGAAAAACTCAGGAATTAAAACGCTGGGAGATCTCTACGAGAAGGGGATTTTCCTCTCGTTTCTAGATTTACAGGAGAAATATCAATTGAAAGCAAGTAATTTTTTTAGATATCTTCAAATCCGAGACTATGTGAAAACACATCCACAAGAATGTCATTCTGTGGGCCCAGATATATTAGACGAATGCATGAATAGACAGGCTGATGCAAGTAAGTTAATATCCTACATTTACAATACCCTTTTAACTGCACACATCCCATCTTCTGAAATGCTTAGGCGAGCATGGGAAGATGAATTGGGTTTATTAATCTCACAGGATAGCTTGGAGGAAAGCCTTCTACACATACATTACTGCTCTCTTAATGTTAGGCACTCCCTGATACAATTTAAAATACACCACAGACTCTACTATTCAAAGTCCAAATTGAACAAGATCTTCCCAAACATTCATTTGTGATAAATGTCTCCTCCAAGAAGCGACTATAACGCATTCTTTCGCTTTCTGTATAAAGTTACAAAACGTCTGGAGGGGAATATTTGATACCTTCTCCAAAATACTTAAAAGTAAATTGGAACCAGATATAAAACTGATCACATTAGGTATGTCAGAGGCCTGCTCTAAGCTAACGATATTTCAAATAACGGCGAAAAAATTAATACTCAAATTTTGGAAACAGACAACGGTCCCTACAGTGAAGATGTGGATTACGGATACGTCCGAGACACTACATCTGGAAAACATTAGGCTTGTCTTGGCGGAAAAACCAGATCAATTTCTTAAGACATAGTTACAGTTTACTAAATTTCTGCAACAGAATGGTTAAACACAAATTTAAATTTAAATCCGACGGCAGGGATAGGTGGGGGGGGGGAGGTATATCTCCATCTTTTCTTTTCTTATTTCTTTTCTTTTCTCCTGCACGTCTTTGGTAGCTTAGGGGTCTTTTTCCTGCTCTTTTGTATTTTCCTTTTTTTTCCTTCATTCTTTTCTTTCTACGTTCTTTGTTTTCCTTTTTTTTGGTTTACGATATAAGGTTAAAAATGAAGCTGTACAATAATGTTATGTAATGTATAACTGTTATGCCGATCAAAAAAAAAAGTTTACATATTCAACAGCCATGAGTGTTTCATTCTCATATGCACTGGCACTGGAACAATGAAATTCTCCCCACATCAGCTGTATAGGCACATTAAACGCAACAACACAACAAATAAGTATGCAATAAATTATCAGTTATTAAGTTGCTAACAATTTTGTCAATAAATTCCCCTTCTTTCTCATTTAGAGCCTCTGTCTTCTTCGTATTTACCTGTATTTCCCCTTTCCAGGTGGATTCTGGTTTGGATGGAGCCCATTCCATGCACAAGTATCCTATCCATGCAGTTCTTTCTTATCCCACATCTGGCCCACATAGGATAAAGAGGATTTTTTCCCTACATGTAAATTCACCAATCTACCTATTACTATGCCTATTCGCTGTGGATCAGACAATAATTATTGCCATTGAGATCATGTTTTCTTAAATTAGAATGTCTAATTCACAAAAGTCTTTCAGAATGACCTCTTCCTCTCTTGTTCACTCTAACATGGACGATATTAACTGAATTTATTCAATTTCTTTCCAAGTTTTTCCAGCTGCTGTGAGATGTGTCTTATCTTTATCTGTCTAGGATTTCACCTCTCCTAACTACATAGATCTCTTTCATGTGAGTATTTATTCTGCTCTTCACTCTTTTGAGCCACAGCGCCCTATTCTACATTTTGGTTGTTCATCTTGCTGTCTTGCTCTTTGTCATTAAAGTTAAAAATGATTGCGTACGTATTGGATGCTGCCGCTGTCTGTACAATCTCCTTATCAGCCTCTGCACAGCACCCAAGTAGTTACACCTTCCCCATCCTGAATCATGCTTTTCTGAATGTTGTAACTGTATTCTGCATAAAACAATCCCAACATTCACCATCTTCTCCCTCTTTGTCCGAGTTCCTACTAACACAATTGGTCGATAACTCTGAGCCATAGGGATCAGAAACAGAGATGGAGGATAGCAAAAGTTCTTCCCGTATTCAAAACAGCAGTAGAGATAAGCCAGGAAACTACAGGCCATTGATACTTAGTGGTATGAAAATGATTGGGAAAACATTCTAAGGAACAGGATTTATTTTGACTTTGAAAGGCAGAGACTGATTAGTGGTAGTCAGCATAGTTTTATGCAGGGGAGATCATGTTTCAGAAAGCTGATGATTGTTTTGAGTAAGTAACTAAGGAAATTGATGAGGACAGGGTGTTAGACATAACTTTTAAGAACTTCAGCAAGGCTTTTGACAAGATCCCATACAATAGATTGATGTAGAAATTTACAGCACATGCAGGTGTATGACAAACAGAATAGTGAGATTAAACGAGAACTTACCAGTTCGAAGTTTGATCTTTATTTTATGAGGAGTTACGATGAGGGATTACGTGAAGAAGACCCCGCCTGGCGCTGGAACGGCATACTTCAAAGCAGCGGCATGAAAAACACAGAAACCAATAGCCGAAGTAAAATAGTAAGGCTCAAAATAGACTAGAACTACCAGATGATCATTTACATTATGAGGGTTGGGAGTGGAGGGCACGTAATCCCTCATCGTAACTCCTCATAAAATAAAGATCAAACTTCGAACTGGTAAGTTCTCGTTTAATCTCACTATTTTACTTCGGAGTCACGTGAGTGACTACGTGAAGATTTTGAAGCTCTGTGTTTTTCATGTCGTAAACTCATTTCATACGACTCTCTGTTTAGTCAAAACAGTAGTGAGTAAATAGTATTTTTAGGACATTGTTACAATTTATGTAATAAGTCCTTTAATCATAAAAAGAACAACTTTTTAATAATAACCCCTCTACCTTAGGGGAAAATTACAAAATAAATTGATAAATGTTGTCAATGGTAACATAAATCGATAATATAAATCGATAATATAAAACAAAGCAAGCATTAAAGAGAACCCATTACTGTGTGTCTAAATCCTGGCACTGTGACAACAGGTTTATTCTAGAACTTTGAAAATCTCTTCTCTAGACCACCCTGCGGCCTCTAAAATTTTATCGAGTGGCACGTCCTGTACCTTTGCCACGGACGTAGCTGCCGCCCTAGTGGAGTGAGATTTAAACACATCAGTGTCTATTCTTGCTAGACACAAACCATCCAGAAATGGTTTGAACTGAACCTTTTGTATGTGGCTTTTGTGTGTTATTAATAACGCTTTCTCAGAACCTCTGAGATTTTGGTTACCTCAATGTACTGAGTTAAATGCTTAACCACACACAATGTTTCATCAATAGGATATGCTTTAAACATTACCTTCATTCCAGTTCTTCCTGGTCTGCTTTGTTTGATCAAGTCATAAACATAAAACATAATGTTATCTGCAGTCACATGTATGCAATCCAACCGTACAACTGCAAAGCTTGTACTCTCTTTGAGCTGATACCAATGCCATTAACTTTACCACCTTGAATGTTAATTTCTGCAAAGACATTGAATTAATTGGAGTCCATTGTTTAAACAAAGTGAAAACAATGCTAACATCCCAAATTCCTGTATATATGGGCTTAGGATGATTTTATTGAAATTCCTTTCATGAGTCGGGATACTAATGGGTGAGACCCAATGAATCTCGATCTGAAATTTGTCCTAAATAGGATGACAATGCACTACGAGCACAATTAATGGCACTATACTCAAATGCTCATCAAGTGTAACCCAGCAAGGAACTGTAATACATTTGAAATGTTTGCAGTATGATAAGATATCTTTGACTGTGTACACTTCCCATTTCCTTATATGCGACTTATATTGTTTTAGTGCTATTCCTCCAAGCTGCAACTATAACATCCATGGTCCTGTCCGACAGTACAACTCTTGCAATGGTCTGGTCAGAACCTGCAGATTAACAAATACATGTGTGTTGAAGAAGGGTCTCGACCCGAAACGTCGCCCATCTCCTTCACTCCCCAGATGCTGCTGCACCCGCTGAGCCTCTCCAGCTCTTTGTGTAACTAACAAATACATATGATCATGCAATGGATGAATTCCTTTTGTTACTGGTTGTGTCAACAGATTGTCGCAACTGGGAATTGTCATACATGGTTCAATAATCATATTAGCATCAATGGGAATCATGACTGCGTGGGCCAATCTGACACCACCAAAAAATTGCATTCGACAGCGTCTTGCGCTTTTTATTGAGACATTGCCCAATGAGACAGAATGGGGAAAATCATAAAAGAACAAATTCCCCAGTGTAGCGAGAAAACATCCACCGCTACTGCCGCTGGATCGTGTTCCCCAAGACCCGTATTTGGGCAATTGGTGATTCAATCTAGATGCAAACAGATCAATGTCCAGCACTCCATAGTGACTGACAATATTTTGAAATTTTGTGGATTAACATCCATTCTGTATTGTCTTCAAATATTTGTGATCTTAATCTGTCACAACATTGTCTCTCCCCGAGAGATAAATAGCTGAAAGCCAAATATTTTTTGCCATACACCATTGGCACATCTGGTTTACCAGATGATCACATGATATTGATCTAACACCACCCATGTGATTAATATATGCCACAGCTGTGGTATAATCTATTTGTACTTGGACATGCAAATCCTTTAATGAAGGGCAATAAGCTTTTAATACATAAAATGCTACCAGGAGCTCCAAATAATTAATACCATGTTTGGAACAATAAATCCTCTTGGACAGCCCATCTGCCTCTACAGCTGGTCTCATTATCCGAACCCCCCCCCCCCCCATCCGAGAGAACTTCGTCATTTTGCAAAACACTACTGGCTGATGAACTAAAAGTTCTAAGCAGCTTATGGAACATTCTCAATCCATCAATGTAATTCTGATAAAACTTCCTTAGGCAATTGCATTGGCCTATCAAATGGCTTGCTCGCTGAATAAGCGCTTGAGTTTTTGCCCTTTGAAGATTTTGGTAATGTAGACGACCAAACTCTACTGTCTGGAAATGCTGCTGCCAATTTACCAATAATTTTGGCAACCTCTCGGATGGAGGGATAAGGTTCGTAAATCAAGTCTTGACACACATTTGTCAAATCCAACACTTATCCATTGGTAAAGTTACCAACCTGGTAACTGAGTTAATCTCAAACCCCAGATATTCAATGGTTTGGGATTGCTGTATCTTAGATTTGTTGGATGGATCAGGAACCCAACTTCTCAAACAACTTGTAGTTACTGAGACTAATTTTCCACCTGGCTCCTGATTAGCATTGACAATTAAATGTCATCTAGATAAGCCATAACAATGTACTTTTGTGCCTAAGGCAGTGCAAATGCTGGCTTAATCCTTAAAGGCAAAGCTTGTAGTACCACAAACTGTCTCATCCATAACTTTAATTACCTATGAAATTATGGTGAATTGGGACCGAAAAATGCATCTCTTCAATTTATTGCAGCCATAACCACCAGTTGATACCTGCTGTATAGCAGTGTTGAATGTGTCCATTTAAAATTTTTTACTGGACAATATATTTAATTGTGTGAGATCTAACATGATTGTACAACCCCATCTTCTATGGCCTGGGGAAAATATTTGATACAATTGTTGTGGATCCTTTCCTGTTTCTCAATACCTCCTTCCTCACACAAATTCCCACGTCTTTGTCAATTTGAATTATTCCAAGACTATAACATGAAGAATGATCAGGTTATTGTGTCCCAATGGATCCATACCTCTTCATTATCAACATTTGGAGTCTACCACCAATCTGAGGTTCATCCAAACATCCTTCTTAAATAGGATTAAGTTTTGTACCTCCCCAACTGTTTGACGAAATTACCTCCTTACCCAAAAATGTGGGTGTACATTCGTTATTTTATTAATATATGGTCCCTAGATAAGGGACGTATCAGATTTAAACTGATAAGAACAGATACCATGCTTAATCTTAGCCAAAAAGCCGAGAAACGATTTGCTGGCTGGAAATTCTTCCTTATCATACTCCTGCCTCGGCTCAAATCAAATCCCTTTTCCATATGACCAGCCTACTGGCCAACTAAAGGGTTTCATAAGACCAACAGTTTCTTCCCCTTCATCCATACTTAATTTGCTTAAACAGATTTTCTCCGAATCAATAACCAGGAGTTTGAACATTGCTTGTCCTGTAAATCTTTGGATGTAAAAGAGGCCGAATGGCAATCTTTTATTTATATAATTTAACTCAAATAAGTTTGCAGAATAAACCTAACATATTTTGTTTCATTCTGAACTTTAGTCATTCCACAACTTCCCAGCTTGTCTTAAAAGACAGTGATGCCAATTAGTTTGAGGATTCTTTTAATCGTAATTCCTGCGCCCGCATAATTGCTGACATTGGCGCCCAAAACCCGGATTTACCAGGTACCTTCTTAAAGGTGTTTTAGAATGCTTCTTGCATAAAATTCTGTATAATTCCAATTTTAGTATATGTGCTGCCGAAGCGAGCACATGTTTAAATGCAAATCTGCTGTTTCAACCATAACAGCTTCTTGAGGCAGGTGAGAGGCCATATAATTAACATTGGCCGCCAGGTTCCTTCCATGGCCTCACCGCCTCCACCAGGTATAGTACTTTGTGCCCCTCAGACACACCTGGATTTGTATTGTGGTGGGTACTTCTGACCACAAACACCACTTTCAGGGTCTGTCACATACAGCCCTGGTACTCCTGAAACTCGTTCAAGGAGACTTCCTCCAGTCCATACCCAGGCACTGGGGTTTCAAATTCCCAATTCGAATTGGCACCATATTCACGATATGGAACCCCCTCAGGGGCTGCCTGGGAATATTCTGGGTACTTAGACCCTTGGTTGATATAATTTGGAGAATTTCCTCCATTAGATCCATACTTAGCCAATTTTAGGCTTACCTTACAGGATCTTTTAGAAACCTCAGGCCTTTCAAGCCTCTTTTTACTTTTAGGCACTGGGTTTTCAAGTGTTGTTTGTGGAGCAACTAAAGGCTCCCTAACGGGTATTTCAATCGGCCACCGGTATCGGAACCGGCTCCGCAATAGTCTGCTGTCCCGACTTTTTTCACCCCGGGACGCACGTTTTACCCGCGATTTTCTTTTTAAAACATTTTATTTTTATTTTTATTTAAACTCCTGCTGGTTTCCTACCAGCCTACGGAGTTTTAAGAAAAACGCCCTGGAAGTAAAATAATTTTACTTACCTGCGGGCCGTTTCCTTACCGCTGTGCTGGAGCTGCGCTCTGCAGCTCTTCCTCTGCCGATAGCGTCGACGTAATGCCGTTCCAGCGCCAGGCGGGGTCTTCTTCACGTAGTCACTCACGTGACTCCGAAGTAAAATCAAAAATTGGCTTGGTGTTCAGGTAGCATAGGTGTGTAGAGGATTATTTTTCTGACAGGAGGTCTGTAACCAATAATGTACCTGTGATGTTTGTTGTTTGCAAAATATTTATGAATGACTCTGATAATAATGTAGATGGACTAATTAGTAAGTTTGCTGATGATGCAACATTTGATGGAGTTGGAAAGAATGGTATCTAAGAGTACAGAAAGACATGGATCAGCTGGAGAGTTGGGCAGAGTAGTGGCAGATGGAAGCTAATCCAAGATGGCGGCGCTGGGTTAACAGCTGCGGCCCACCTGCAGTCCGTCTATTATTTTTATTTTTATGTCCTGTTTTTGGTTGGGTTAGTTCGTTTTGTTGCATTGTGTGTGTATGTGGGTGGGGTGGGTGGGGAGTAACATGTCCGGGTCTCTTCCTTCTGGGGGGGGGGTGCGACTTTCTGTCGTATTCCCCGTCTCTGTCTGCGCCGAGGCCTAATGGCGGAGCTGGCGGCCTCGGGCCCGGGGCGGTTCCAGTAGCGGCAGCGGCAGTAGCGGCGACGGCCTGACCACCGGAGCGGTTCCGGCAACGGCGGCGGCGGCAGCAGTGAAAACCTGACTCCAGGAGCGGTTCCAGCAGCGGCGGCGGCAGCAGCAGCGGAAACCCGACTCGGTCCCGGGGCGGCGACCCGACTACCGGAGCGGTTCCAGCCGCGGCGGCAGCAGCAGCAGCGGAAACCCGACTCGGTCCCGGGGCGGCGACTCGACTACCGGAGCGGTTCCGGCGGCGGCGGCGGCAGCGGCAGCGGAAACCCGACTCGGTCCCGGGGCGGCGACCCGACTCGGTCCCGGAGCAGTTGCAGCGGCGGCGCGGCGGCAGCGGCGGCGGAAACCCGACTCGGTCCCGGGGCGGCGACCCGACTTGGTCCCGGAGCGGTTGCAGCGGCCCGACCACGGGCCCGGTGGACCCCCCAGGCCGCGTAGTTGAACTGGCCCACTCGTGGAGCTCGGTTGAACCGCGGGACTGACTTACCATCGCCCAGTGCGGTCGCGGCATCTGGGGCCTGGATCACCTCGGCGCAGAGGGAAACAAAGAGGGAAGAGACACAGACTTTAAGTTGTGCCTTCCACCACAGTGAGGAGGTGTTTGGTGAACTCACTGTGGTGGATGTTAAATTTGTGTTTATTGTGTATTCTGTCATTTTTGTTTATTTATTTGTAATTATATGTATGACTGCAGGGAAACAGAGTTTCGTTCAGACCGAAAGGTCTGAATGACAAATAAAGAATCTAATCTAATCTAATCCAGGCAATTGTGAGGTAACAGATTTTATGTTTAATGATAATGAATGAATACGTTTATTGGCCAAGTAATTACATACAAGGAATTTGCCTTGGTGCTCCGCCCACAAGTGACAACATGACATACAGTGACAGTTAATAATGATACATAAAACAATAAACATTATTGATAAAACATTATTGATAAAGCATGTGAATTAAATGAAATACCAGAGCAAAAGGAGGCTACAGATTTTTGGTTATACAGCTACTACCCGTGGAAAAAAGCTGTTTTTATATCTGGCTGTGGCAGCTTTGACTGTCCGGAGTCGCCTTCCAGAGGGAAGTGATTCAAAGAGTTTGTGGCCAGGATGAGATGGGTCAGAGATTATCTTACCCGCTCGCTTCCTGGCACTTGCAGTGTACAATGGAAGGAAGGTTGCAGCCAATAACCTTCTCAGCTGATCGGACGATTCGCTGCAGCCTCCGGGTGTCATGCTTGGTGGCTGAGCCAAATCAGACCATGATGGAAAAGGTGAGGACAGACTTTACGATGGCCGTATAGAATTGGAATCATTGCCTGTGGTAGATTGTGCTTCCTCAGCTGCCGCAGGAAGTACACCCTCTTATGCCTATTTGATTGTGGAGTCGATGGTAGCCCCCCACTTAAGGTCCTTGGAGATGATGGTTCCCAGGAACTTAAAAGACTCCACAGATGTGACTGTGGTGTTGTTGATGGTGAGTGGGGTGAGGGGAGGGGGTGCTCTCCTAAACTTTACAATTAATTCCACTGTCTTAAGAGCATTGAGCTCCAGGTTGTTGCGATGGCTGTGACAACTTGTTTGTCAGGAAGCTGGTGATCCACCGACAGAGGGGTTCAGGCACAGTCAACTCAGAAAGTTTGGAGTGTAGTATCTCTGGCACAATGGTGTTGAATGCAGAGCTAAAATCAACAAACAAAATCCTCGCATAGGTCCCCTGGTATTCTAGGTGCTGGAGGATGAAGTGCAGTCCCTGGTTAACTGCATCATCCACAGATCTAATGGCCCAATATGTAAACTGAAGATGGTCCAGCAGGGGGTTCGTGATATTTTTCAGCTTGGCCAGCACAAGCCTTTCAAGGGTCTCCATGACTACAGAGGTCAGTGCGACAGGCCTGTAGTCATTAAGACCAGTAATCCTTGACAATAGTGGAGACTTTGAAGCAGGCAGAGACAGTACAGGTTTGCTGGGACTGGTTGAAAATGTCTGTGAAGACCTGTGCCAGTGGTTCAGCGCAGATCTTAAGAGTAGAGGGGGAAACATTGTCTAGTCCTGGAGATTTCCGGCTTTTCTGTCTTCTGAAAAGCCTCTCCACCTCCTCTATATTTATACCAGACTATATTTATACCAGACTAACCAGACTGATTCCTGGGATGTCAGGACTTTCATATAAGGAAAGATTGGATAGACTCGGCTTGTACTCGCTGGAATTTAGACGATTGAGGGAGGATCTTATAGAAACTTACAAAATTCTTAAGGGGTTGGACAAGCTAGATGCTGGAAGATTGTTCCCGATGTTGGGGGAGTCCAGAACAAGGGGTCACAGTCTAAGGATAAGGGGGAATTCCTTTAGGACCGAGATGAGAAAAACATTCTTTACACAGAGAGTGGTGAGTCTCTGGAATTCTCTGCCACAGAAGGTAGTTGAGGCCAGTTCATTGGCTATATTTAAGAGGGCGTTAGATGTGGCACTTGTGGCTAAAGTGATCAGGGGGTATGGAGAGAAGGCAGGTACGGGATACTGAGTTGGATGATCAGCCATGATCACATTGAATGGCGGTGCAGGCTCGAAGGGCCGAATGGCCTACTCCTGCACCTATTTTTCTATGTTTCTATTGTTGATGATGGAGAAGTGATGTTGTGCAGCATGAGGGTGTGGGTAATTGGGTGTGAAGTGGTGAATGGGGAGGAGTGGATGTAGAAGGGCCCAGTCTTTGCAGACTGAGGTCAGGCTGTGAGTGGGTGTGAAGTGTTGGTTGGGGTGGGAAAGGGTCCAGTCTTTTCAGACTGGAGTCTTGCTATAAGTAGGCGTGAAATGGTGAAAGGGGTGGAGTGGGTGCAGAAGGGTCCATTCTTTGCAGACTGGGGTCTGGCTGTGTTGGTTGGGGAGGGGGGGGGAGGGGGTACCAGGGTTACGTTTCTGCTTGTCAAACCTGCAGTCAAACGCATTCAGGTTGTTGGTCAGCTGATGATTGTCTGAAGAGCGGGGGGCTTTCCTCTTGTAGCTGGTGATTTCTTGCAAGCCCTTCCAAACTGAAGAAGAGTCACTAGCTGAGAACTTGCTCCTCAACTTCTCAGACTACCTTTCCTTGGCAGTTCTGATTCCTCTTCTCAGTTTGCACTTGGCCTGCCTGTAGAGGTCTGCATCCCCGCTCCTGTAGGCCTCCTCTTTAGACTGTCGGAGCTGTCTGAGTTCTGTAGTAAACCAGGGCATATACAGTAAATATGAACAGTAAATACAGTATAACAGGACTTATACAGTAAATGGCAAGGATTTGTGGAGAATTGATACATACAGAATGAATGGTGTACAAGTTCATTATTCCCTTAAAATGGTGACACGTAATAGCATCATGAAGACAGCTTTGGCATGCCAGCTTTCATGGATTAAAGACTTGAGTATAAGAATTGGAAAGTTGTGTTGCAGCAATAAAACATTGGTGTGGCTGCACTTAGAGTATGGCATGCATTTCTGGTTGCCATACTTCATGAAGGATGTGATAGCAGTAAAGAGAGTGCAGATGAAACTCGCCAGAATGTTACCTAGAATGGAGTGCTTTAGTTACAAGGCCAATTGGTTAAGATGGGCTTGTTACTGTTGGAACATGGGATGTTAATGGATGATCTATGGATGGTTATATGATTTTAAGGAGCATAAAGGATGATAAATAGAATCTTTTTTCCCGGTTAGGGCTGTCTAAAACTAAAGGGCATAGATGTAATGGATGAACAATGGACTGCAGATGCTGGAATTGTGAGCAAAAATGTCAGTCTGAAGAAGGTCCCCACCTGAAACAATGTCTGTTAATTTAACTCAACAGATGCTGCCTGACTTGCTGTGTTCATCTAGTTTAAGAAAGAACTGCAGATGCTGGTAAAATCGAAGGTAGATACAAAATGCTGGAGAAACCCAGCGGGTGTTCATCTAGTTATTTGTTTTTTGGACACAGGTGTCAAGTGAGAGGGGAGAAATATAAAGGAGGTCTGAGGGGCAAGAGGGGAGAACGTGGTAAAGATAGAAACAATTGCAATGTTTAATAGGCATTTGGACAAGTACTTGGATAGGAAAGGAGTAGACGGATACGGGCTTAATGTAAGAAAATGGGATTAGCATAAATAGGCATTACAGCGAGCATGGATTAAATTGGGCTAAAGAAAATCTTTATTTGCTTACAGAGCATTGACAATGACATCTGCTGATATGTTTACTTAGACAGTCTTACTATCCACAAATTGTTAGGTAGTACTGGCCAGACACAAAACCTTTCACATCATAGGCTAGATTATTTATTTGTTTAATCGGTAAATATATTTATTCAATGATTATTTAGTTATGTTTAAATAGTTTAATTAGTATAAACGTAACACACTACCCAATGGTTTTCTGAAAACTAAAAAAATGATTAGCCCTTTAAATGGCAATGCTACAGTAAACTTAACTCTGCAATTTAAAAAAAAATTGTTTCAATAGTTGATGTTTTAAATAAGTGTTGCATGGCAAGTAGTGGTCCTGAGAGTACTGCATCTGGTTTGTTGGGCTAAATCTTGCAAAATGTTTATTTCATTCAGAATCGCAGAATCATTATGACAGCAGGAGCCCATTCACCATGCATCACTTTAAAATAAGATCTAATTGTCACAGTATACTTTGTGTCAGATACTTGAGATTTTGTGCGAAGATTGTGGGATGAATTTACAGATTCACCTTTTTTCCGTAATGACATGGTTCACTGTCTAGATGCCTTTTACTTTGGTGTAATCTGCAAATTTTCTAACCATGCCTTGTACATTCAATGCAAATCATTTAAATAAATGACAAACAACAATGGACCCAGCTTCAATCTCTGTGACACACCGCTTGTCACAAGATCCAGTCTAAAAAACTTTACATGATCAACCGTTTGCTTCCTTCGATCAAGCCAATGTGTTTACAATTAACTAGCTGTCCCTGGAGTCCATGCAATATAACCTTCCAAACTAGTCTATCATGCAGGCCCTTAACAAAGTTATATAGACAAAATCCATAGCCATGCCCTCATCAATCCTCTGGGTTATCTTTTCAAAAAACTCTAACCACTTTGTGAGATACAATTATCAATTACGATAAACATACAATTTTTTATGATACAATTATCCATGTTGGAGTAAAGCACCATTCAATTTTTTCTCCCATAATTATTTGAGCTGAGGTAAACCAAAGAATGAAAATGGAATTACAGTTCAAAAATAATAGAAATCCACACAATTGAAATAATTTGGAGTCACACCAACACATCATTCTCTGACATTTCCACCACATTCAACATGATCCCATCACCAGTTACATCTTGCCAGCCCTTTCCATTTTCCACAGGGAAAACTCTTTCTGCAACTCCTTGGTTCACTCATCTTTTCCCCTGCAACCATAGGAGATGTAATACCTATTCCCACACCTCCTTTCTCACTCTCATACAGCAGCCATTAGAGATAGGAGCAGAATTAGGCCATTCAGCCCATCGTCCTTCCAGATGAGATAGATGTTCACAATATGGTTCACCTCCTCCCAATTTGTCTATTGTATCAGGTCCTCCTAAACTTTCGTACCTTACATCGGCAAGGTCAAGCACAGACAAGGCAACTTTTTCACTGAACACTCACTGCTGGTGCTCTCTACTGCCAAGTTCTGCTGGCGTTCCTGACTGCTGATGATTTCAACTCCCCTTCTCATTCCCATACTTAACTTCCTGTCCTTGGCCGCCCCCATGCCGAGTGGGAACACACGCAAACTGAAGGAACAGCAACTCATTTCGTTTGGAAAGCTTACAACCCAAAGGTATGAAATAGAATTTTCTAATTTCAAGTAATTAATCCCCCCTCCCTACATCCCCCCCCATGCTCCACCCTGGTACTCACCCATCTCTCAGATAATTTCCCACCACCTTGCTGCTTCTCCCCATACTCTCCGCACCAATTCTCTCATCCCACAATTCCTATTTCCCCTCCTCCTTTCCCCTTCGACCCATATCCCTCCCTCTGGCTTTACATTTCACTTTTCCTCTTCGTTCCTTATCTGATACCATTTACGGTGGCTTGCAAAAGTATTCATACCCCTTGAACTTTTCCACATTTTGTCACGTTACAACCACAAACGTAAATGTAATTCATTGGGATTTTATGTGATAGACCAACACAAAGTGGTGCATAATTGTGAAGTGGAAGGAAAATGATACATGGTTTCCAAATTTTATTACAAATAAAAAACTGAAAAGTGTGGCGTTCAATAGTATTCAGCCCCCCTGAGTCAATACTTTGTAGAACCACCTTTTGCTGCAATTACAGCTGCAAGTCTTTTGGGATATGTCTCTACCAGCTTTGCACATCTAGAGACTGAAATTTTTGCCCATTCTTCTTTGCAAAATATCTCAAGCTCAGTCAGATTGGATGGAGAGCATCTGTGAACAGCAATTTTCAAGTCTTGCCAGAGTTTCTCAATTGGATTTAGGTCTGGACTTTGACTGGGCCATTCTAACACATGAATATGCTTTGATCTAAACCATTCCTTTGTAGCTCAGGCTGTATGTTTAGGGTAGTTGTCCTGCTGGAAGGTGAACCTCTGCCCCAGTCTCAAGTCTTTTGCAGACTCTAACAGATTTTCTTCCAAGATTGCCCTGTATTTGGCTTCATCCATCTTCCCATCAACTCTGACCAGCTTCTTTGCTGAAGAAAAGCATCCCCACAGCATGATGCTGCCACCACCATGTTTCACAGTGGGGATGGTGTGTTCAGGGTGATGTGCAGTGTTAGTTTTCCGCCACACATAGCATTTTGCATTTAGGCCAAAAACTTCAATTTTGGTCTCATCAGACCAGAGCACCTTTCCCCACATGGCTTGTGGCAAACTGCAAATGGGACTTCTTATGGTTTTGTTTCAACAATGGTTTTCTTCTTGCCACTCTTCCATAAAGACCCGATTTGTGGAGTGCACGACTAATAGTTGTCCTGTGGGCAGATTCTCTCACCTGAGCTGTGGATCTCTGCAGCTCCTCCAGAGTTACCATGGGCCTCTTGGCTGCTTCTCTGATCAATGCTCTCCTTGCCTGGCCTGTCAGTTTAGGTGGACAGCCATGTCTTGGTAGGTTTGCAGTTGTGTCATACTCTTTCAATTTTCGGATGATGGATTGAACAGTGCTCCATGAGATGTTCAAAGCTTGGGATATTTTTTTATAACCTAACCCTGCTTTAAACTTCTCCACAATGTTATCCCTGACCTGTCTGGTGTGTTCCTTGGGCTTCAAGATGCTGTTTGTTCACTAATGTTCTCTAACAAACCTCTGAGGCCTTCACAGAACAGCTGTATTTATACTGAGATTAGATTATACACAAGTGGACTCTATTTACTAATTAGGTGACTTCTGATGGCAATTGGTTGCACTGGATTTTATTTAGGGGTATCAGAGTAAAGGGGGCTGAATACTTTTGCACGCCACACTTTTCAGTTTTTTATTTGTAAAAAAATTTGAAAACCATGTATCATTTTCCTTCCACTTCACAATTATGCGCCACTTTGTGTTGGCCTATCACATAAAATCCCAATAAAATACATTTACGTTTGTGGTTGTAACGTGAGAAAATGTGGAAAAGTTCAAGGAGTATGAATACTTTTGCAAGCCACTGTATACTCCTCTTCAATTCAAGCCTTTGTCACTAAATCCACCCATTTGCCAATCACCCCTCTTCACTTGTATCCACCTGTCAGTTTCCATCCCCATCCATTTACCCACCGCCCACTTCACTTTTCCAGGTTCCCTCTTCTAGTCCATCAGTTTGAAGAAGTGTATCCAAACCAAAATTCTGTCTATTCTTTACAAATATTGCTTGACTCGCTGAGTTCCTCCAGCAATTTGTGTTTTGCAAATTTAAGTAATTTCCTGTTTGTTACCACTTCCCAGTGATACTGTGCTCCCAAGCATTTCACATAAACAGCTAGGTGTGCAATTCACTCTGCTTTATAGTGATGTAAGGAAATGTATTCAGTGTATGTTGTCTGTATCATTGAGAATAATCACCTTTTACGTCTGTTGCTGTCTCTATGTAGTGGAACAGGATCCACTGTAGCACAAAACTGCCTTGTTAAATGGAACTCTACTTCAGGGGATTGCAATTGATTACTGGACCTATTCCAGGAAAAAAGAGACCTGGGCCAGCAAAACATTGGCATTAAAGACTACTGTTATTTCAAGAAGTATTTTTTATCATGCCATTTTCATTAATATCATGATATTTTGGCTTCTGATTCCTTAAGCTATTAACTACTCATTTACCTTAAGGCATTGCTAAGTAACAGCTGATTTTATATATCTCCCTCCCTCATTCAGAGTTGGTTGAACAATCATTGAATCTTAGAAAATTACAGCACACAAGGAGGCTTTGTAATTCTCATTCATAGTCATATAGCATGGAAACAAGCCCTTCAGCCCAATTTGCCCATGCTGACCAACATGCCCTGCCTAAACTAGTCCCATCTGTCCATTTTTGGCCCATAACCCTCTAAACGTTTTCAATCCATGTACCTGTTCAAATGTCTTTTAAATGTTGTTATAGTATCTGCCTCAACGGCCTCCTCTCCATATACCCACCACCCTTCATGTGAAAAAGTTGTCCCTCAGGTTTCAAATAAATAGTTTCCCTCTCATCTGAAACCTTTGTCCTCTGGTTCTTGATCTAACTACTGTGAGTAAAAGGCTCTGTGTGTCTACCCTATCCATTCCCATCGTGATCTTATGCATCTCTATAATATCACGCTTTATCCTTCTGCACTCCAAGGACTAAAGTCCTAGCCTGGCCAACCTCTCCCCATACTAGCCCTCAAGTCCTCGTAAATCTTCTCTGCACTCTTTCCAGCTGAACAACATCTTTCCTACAGCAGGTTGACTAAAACTGAACACAATACTCCAAATATAGCCATGTACAACTGTAACATCCAAACTTGTATACTCAATACCTTGTCTGATGAAGCCAGGGTGCCAAAATCGTTCTTAGTAAGGAGGGGTTTTAAGAGGCAGAGCCTCCTAATGTGCTATAATTTTCTAAGATTCAATGATTGTTCAACCAATTCATTCAGAGATATGTAAAATCAGCTGCTACTTACAGGTATCCTTTCTACCTATGACGCCACTTTCAGAAAACGATGCACCTGTCTTCCAAGATTATTCTGGTCTACAACACTCCTCAGAGCCCTGCCATTTACTGCGAATCCTACCCTGATTTGCCTTCCAAAATGCAACATCTCACACGTATCTCCATTAAACATTCCTCATCCTACCTGCCCAACTCAAGGTCCTGCTGTAGTCTTTGACAACCAACTTTGCTATCTACCCACTTTAGTGTCATCTGAAAATTTACTAATCATGCATTCTCATCCAAATCATTGATGTTAACCACAAGCAGCAATGGGCCCAGCACCGATCCTGATGCACACCACTAGTCACAGGCCTCAAATCCACCATCATCCTCTGCTTCTTTCCATGAAGCCAATTCTCCGTCCAATCGGCTAGCTCTCCCTTGATCCCATCCGATATTTTTCAGCATGCTTAAAAAAAAAAGGAGAAATACTGATCGAGGACCTTGCCTTTATCCTTCTGCTCTACACAAAGGTAAACGCTTTAGATTCTGAAAGGCCCTGTTCTCTCTCTGGTCACCCTCTTTCACTTAAAGTACGTGAAATCTCTTTGGATTTCTTTAATATAATCTGCCAAAACTATTTTCTGCCCTGTTTTTCCCTTCTTTCCATGTGTGCTCCTCCGTTCCGGAAACTTCTCCAGGGATACATTTGATCCCAACTGTGTAGACTTGTCCCATGCCTTCTTATTTTTCTTGACTAGAGCCTTAATTTCTCTTGTCATCCAAGCTTCCTTGTGCCCACCAGCCATGCCCTTTACTCTAACAGGAACATGCATGCCATGAACTCATGTCATTACACTTTTAAAAACATCCCATTTTCCAGATATTCTTTTGCCCGCAAACAACCTATACCGATCAACTGAACCAGTTCCAGCCTGATAACATTAAAGTTGGCCTTGCTCCAATTCAGAATTTAAACTCATGGGCCCGCCCTGTCTTTATCCATAACCATCTTAAGGTTAATAGAACAGTGGTTGCTGGTCCTAAAAGACTCACTTACTGACACTTCAGTCCTTTGCTTTTCCCAATTTCTTAAGAGTAGTTTAAACTTTGCCCTCTCCTGTGTAGGGGCCTTTACATATTGCCTGAGGAAACTTTCCTGAACACATTTGACAAATTCCACCCCATCTAAGAATTATGAGAGTTTCAGTCTATATTGGGAAAGTAATAATCCCATACAATGACAACCTTATTAGTCTTTCTGCTGTCTGCAATCTCCTGACTTATTTGTTCTTCTAATTCCCGCTGACTATTTGGGGGCATGTAATACACCACCTACAAGATGACCCACCCCCTTTTTATTTCTCAGCTCCACCGATATAGCCTCACTGGCTGAACCATCAGCAATGTCATCCTGGACTACTGCTGTGATATTTCCCTTAATCAATAAAGTAACATTCTATCCTCTTTTACCCCCAACTCTATCACAAAAAAGTGAAAGTTCTTATTTTTCTTATCTTTTCGATTTTGGTCAATATCCCTGTAATTTATCGGGAGATGTTTTAAGTATAATTAAGTTTCAGTTCCATCATACCATGAGGTCAGCACAGAGGTGCAGCTGGTTGAGCTACTGCCTATTAGCACCAGTGACCCAGGTTCGATCCTGACCTCGGGTGCTGTTTGTGTGGAGTTTGCACATTCTCCCTGTGACCACGTGGGTTTCCTCCAGGTGCTCTGGTTTCCTCCCACATCTCAAAGATATGCGGGTTTGTAGGTTAATTGGCATCAATAAATTGCCCCTAGACACAAAAGGCTGGAGTAACTCAGCAGGACAGGCAGCATCTCTGGAGAGAAGGAATGGATGACATTTCGGGTCGAGTCCCTTCTTCAGACTGATGTCAGGGGAGTAGGTGGTACATAGATATGAATTGTATAGATAAGAAAGGGTTAGGTGTGAAAATAGGACCAAGGGAAATATAGAATAGATCACTGTTAGTTGGGAGAAGGTAACAACAAAACAAACAGAGATAAAATGTAGTCGGAGACTGTAAGACTGGTCGGAGAACTGGGAGAGGTGAGGGGATGGAGAAAGGGAAAGCATGGGCTACTTGAAGTTAGAGAAGTCAATGTTCATACTGTTGGGGTGTAAGCTGCACAAGCGAAATATGAGGTGCTGTTCCTCCAATTTGCGTTGTGCCTAATTCTGACAATGGAGGAAGCCCAGGATAGAAAGGTCAGATTGGGAATGGGAGGGGGAGTTAAAGTGTCGAGCAACCGGGAGATCAGGTAGGTTCAAGCAGACTCAGTGGAGGTGTTCAGCGAAACAATCACCAAGCCAGGAAGTTGTGGATAGAACGGTCTCTGCGGAATGTGGAATGGAGTGGATATGGTTAGTAATGTGAAGATATGGTTAGTAATATGAAGATGTGGTTAGTAATGGGATGCCGTTGGAGGTGGCGAAAATGACAGAGGAGTATGTGCTGTATGCGATGGCTGATGCGGTGGAAGGTGAGAACAAGGGGGATACTGTCACTGTTACGAATGGGGGAGGGGGAGCAAGAGGGAAGCTGAGGGATATCAAGGAGACCCTAGTGAGGGCCCCATCAATAATGGAAGAGGGGAATCCTCATTCCTTAAAGAATGAGGACATCTCCAATTAACTGGCATGTAACACCTCATCTTGGGCACAGTTGTGGCATAGACGGAGGAATTGGGAGTAGGGAATAGAGTCTGTACAGGAAGTAGTGTAGATCTAGACTGTCTGTCCCACTGTTACTCCAGCATTTTGTGTCTATCTACGATTTAAACCGGCATCTACAGTTCTTTCCTACACATAATATATTGTCCCCCTTTTCACAAAACTGTTTAAAATAAAAATGACACCAAAGCCAGAATGGATTATTTTCGGAATGACAGAAGGTAGTTCGGAATTAAATGTGCATCAAAAGAATTTATTTGATTACGGCTTAATAATAGGCAAAAAAATAATCTTAAAACTTTGGAAAAATGCTCCTATACCAACATTAAATATGTGGATTTCAACTATGTTTGAAACACTACATCTGGAAGATATGAGACTCCGCCTGGAAGGAAAATCAGATCGCTTCTATCAGATGTGGTCTGCATTTATAGAATTACTACAAAGATAGGGTGCAGGAGTACCTCGGGCCTTGGTAGGGGGGGATGAAAAACTATTGAGTTGGTGGATTCCTTTTGCGTGATATATATAACATAATAACTGGCTTTTTTTTCTTTTTTTCTTTTTCTTTTTCCTTTTCTTTTTTTAGGGTCTATCTTTTAACCCCCTTTTCTAATTCTTTGACCAAGGGTTTCTTCTCCCCTTTGGCACGCTCTTTCACTATCACAACTCTTTTCACATTTCACTCTCTTTCTCTCTATTCTTTTTCTATAAAAGCCATAAAATTATGGGGTACAATGATTGTAACAGTATGTATGTGTACATTGATGTATTTACCTCTAATAAATAAAATTAAAAAAAAAAAAATAATAATATATTGTCCCTAGTGTGTATGGAGTGGATGAGAGGAAGGGATAACATGGAACTAGTTTGTATGGGTGATTAATGGTCGACATGGAATTAGTGGGTCGAAGGTCCCGATTCCATTCTATATCTCTAAACTATCAACCAGATAGTTCCAATCTCCCTGCTGTCTTCTCAACTATTTTTAGTTAAAATGATTTTTTTCTTCAAATCACATGTTATTATTCTTCCAAGAACTTATATCCATGCCCTCCAATTATTGTCCGCTTTGGAAATCAGTCTTTTCTGTTCACCTTGTCCTCATTTATGAACAATTAAATCTCTCCTCATTTGTCCTGTTTAAAAAGGAAATGACTCCAGCCTGGGCAATCTTTTATAGACACAAAATTCTGGAGTAAATCAGAGGGACAGGCAGCATCTCTGGAAAGAAGGAATGGGTGACGTTTCGGGTCGTGACCCTTCTTATGTAAGTCTTCAGCTCAGGCCACATCCTCAAATATCTCATTCATGACGCTCTCTAGTCCTGTCACATTTTTTCTATAGTGTGGCCACAGAACTAAATAAAGTACATTACAAAGTTCTATTATGACCTCCCTGCTCTAGTTACTGGCATCTCAAATACCTTCGTAATTACCTTATCTCTATGCTGCAATCTTTAGGGATCTGTGTACTTTAAATCCAAGATCCCTGTGTCCCCAACATATCTTATTACTCATGTTTAGCATGTATTTCCTCATCTTGTTTACTTCTATTAATGTCCGGTACAAGAAACCTCGGTATGATTTTCGCAAAACCATCAAGAATGCCAAGAGACATTACCGGGACATACTTGAGTCCCAGTATAATCATTTGGACACCCTCAGACCATGGCATGGCCTGAATTCTGTAACTAGCTGCAAAGTGAAGTCAGGGAATATCACTAGTGAGATTGCAGCCCTACTTGATGAGCTTTGAGCAGAAGGCATCCATCTCATTAGCTTTGATTGTGCCTCTTCCCAGGGCACTGTGCAGAAGGTATATCAGCCTTCCTGAGAGTGAAGGAGCAGCCGAAGTCTCTAGCCATGTCCTTAGGAACTGCGTGGACCAAATAGCAGAGTGTTCATTGACATCTTTAATCTTTCCCACTCCGTTCTGAGGTACCCACCTGTTTCAAGAAAACCACTATTATCAAGAAAACCACTATTATCACTGTCAAGGAAAATCATTTAAAAGATTATTTAAATCATTAAAATCATTAAGAAAATTAAGATCACATAGCTTAATGACTACTGTCCAGCGGCCTTAACATCCACAATCATGAAGTGCTTTGAGAGGCTGGTGTAGAACGCATTAGATCCAGTTGACTAAGCAACATTGGTCTACTGCAGTTTGCCTACCACCATAGCAGGTCTACGGTTGATGCCATCTCCCTGGCCCTACACCTATCCTTGGAACACCTGGACAAGACGGACACCTATGTCAGACTTCTGTTCATAGACTACGTTCTGCTGTTAATTACAACAAAGCTCATCCCAAAACTCATTTTACCAACAAAGCTCATCCCAAAACTCATTGTACTTGGAGTCAGCACTCACCTCTGCAACTGCATCCTCGACTTTCTGACCAACAGACCACAATCAGTGAGGATAGATGACAAATCATCCTCTACAATAATTCTCAACACTGGATGAATTCTCAGTCCCATCTTACTCCTTATACACCCACGACTGTGCGGTCAAACACAAATCCAACTTAATTTTCAAATTTGCAAATTACACCACCGTAGTGGGCTGGATATCAAATAATGATGAGATGGAATACAGGAAGGAGATTGAGAACTTCATAACTTGGCGCCAAGACGACAACCCTTCCCTCAATGTCAGTAAGGCAAATGAGATTGTGATCGACTTCAGGAAGCACGCAGGACACATACCCCGGTATACATTGATGATGCGGAAGTAGAGATGCTACAAGTTCCTAGCAGTAAATATCACCAACAACTTATCCTGGATCAGCCATATTGAACCAATGGCCAATAAAGCACACTATTGCCTCTACTTCCTTATAACTGCTTAAGGGGGAAAGAGTAACTAGAGAGAGAGTGGGACCCTTCAGGTATCAAAGCAATCAACTGTGTGGAGCCACAGGAGATGGGCAATGTCCTCAATGACTATTTCTCCTCTGTATTTACCAAGGAGAAAGATAGGAGGACGGAGGAATTTTGGGCAGTCAATGGGAGTGTCTCGAAAGCAGTCGGTGTTACGGTCAAAGAGGTGTTTAAGGTACTATCGTGTACGAAGGTAAACAAATCTCTAGGGTATGATCATATATATCCGAGGATATTGTAGGAAACCAGAGAGGAAATTGCGGCAGCTCTGGTTGAAATTTACAAGTCGTCTTTAAATACCGGAAAGGTGCCGGAAGAATGAAGGGTGGCAAATGTTGTGCTTCTATTCAAGAAGGGCTGCAGGGATATTTCTGGGAACTA
Organism: Raja brachyura; assembly: GCA_963514005.1. The sequence goes on from OY740807.1 coordinate 26,720,616, forward strand.
TAGGCCAGTAAACTTAACATCTGTAGTTGGAAAGTTACTAGAGGGTATTCTGAGGGATAGACATTTAGACAGACAAAGGCTGATTAGGGATAACGCCTATGTACAAAACCATGCTGCATCTACAATTCTCTGCAATTTCTTGCAATCTTGGATGGAACTGTTCCCAAAACATGCTGTGATGCATCCCTATAAAATGCCTTACATGGTTCATCTGTAGAAGTTGGTGAGAGTTGTTGGGGACATGCCAAAATGACTAAGCCTTACAGAGTCATAGAGTGATACAGTGAGGAAACAGGCCCTTTGGCCCAACTTGCCCACGCCGGCACCTGCTTCACTAGTACCACCTGCCAGCATTTGGTCCATATGCCTCCAAACCTGTCTCGCCCATGTAACTGTCTAAATGCTTCTGAAATGTTGGGGTAGTCACTGCCTCAATTACCTCCTCTGGCAGCTTGTTCCATACATCCACCACACTTAGTGTTTTAAAAGTTACCACTCAGATTCTTAATAAATCTATTCCCCTTCACCTTAAACCTATGTCCCCTGGTCCTCGATTCACTTACTCTTTGCAAGAGACTCTCTGCATCTATCTGATCTGTTCCTTTCATGATTTTATACACCTCTATAAGATCACCCCTCATCTTCATGTGCTCCAAGGAATAGAATCCCAGCCTACTCAACCTCTGCCTATAGCTCAGACCCTCTAGTCCTGGCAACATCCTCTTAAATCTTCTCTGTATTCTTTCCACCTTGACAGCATCTTTCCCACAACAGTGCCCAGAAGTGAACACAATATTCTAAATGTGGCCTCACCAACGACTTATACAACTGCAACATGACCTCCCAACTTCTATACTCAATACTGATGTCTGATGAAGCCCAATGAGCTAAAAGCTTTTTTGACCACCCGATCTACCTGCGACTCCACCTTCAGGGAGCAATGCACCTGCACTCCTAGATCCCTCTGCTCTACAACACTCGTCAGAGCCCTACCATTCACTGTGTATGTCCTGCCCATGTTAGACCTCCCTCATACCGAGTGATGTCTCCTAGCAAGGCATTCTGTTTCAATGGACCTGCGTGACTTTGTTGACCTTTAGTGATTCGTTTTCATGCAGGTACAGCTAGCAATTAGGAGGACAAATACAAAGCTAACCTTTTTTTTAAAAAGGATTTCAATATGAAAGCAAAGATGTCTTGCTCTAATTATTTATACTCCTGGTAGGATCACATCAGGAATATTATGAGATAAAAGATCAAAAATGATCTTATTAAATAGCAGAGCTGACAACATGTGGGGCTGAATGGGCTACTACTTATAGTGTTCTTATGTCTTTGTATTGCTGCATCTCCCTCACTATCAACCACATAGCCAATGTATATATTATCAGCAAACTTAGCAATCAAAGGCCTCTTATTTGTCCAAGTGATTTAATGCATACGACTACTGTTGACTACTCGACTACTGGCACAAAATCCTCCAGTCACTGAAGTTGTCATTAATCATTACCCTTTGCCTAATGTCAGCAAGCAAGTTGTAATCCAATTTTCCCCGGATCGCTAATAAGTGGAATCGATTGGAAACAACTGACGAAGGCATCAACAGTGGAAAGAGACAGAGTTAAAGTTTCACATAAAAGACTCTTTCATCTGAACCGAGAATAAGAGTCAACATGTTGATTTTAAGCTGAGAGTAGGAAAGAAAATGCCTCTCGCCTTTGGATAGATGAGGGGAATATCTCTGATGCCATGAGTCAAAGTTGCCCAAGGGACACAAATATTTATGGAACTATTTGGTTAAAGCAGTCCACATTTGTGAACCAGAGCTTCCAGTTGCCTGTCACTTTAGTTCTTTCTTTGACAAGGTTCTGCATGATAGACTGATCTGAAAGGTTAGATCATGTGAAATGCAGGGCGAGCTAGCCAGTTGGGGACAACATTCATTTGAAACTAAGAAACAGGGTGGTGATCGAGCATTGTTTACATACTAGAGGTGAATGCAGAGGTGTACTAGAGTGACCGGAAGTGGCGGCGCTGCCTGGCAGCTGTGGCTCGCCTGCAGTCCGTCTGTTTTTTTCTTTTTTTTTGTTGTTTTTGCTTATGTCTGTTTTAGCTTAGTTAGTTTATTAGATTGTGTAAGTGGGGGGGGGGGGGGGGGTGGGAGAAACAGGGTTTTAGTCTCTTCCTTCGGGGGGATACGACCTTTTCTTGTCGTATCCCCTGTCTCCGTCTGCGCTGAGGCCCTAATGGCAGAGCTGACGGCCTTGGGGGCCTCGGAGCTGATGGCCTCGGAGCTGATGGCCTCGAGCGGCGTTCGCGGCAGCGGCAGTTCCGGCAGCGGCAGTTCCGGCAGCGGCAGTGGCTCGACTGGCCTGACCTGGCAGCAGCAGCGGCCCGACTTGGAGCTGTGGCGGCATTCCGGCGTTCCGGTAGCGGCAGCGGCCCGACCTGGAGCTGTGTTCCGGTAGCGGCAGCGGCCCGACCTGGAACTGTGGCCTGACTTTGGAGTTATGGCGGTGTTCTGGTGTTTCGGCGGCAGTGGCAGCGCAGCTTTCGAGGCCCGGCCGCGGGCCCCGTGGACGACATCGTCGGGAGCTTGCAGGTCACAGGTTGGTGACCTGTTTTCTGGAGCTCCCGCTGGACTGGAGGGCGGCAGCTTCGGCAGCTTTGGCCGCCCCGGGCCGCGGAGTTTGAATTGGCCCGTTCGCGGAGCTGGATTCAGCCGCGGGACTGACTCACTTACCAACACCCGGTGGGGTCACAACATCGGAGGCCTGGATCGCCTCAGCGCAGAGGGAGAACAAGGAGGGAAGAGACAAAGACTAAGACTTTTGCCTTCCACCACAGTGAGAAGGTGTTTGGTGAACTCACTGTGGTGGATGTTAAATTTGTGTTTTTTGTGTGTTTTTGTTACTTTTAATATATGTATGACTGCAGGCACAAAATTTTGTTCACACCGAAAGGTCTGAATGACAATAAAGGTAATCTGACCTGATCTGATCTGATCTGGTGTGTAGCAAATGGTCTACCACAGGGATTGTTGCTGGCTCTACTTTTACTCCTTAATTATATAAATGATTTGTATGTACTGTACATGTAGGTGGCATGGTTAGTAAGTTTGCAGATGACACTAAAGTTGCTGGTGCAATAGACAGTGTGGAGAATTATGGGATGCAGTGGGATCTTGATGAAGTAGGCCAGTACGTTGGGGAATGGCGGGTGGAATTTAATTTATATAAATGCAACATATTAAATTTTGCTAGGGCAAATCATGAAAGGACTTACACAGTAAATTGTAGGGCCTGGAGATAGTTGTTGAACAGAAAGATGAAGGGGTGCTGGCATATTGCTCCAGGAAGATGGTGCCACAGATTGGCAGGGTGATGATCGAATAGAGGTATATAAAATCATGAAGGAAAGATAGTAAGACAGTATTTTCCCCCAGGATAGTGGAGTCAAAAGCTAGAGGGCATAGGTTTCAGGTATAGTTTAGTTTAGAGATACAGCATGGAAACAGGTCCTTCAGCCCACTCAGTTCAAGCAGACCAGTGATCCCCGTACAGTAGCACTATCCAACATATTAGGACCAATTTACAATTTTACCGAAGCCAATTAATCTACACCTTTTTAGAATGTTTTCCACGCGGTCACAGGTAGAATAGTGAGATTAAACGAGAACTTACCAGTTTGAAATTTGATCTTTATTTTATGAGGAGTTACGATGAGGAATTACGTGAAGAAGCCCTCTTCACGTAATCCGCATGCGTGTCAATCTTCAAAGCAGTGGTGTGAAATCACAGATAACAGTAGTTGAAGTGACATAGTAAGATTAGGGAAACTAGAACTACCAGATGATCTTTATGATACGAGGGTTGGAAGCGGAGGGCACGTAATCCCTCATCACAACTCCTCATAAAATAAAGGTCAAACTTCAAACTGGTAAGTTCTCGGTTAATCTTACTATTTTACTTCGGAGTCACGCGAGTGAAAATAATAGTGACCCCTTTCACCCAGGGGGAAACTATAAAACAGAACCTAAAACAGAATTAGCAAAAGAGACCAGCGCCATGAGCATGACTACCTTAAGTGTGAGATTAAGCAGAGACAGGGATGAAGCTGGTGCCCACAGACGGAGCAGCGTGAGGGCCACACTTACATCCCATATCTGTGAATATCAGGGCCTAGGGGGAGTAGAGTTAAAATGCCCTTCATAAATCTGGTTATTAAGGGGTGAGATCCGACAGTGTGGTTCCCTGACTATAGCCATAAGTAAGATGATAAAGCGCTCCTAGCACTATTAATGGCACTATAACTAAGTTTCTGATCGTAGAATAGTGTAGAAACAAACTCCAAAACATCGTAATGGAAGCCGTATCATATGAAATATTCGAGAGAGAGCAGTACATCTCCCACTTCCTTATATGAGTGATGTACTGTTTCTGGGTGCTCTTCATCCAGGCCGCAGTGATCACATCTACCATACGATCTGAAAGTCCGAGCCCCAGGAATGGTCTCCTCAGAATCTGCAAACCAATACATTTATTCAGTCATGAAGGGGGTGGCTTTCCCTTGTCACAGGATGTACCAGCAGATTTCTGCTTTTGGGGTCAGCCATAAAAGGCTGTGTAATCATGGCTAGGATGAGTGGAAACCAATGCTGAGTAGGTCAGTCTGGCGCTACCAATATGCCAGAGGCGGAGTCTTGCTTGATCTTGGCTAAACATCGACTGATGAGGCAAAATGGGGGAAACACACACAAAAACCTTCCACCCCAGTGTAGCGAGAATGCATCTACTGCTACTGCCCCTGGGTCTGGTTCCCATGAAACATAATTTGGTAACTAATTTAGTCTGGATGCAAACAGATCAATGTCCGGTACTCCATACCGAACGGCAATGTCGTTAAACACTTCATCATTCAACATCCATTGTTTGTTGTCATTGAATTCTCGTGACCTGGTGTCCGCCACCATGTTGTATCTACCTGGTAAGTAGATAGCTGAAACCCAGATGTTTCTCGTAATACACCAAATGAGGTTAGACAATTTATCACAGGATACAGACTTACAGACCCATGTGATTAATGTATGCCACTGCTGTAGTGTTGTCAACCTGAAGTTGAACATGCACATGATGCATATTGCTACAATAAGCCTTTAACCCATAGAATGCTCCCAACAATATGTAGTTAATACCATGTGACTGAAGCATCGATGATTCCTGCAGATTCCATCTGCCACCGCAGCTTGACACGGTGTTGGTAGCACCCCAACCTAGAGCACTGGCATCAGTTTGCAGGATAACCGATGGTGTATCAACTAAAATAGTACTAGAGAAAAACCGAATATTGGTCACCCACCATTGTAACTCAGTAATGGCTTCAGCTGGCAACTGCATGGGTTTATCGAAGTGACCTCTATGAAGTTTGAGTGCCTGCTCCTTTGTACGTTGTAGGTTTTGGTAGTGCAAAGGCCCAAACTGAGCCGCTGGGAAAGCAGCCACTAATTTGCCAATTATACTAGCCACATGTCTAATAGAAGGTTTGTTCTTAACAATGAGGTTGCTGCAGGCGTCAATTAAATCTAATTGCTTGCCCCAAGGCAGAGTCACTGACATGTGAATTGAGTAAATGGTGAATCCCAAATAATCAATTACTCTAGATGGTACCAATTTGGACTTAACTGGATGGATTAGGAACCCCAGTCTTTCAAACATGAGTTTGGTAGCTGACACAGATAATTCAGGTAATTCCATAGTCTTCCCAATGATTAAGATGTCATCCAAGTATGCCATGACTATATGACTCTGTGCCCTGAGTATCCCCAGGACTGGCTTTAGCAATTTAGTGAATAGTCTGCGGGCTGAGGTTAACCCATTAGGCAATGGTTTAAACTGCCACAATCACCCATCCAGCTAAACTTCAGATATCTCCTGTGGTCTTCATGAATGGCCACCGAATAGTAAGCATCTTTGAGGTCGATGCATGGCATGTAACATCCCTTGGAAACCAGTTGTTTGGCAGTAACAAAGTTTTCCATTTTGAAGTGTTTATACTGCAAAAAGGTGTTAAGCTCCGTCAAATCAAGGATGATTCAGCATCCTCCATCCTTCTTTTGCCTAGTAAATATGTTGGACACAAATTGGTGAGACTCATGACTCGACTTCTCAATTACCCCTTTCTTGAGTAAAGATTCAATTTCAGCTTGTGCATTCGCACACTCCTGTTGTGAAGGAACAAAAGTGCGGCTCTGTGTATGTTGTGTAGGTGGAGGTGAATTGAAAAGGAACTCAATTTGGAAACCTTGTATACTACGCAGTATAAATGGGTCAGATGTTATCCAATGCCATTCATGTAAGAAAAATTGTAATCTCCCCCCAACTTGTAACTGCTCCATCGAAAATGTGTTATGCAAACAACCAGACTCACTTACCTCAGTGGTTATCGGCGGTATGGTGTTAGCTTCTGCCCCCGTGGTCTGGGGGGTAGGGCTGTTGGAGGGCACCATCCGCGCATCTTGAACATGGCCCGGCTTGGGCCCTGCCCTAAAAAAGGCCTCTGTGCCTAATGTTCGTGATGCCCACCTGATCCGGTGAACTGTCTGGTGTAGAGAGGAGGGTAGGGGTACTGCCGGAAGGATGAGGTCTTGGATGGTGTTGGGCCCTTCATAAGGCCAACCATTTTAGCCTCATCATCCAGCTCCCTGAGCTGCTTCGGCAAGTCTTCCCCGAACAGGAGGTTTGGTGGCTGGACGTTCCTGGCCTTGCAAAAGGCTAAACATTTTGGGTTCAGAGGAGGACAGATGGCATTCTTTCGGAGGCAATTAATCTCAAAATGTGCATTGCACATTAATGCCATACCGTCCTGCTGAACATCAGAGAGGGGCACCCCATCCACCGACCTGGCAAAAGCTGTATTGCCTGAGGCAAGTCATCTTAAAATGTTTTGAAGTTTTACCTCCTGGGCTCTGACGTGTCCCCAGATGGAGCAATTCACTGCCGGGCCATTCAATGAGGCACAGTTTTTTGGGGTATGGTATTTGCTAGTGGTTTCCTCCATGGCCTGATCTTGGAGTTGGTGAGAGGCCATATAATTAATGCTCATGGCCAACTCCTCTCCCAGTGGTTCCCCTGATGGGGAAAAGATGGCAAAGTTGGATGCCATGGGGGGGGGGGGGGGGGGGGGGTACTCCTGGGGCTAGCCCCTCATGCCTTGAGGCATGCTCCCCAGCTGTGCCTCCGTAAACTGAGTCAGTGTAATACTAGCCTCGTACGCTCCCCTCCTCAGAGAGGGAGACATTATGCAGCCGTTGGTGCCGCTGCCGCTGCCGCTGCCACTGCCGCGGGTTCTCCATAATACCCGGGCTCAGATAGCTCCCTTCTTTGGGGCATATCCCTTTGGAGCAACCTCTCCATTAGGTGTTCCATGTGGGTCAGTCTCCCAAAAACACTGCGCATTGAAGGAGGAGAATCCTCCTGGCCCGACTCATCCGAGTCCCAGGCCCTGACAGACTTCCCAGTGGCCTTTCTCCCCGCTGGGGTAGCCAAGGTGCTTACTGTCGGCACCAAGTCTGTAGCTGCTGACTCCTCTGCTAGCGACCCTGAAGGCGAAATCGGCGGCCGCCCGCTACCCACAGTCTTTAGTAGCTGGCTTCGCTGCGGCCCGCCTCTTCACCTTAGACATAGTCTCCACAAAGTTCGAGTACTCTGTAAAGATAGTAAACAAACCGGGAGCAACGACCTCAGATAAAGTATAAGCACTTACCTGAGCGTTATAAACTTACCGCTGGAAGGAGCGACGCACCCATCCAGTCAGTCGTTGCGCAATACGTCAGACGTAATGACGCGCATGCGGACTGGCGGGCTTCTTCACGGAATCACTCACGTGACTCCGAAGTAAAATGTACAATGAAAACCCACATGGTCCCAGGGAGAATGCACAAACTCTGTACAGACAGCACCCGTGGTCAGGATCGAACCCGGTCTCTGGTGCTCTAAGGCAGCAACTCTATCGCTGTGTCACCATGCCACCCGAGGTAAAAGGACAAAGATTTAAAAGGGGCCAAAGGGACGGCCTTTCCACACAGATGGAAGTGCATACGTGGAACAAACTGCCAGAGGAAGTAATAGAGGTGGATAAAATTGCAGCATTTAAAAGACCATTGGACAGGAATATATGTAAAAAAGGTTAAGAGGAATATGGGCCATGTGCAAACAAGTGCAATTAGAATCATTTAGCAACTTGTGTCCCTGCTAGCTGTGTTCCCTGTTTCAGGTTGGGGGAAGATGAGCCATTGGGACAAACCCAAGACCACCCACCAAGTCACTGTTTTAGTGGTCAGGACTGAATTGCCGGCCCCAGCCCTAAACAGTCAGGGCCTCCACTGAGGCCAAGTCTGAGTGGCCAGGGCACGCCTGAGACCACCAGTGCCTCTTAGCTGCCCACAGACAATGAAGACCATATCTCTCTAAACCATGTACCTGTCTAAATGTTTCTTAAATGTTGCAATAGTACCTGCCCAACTAATTCCTCCAACAGCTCGTTCCATACACCCACTAGCCTTTGCGTGCAAAAGTTACCCCTCGGGTTCTTATTAAATGTTTCCACCCTTAAACATGTTTAAGGGTGGAAACCTATGTCCCCTGGTTCTTGATTACCCCTCCTGTGCACAAGAGACTCTGTACATCTATCCAATCTATTCCCCTCATGATTTTGTACACCTCTCCTCCTTTTGTGCTCCAAGGAAGAGTCTCAGCCTGTGCAACCTCTCCCTTTAGCTCAGGCCCTCATGTCCCAGCAAAATCTTTGTAAATCTTCTCTGCACCCTATCAAGCTTGACAACATTTTTCCTAAAACATGGTGCCCAGAACTGAAGGCAATACTCTAAATGTGGCCTCACCAACATCTTATATAACTGCAACATGACCTGCCAACTTCTATGCTCAATACTCTGACTGATGAAGGCTAATGTGTCAACAAGCCTTTTTGCCCATCCTATATATCTGTGGTGCAACTTTGAACAGATCTGCAGCCCTGGACTCCTCTGCTCTACAATACTCTCAAGAACCCAACCGTTCATTGTTTTGGTCCTTCAAAGAAACAATATCTGCATTGCAAATAGTGATTGGATATTTAATGGAACAGTAAAATACTACGGTGGAGGAGGTGTAACGATTATTTAATTGGAACCGTTCTCTGGATGTAAGGATATCTAGTTAAATTGGAAGAAAATGAACCTTATGCAAAGCTTTTATTATATCTCCATTAGTTTGGTTATAAATTACTATGATTTCATCTTACAAAAAACAGCCCCAAATGTTATTGGTAGATGGAAAAGCAGGAGAAATGTTTAGGCATGTTAGCACTCACTGACACTCCTCCTCACTACTACCACTACCACAATAAATTATTTACATGCCAGCTGCCAGTTATCAAAGCATTATGGAGTAAAGTCAAATCAAGATGCCAAATTCAAACATTATGCTTCAGTTTTATAGGGTACTGGTGAGTAGAAGGAGACCTATATAGTCTATAAACCCTACAGAGTATTGATCTTATTAATAAAAGGATGCTAATGCATGGCAAGTAGTTTGGAGATTTACTAGACTAATATCTGGAATGGTTGGGTTGTCTTATGAAGAGAGTTTGGACATGCTAAACTTGTACACATTGAAATTGATGAAAGTGAGAAATTACTTGATTGAAACATTTAAGACTTTTGAGGGTGCTTAATAGGTGGAAGTTGTGAAGATATGTGATAATTGGGATCATGTTCTCCCTGTGGCTGCTTGGGTTTCCCCACAGTGCTCTGATTTCCTCTCAGTTTCCAAAGATGTGCTGGTAGGTTAATTTGCAACTTAAAACTACTCTCAATGTAGGTTTTCCAGATAATGTAATGGATTGTAATAACATGGGGAGTGGGGGGAATTGATGGACAATTAATGGACTATGTTTAGGTTGCAGGGAAATAAGTGGAATAACTGATGGGGTTGTTCAAAGTGCTGGCAGAGACTTGTTGGACGGAATTGCTTCTTTCTATGTCTTATAAAAATATGAGAACAATAATATGATGGTTTATTTCTAATTGATGGTCATAAGGCTTTGAAACTCTCATCCTTGAAAGGTGCTTTAAACAAAGGCCCTTCAAACTTTCACCATCTAACAAATTACTTCTATGTCATGTGCACTGAAGTGGATAAATTAACATTCCACGTTATATTCCACCTGTCATTTATTTGCTCACTCATTTAACTTGTCCATATCATCTTGCAGCTTCTATACACCCTCCTCGTCAATCACATCTAAATTGGTATCATTAACTAACTTGGAAATGTGACAGACCTTTGATTCTCTACTATATCTGTCAGGTTTTATGTATCTTCTTCCATGCAGACAGATGCACTTTAATTGTATACTACTGATCACCGAAGCTGAATGAAAAGCATAGTTAGGACAATCCTAAAATCTGTATAAAAAGCAGTCAGTTAAAATACATGGAACAGGAAGTTGGGACCTAATACTAGCACTCTCGAAGCATTATGTTGGTCAAGTGAGCCAAATGTTTCATTTGCTGTAAACCTCAGATCAACCACTCCTAAAATATGTAATGCAAATCATTCCATCTCTCACATCAACCATCATTATCCCCAGCCTTTGAGAAAATGCCAATTTATTTCTACTTGATGTGGTCCAAATGTGTTTAATTCTATTTACACAAAGAAAACAAAGTTGTCTAAAGAGATGATATAAATAACTTTGTTGCATCTGTCCAAATCCATTTCATTCGGATCTTTGCAAGAGGTTTCTATCCCACAAAATTTAGGGTAACCTCAAATGTAGATCTCAGAGATTAAAGGTCATTGTTCTAATGCAGCTCCGCAGAGCTTTCAAAACTAATGTCCAATAAATCAAATCATGCTCAGCAAAGATCTGATAAGCATTGTATGCTGAAAGTTCAAATTGGCAGTTGTACAGATCCTTTGTGCAATAATCTCTGGCTGTTTGTCCACCATATGGTTAACAATTAAATTTCCCTAATAATGTGCTAAAATGTAAGGTCCTTTAAGGGAGTGGAAATATTTTGGTGCCCAGTAATGTGGCGTGAGTGAGTTGGAGTGGCAGAAGTTTGGTTAAAACCCAGACTTCATCAGAAAACACATTAAAACCAGATGGAGAATTTGCTGACATCTCACATACTACCTTTATTCAAAACTATCATCCACGAATGTGCATCAGCATCTCAATGATATGGAGGAACATCATTTTTTTTTCAGCCACCACTACCTAAAACAATTTGGATTGAGAGCTGGCTTTAATGAAAATAATGTTCCAAATGGCTCCATGGATAACTAAAGAGCAGAATAGGATATTAGGAGCTTGATTTGCAAAGGATGTAAAAAAGGAGTTGTTACACAATATTTAGTCATATATTCATACAGCATGGAAGCAGGCCCTTTGGACCACCATGTCCCATCTACACTACTTCCACCTGCCTGCATTTGGCCCATATCCCTCTAAACCTGTCTCATCCATGTACATGTCTAATTGTTTCTTAAACATCGTAATAGTCCCTGCCTCAATTATCTCCTCTAGCACCTCGTTTCATACACCTACTACCCTTATATAAATTATAAAATATAAAATAGTCATAAGAGATGGAGAAAGTCTAAAGTCTGATGGGTGTAGGAATTTCTTCTTGCACTGGTTGATGAATCTCTGCAATTCTCTACTTTGGAAAGTTATGGAGGCTAGAACACCAGTGGTATTTAAAAAGGAGGCACATAGATTTTTGAAGGATTACGGAATTGAGGGCAATGTGGAATTGGCACAGAAGAGGTGTCGAGGCCTGTGAAAAATCAGCCATGATCACATTGAATGATGGGGCCTGCTCCCGCTCCTATTTTATTGCGGTCTTGTGAAGGGCAAATTTTAGTTAAATTAAAGGGAGAAGCAAATAAATTGCACGAATATAAGAAGGTTGTGTTGGAGGATTGAACTTTTCAGGGAGGTGGATACCAGATTGGGGGGGACTACATTGACTGGATGCATTTGATCCCCAGTCTCAAGGATATTAAGTTTAATGTTTTGGATAATTGGAAGCCATTGTAGGAAAATTAGGAAAATTAGAAAAAGGCCTCATTCCATTGAGCGTCTTCCATCATTCACAGGTTAGGCTGACATATCAGCAGCTAGCCATGAACCTGGCAAGCTCCAGGTATATTTAACTGCTGGGACTCATTTAAGTAAATCTTCTTGAAGCACCCCTTTGATCCTAGATAGAACTATTTCCCAGCAGGCCATTGGAACCAGATAGTGACAATGCTCCAGTAAAAAATATATTGGAACCCAATTGGCACCAGACTCAAAAAACAAATTGTGGGAAAACAACGTGGCCTTAATTGAAGGGTCGGACAGGTGAATTCAAGACAATAGACAAAAATTAGAAACATTCCAGCAGTTAGGTGAGAAAAATTCGATCTCATTTTCTTTTGGACAAATTTCACATTGTTGCATAAAGGTGCAATCTAAATCCTGTGTTTATTGAGCATCAAAGACAAGAAGTAAACCTCACGTCTAATATGCAAAGGGTTGCAAATTAAAGGTTTAATTTATAGCATCTGCCAGATGCCTCACATAATTGTTTAAAAATATATCCAGAAATATCACGGCGTCTTCTCAATGTTCTCAGCATCTCTGTGACGTCAGGGCCACTCACAACACAGGATTCAATCAGGGTGTTGGATTGCAGATGGAGTGCTCAGACAAAGTCAGCCTATTTTGTCTCCTCAAAACAAAAGCATTCAATTCATGGTATTGCCATAGAGGGAGTGCAGAGAAGGTTCACCAGACTGATTCCTGGGATGTCAGGACTGTCTTATGAACAAAAACTGCATAGACTCAGTTTGCACTCTCTAGAATTTAGGAGATTGAGAGGGGATCTTATAGAAACTTACAAAATTCTTAAGGGGTTGGACAGGCTAGATGCAGGAAGATTGTTCCCGATGTTGGGGAGGTCCAGGACAAGGGGTCACAGCTAAAGGATAAGAGGGAAATCCTTTAGGACAGAGATGAGAAGGACTTTTTTCACACAGAGAGTGGTGAGTCTCTGGAACTCTCTGCCACAGAGGATGGTTGAGGCCAGTTCATTAGCTATATTTAAGAGGGAGTTAGATGTGGCCCTTGTGGCTAAGGGGATCAGAGGGTATGGAGAGAACGCAGGTACGGGATACTGAGTTGGATGATCAGCCATGATCATATTGAATGGCGGTGCAGGCTCGAAGGGCCGAATCGCCTATTCCTGCACCTAATTTTTATGTTTCTATGTTTCTATGATAATACCTTTGTGAATCTACTCTGTACTCTCCCCCGTGCAATCACATTCTAACTATCATGCGGCGACCAGAATCGCACATATTATGTTCCAACTTTGGTACCAATCCAAAACTTTATAATTTTGCACCAAAACCTCCCTGCACGTGCATTTCATGCCCCGGCTAATGAAAGCAAATATCCCGTATGCATTCTTCACTATCTGTCTGTTCTGCCACATTTGGGGATCTTGGGAATTGTACACCAAGCTCCCTTTGTTCCTAAATACTACTGAGAGCCCTGATTTATATCCTGCCCTTTATCGACAATACCCACTCATGGACACTTATCAAGATGAAATTCCACCAGCTAATTTACCAGCTGATCAATATTATTCTGTAATCTAAGACTACCTTTCTCACGATCAACAATACCACCAATCTTTGCCTATCAATACAACTAATCATATTGATTGGGCAATTCATAAACTTATAATTTCATTTAATTTCATTTAAGAGACCACATCAGGAACACCTGATGCAGTATATGAGGTTAGAGGATGTGCACCTTTGTCTCACCTAGAAGGACTGCTGGGGTCCCTGGATGGAGGTGAGGGAGGAGATATACGGACAGGGAAAAATAGGCTGCAGGAGAAATGGTCGGGGGGAGGTGTGGTCTGGGTGGGAAAGGGTGTGTGAGCCAAGCAGTTGCGGAGGTAACAGTCTCTGCAGAAGGCAGAAAGGAGTGGAGATGGGACGATGTAACTGGTGGTCACAATAAGGGCACAATAAGAATTATATCCTTTTACTGTTGTCGGGAGGGGGATCAAGAGCAGAACTAAGGGACATAGAGGAGATGCAGCTGAGGGGACAGCAGGGACTTGATATTCTGCTGAGCTGTCATTAATTTAACATGAATATTGCAAATTTGAAACGTGCAGGAGTAGATGGCAACTGCATGACAATAAAACCCAAGTAGTGGTTCTTATGAACGATAGTAAGCAGTCGATGTACGAATCTGAAAAATCTTCCCAATACACCGTCAGGTTTGATCAGGTGAAAAGAATAAGAAAATGTGGCCTTTATGTAGCCATTTTTACAGTCAGGCCATCACAAAAAATTTAACACCAAATAAAGTACTCTTTAAGTATCGTCACACTGATAATCCAGGTAAGGTGGCAGTTACTTTATGTACAGCAAACTCCCACAAGTAGCATTATGATGAAGACTAGGGGTTCTGTTGTTGCACCGTTGACTAAGTCACAATTAGTAGCCAGAACACAAAGGATATCTGGCTTTCTCTGTCATTTAGTTTAGAGATACGGAGTGGAAACAGCCCCTTTGGCCCACTGGGTCTGTGCCGACCAGTGATCCCCGCATATCAACACTATCCTACACACAATACGGACAATTTTTGTTTACATTTACCAAGCCAATTTAATTAAATACCTGTACATACCTGTACGTCTTTGGAGTGTGGGAGGAGACTGAAGACCTCGGAGAAAACCCTCGCAGATCAAGGGGAGAACGTACAAACTTCGTATAGACAGCATCCATAGTCCGGATCAAACCTGGGTCTCCGGCGCTGCAAGTACTGTAAGTCAGCAACTCTACCGCTACCCCCTCGTGCCGCCATAGTAATGCCATGGAACATTTTATATTATCTTCAGAGGGTAGTTTAGTTTAGTTTAGTTTAGTTTAGAGATACAGCATGGAAACAGGCCCTTCGGCCCACCAGGACCACGCCGACCTGCGATCCCCACACCTTAACACTATCCTACACCCACTAGTGACAATTTACCAAGCCAATTAACCTACAAACTTGTACGTCTTTGGAGTGTGGGAGGAAACCGAAGATCTTGGAGAAAACCCACGCAGGTCATGGGAAGAACGTACAAACTCAGTACTTTAAGGTTTAGCCTTACACTTCAACTGAAATGTGGCTCCTTGAAAAGTATTGAACTCATTCCACCCAGAGTTACACTGGCATCAGCCTAGATTTCAGTACCAGTATCTACAATAATTTCTCTTGGAGATGAAAAATGCTATGCGCATAGCCAACAATATAATTATATTGCAAATGTCCTGCCCTGCTTTAAATGAGGGAATTGAATCCTGATGAAAGACTTTGGCTTAGCCATGCTGAGCTCCACTCCCAAATCTCTAACTTGTTTCCCTGTTGAGCAAATCATCACTCTGCTTGCAAAGTCTCAGAATTCTGGTCTCATAAAACCCTGCATTCTTTTTCCTTAATTTACCACCACAATTTACTGCCATATGTAATGTCCAGTATGTGCCAGACATTAGTGATAGCTCTCTTGTCACAAAATGCTGTTTAGGTAATAAATAAGTGCTGTATCATAAATGGTCATAACCTAGAAATTACCTCTCTCTTAAAATTAGCTCCATTGACCCCCAAACCGCCATCCGCAATAGCTGATGTTTGTTTTGTACAAGTTTTGCAAAATGTGTTCAAGAGGCTAGTCTGCAACATCACAGAAAACACGTTTTGTGCCACGGGGAATGGTGGTGGGTCCACTGTTGATTGTTCTTGATATTAATAGTTTGGAAGGAAATATAGATGGCATGGACAGTAAGTCTGCAAATGGTGCTAAATCTGGTGATATAATGGACAGTGAAGAAGGGTGTTTAAAATTACAACCAAATTTTGATCAACTGGGTAATGGGCTGAGGAATGGTAGATTGAGTTTAATTCAGATAAGTGCAATGTATTGCTTTTAGTAAGCCAAGGCAATCTTCTCTGCAGCCATTCCAGCTTAACAACATCTTTCCTATGACAGTGACCAAAATTGAACACAATACTATAAATGTGGCCTCACCACTTTCAAGGAACTATGTTCCTCATCTCCTATATTGTGTTAAGTTTTGGTCATTCTGTTTTATGCTTAGATGTCATTATGCTTAGAAAGAATGCAGAAAAGATTTATGAGGCCGTTGCCAGGACTCAAAGGCCTGAGCTACAGGGTGCGACTGGGCAAGCTAGGACTTTATTCCGTGGGGTACAGCAGACTAAGCAGTGATCATTTGGAGGTTGAAAAATATTGAGGGGTATAGATAGGGTGAATGCCCAGAATCTATCCAGGGTTGGTTTATCTAATAAAGTTTATTATTGTCACAAGTACCGAGGCACAGTGAAAAGGGTGTGTGTTGTGCTTCGCTTCCTGAAGTCAATCACAATCTTCTTTGTCTTTCTGACATTGGGAGAGGTTATTATCTTGACACCAAGTTATGAGGTTCTCAATCTTCAGGCTGTACTCCATCTAATCATTATTTGATATCTGCCCTACGACAGTGATGTTGTCTGTGAACTTATAAATTGAGTGGATGAGTATTGGCTGCACATTCATGGGTGTATCAGGAGTAAAGAAGGGGGCTGAGGAAGCATCCTTGCACAGCACCAGCATTGAGAATTATCATAGAGGATGATTTGTTCCCTATCTTCACTGATTGTGATCTGTTGGTCAGAAAGTCAAGGATCCAGTTGCGGAGGGGAGTGCTGACTCCAAGTTCCACGGGTTTGGAGATGTGCTTGGTTGGGATAATGGTATTGAAAGCAGAGTTATAGCCTATGAATTGGAGGCTGACGTAGGTGTCCTACTTATCCCAGTGTTTTAGGGACTAGTGTAGGGCAATGGCATCAGCTGTGGACCTATTGTGGTGGTAGGTGAACTGCAGAGGATCAAGGATATGTTGCAGGCTGGATTTATCGTGTGCCATAACCAGCCTCTTGAAGCACTTCATGATGGTGGATGTCAAGGTTAATGATCATTAAGACATGAAATCATGCTTTTCTTTGGCACCAGGATGATAGTGGCATTCTTCAAGCAGGTGGGTACCTCAGAGCGGAGAAGAGAAAGATTAAAGATATCCATGAACATCTCACTAGGTGGTCCACGCAGTTCCTAACTGTGCAGCTAGCGACTCTATCTGGGCCAATAGCTCTCCGTGGGTTCACCATGGAATTGATTGTCTTTTTTTTTAACGATGTGCCAAGTTCTAACTTAGAACAACGTTTGCTTCTTTAGTAATGATATATTGTTTAACAGTCATAAATTGAATTATAATGAGACTAGGGGAGACGAGCAGAATCATCTCTCATCAATGAACAATCATAGTTAATATGCAAAAGCTTGCATTTCTAAACTTAGTATTCTTCACCTTTAAGCAACTATGGGTAGTAGAGTCGTACCGCATCAATGGTCGCAGTAGTCTCAGGATTCTTCTTATTGAGTCCACAATACAAGATTAGAAATTGTTCAGCTAGAGCTGAACACACTTCTCAGCATCTGCATACAACTGCGCCTTGCATTTCTTGTGCTTGTGCTTCTTGTACATGGTGGTGGAAAGATTGGTGGATACAGGGCCGTGACTTGAATGCTTTTTCCTTGACCCCACTCTCAGGATTATTTCACTGCTTTATTTTTCATTATATCGAAAGCAAATTAATTAACACATATGTTCCAATAAGGGTACAAGGAATTAACCTAATGTGATAAATAACAATGCCAGGGGATCTAGAGTACAAGGGAGCAAGGAAATTGCATATTACTGTCCATCAGAGTGAGTAGAGAGAATGTTGTTTTCTGTCCCTCCAGGCCCTGTTCATCTTAGGTGACTTTTTAGGCGAGTGCAGGAGACTCTGCACTCACCACATGTCGCCACATGTTCGCTTGTGGTCTCTGGTGGTCCCTCCTTCTTGGTCGCGAGGAGTTCCCGCATTCTGGGAACTAGTCGCAGCCTCAGTATGGTCGCTGCAAATTTTTCAACATGTTGCAAATTTTTCTGCTTGGTCGCCATGGAAAAAATCGAAAATCCTGTAGTCATAGGTGCAGTTGTAGTTGGGTTGCTATATAGTTATACGTGGTCGAGGTAGACGTAGGTAGTTTTAGTTGATTGACTATGCTGACCGGTCATTTTCATTGGCTCATTGGGAAAAAAAACGTAAGCACGAGTTTACAGAACCAAGGATAACCGACCGGTAATGTTAAATGCCCGCCAAACTTCACAGCTGTGCATGTCTGGCTTATTAAAAGTTGTCTGACTTCTTAAAAGTGTCTCCACTCCTTCTCCTCCCTTCTCCCCCCTTCTCCCCCCTTCTCTTCTCACCCGTTCTCTTCTCCCCCCTTCTCCACTCCCATCCTCCCCCCTCTTTTAAAGGACTTACCTTACACTGTGCTAGCTGTCTTAACCTTCCTGTTCATTGCAGTGTGTGTCTATATCACCTTGGCTTTGCACCGTGTGAATTTCAGACAGCGCTCTCCGTGCTTGCCCTGGCCCCCGCCTTTGCGATGTGTTTGTGTGTGTGTTCCACTCTAAGATTCGCCGTTCCAGTTCCCGGTTTTTCAGGCGAGTGAAAAATCCGCTTTTTTCAGTCCGTTGAAAAGTTGCCTAAGTGGGACAGGCCCTTCAAGCAGTGTGGGAAAGTAAGAGCTGGAACCTGAATCATTATTTAGTTGGAGCAAAAGGTAGATTGTGTCAGTACCAAGTGTTGAATATAAAAGTATTTTGTGAGCTCTTGGCACTCCTTCCTACACTGTTAAACACTCTGGGATCTGTCACTCCTTGAAGGGAACTCCCCCGCCACTCCTGTTGGATGTGCCTGGTTGTTATGCTATAGAATCCAGGCGCCTGGCTCAAATGTCCCTTCTCCATGTGGACTTTCTCTGGTATTTGTGGGCTGTGATCAGTGAACATGGAAACTCTCTCCTCCCCCTCTCCAGCTTCTCCATCACCTCCCATCTCAGTTTTTACGTGTTATATTACATTTTGTACATGTATGTATGTGTATGTACATTTTGTGGTGGGGTTTCTTTGATCTGGAACCCCAAGTGTACAGATGTGCTGATATAAATGCCGACGTCTATGAGAAATGGTTATCATAAATGTTTATAGTGGTTGTGCTGCACGCCATATAAAAGTGTTTTGGAAATTTGGTATCTGCACTATTGCCTGAAGATCACAGTTGGAGATCAAACATAAATATTATAACTTTGTCACCAAATCTAGGAAAATGAACCTAGAAATGTCCTGAGGGTATGTTTGGCTGTTCACCACCTCTTCACATCTGCCTCTATTTCCCAGGGAGCAATGCATTTACCACAGAAAACATTTACCAATGAGGGGAGCAGGCATATCTGAAAACATATGTTTTAATGAATGCAGCCTTGGTTGGACAGATTTTTAAAAATTCTCTCTCTTGGTCAGTTTCATCGAAACAAACTTTGCCCCATCTTTTCCAGAATTCCGATTCTGCAAAGGATACACACTTGGGTGTTCTTTTAATGGACAAGATCACCTTGGCTAGAAGATCATTGCATTAGAATGTACAGCATAATAGTTTTTGTTAGTCACCTCAGTACCCACGAAACCAGAGTGGAAGCAAGTCATTCCAAATCATAAGGGACTGCCTAAGAGGAGAAGAGATTAACAATAACAGATGAGGGCGGGTGACAGCATCCTTGCTATGACAGTCCATAATAAAATGGTAAAACTCCAGAAATTCTGTTTTTATGATTCATGATGAATGATGATGGGAAGAATAAACTATGTTACTTAAAAAAATGCTGCAACAGTTGTATTTATTTGTGGACAGTAATTGATTTGCTTCTAAGATTGTTATTCTCTCCCAAATCCAACTATACTTTCAGACTCAGTCACTAGTTCAGTTCAAACATCTGGAACAGTTTAGTTCCCAGCAAAAACTGCAATTCCCCTGATTCAACCTTCGTCTGCCACCATAGCTACAACATCATTGTAAATGAAATTAGAGTATGGAAATGCCAAATCAACTTCATCTGTAAATGCTTAACATATTTATACTATTTTTCTTCATTAAGTATTGTTATACAGACACATGTTTGCCTGTTCAAATTTCTACTCATTCATAGGAACTGATCTGTGACAACTGTGAACGATTAATAATCATGAATTTACCAAAACCATTCAGATTCTATTAATGGAGAATGTTTGCTGCTTAAACAAAAATGGTTTGAGGTAGATACTGGTGAGCAACTATTCATCATGTGGTCATTTAAGAGGAACGCTATCACATCCCATAGATCCAACTATGAATTGTGTTCCTTGAGAGTGACATAACAGGTAGACGGGGTTATCAAGTAGACTTTTGGTACAATGGCCTTCTTCTTCTTGCGTATGGCATGCACAGCCTAAGGTTGTAGGACAACTTCTTCTATTTGATCTTATTTGATTGTGCATGCCGGGTTGATTGCATTCGTCAAAACAGGGTGGACCACGTGAAGGTTGCAATCTCCCACCCCGGTACAATGGCCTTCATCAGTAATGGTATTGAGAACAGAAGATGGGATTTAGTGCTACAGATCTACAAGGCATTGGTGAGGCCCCATTTGGAGTATTGTATTCAGTTTTGGTCACCTTGCTCCTGGAAGGATGCTGTTAAGCTGGAATGAGTGTAGTGAAGATTTACGAGGATGTTGCCAGGACATGATGCCCTAAGTTACAGGGAGAGGCTGAGCAGGCTATAACTTTATTCTATGGAGCGCAGGAGGCCGAGGTGTGATCTTATTGTGTAAGATTGTGATTGTGAATGCACAGAGACCTTTACCCAGAGTTGGGGAATTAAGAACTAGAGAACATAGATTTAAGGTGAGAGGGGAAAGATTTAGTAGAAGCCCAAGGAGCAACATTTTCTCAGAGAGGGTGCTAGCTGCATGGAACTACCTATCAGAGGAGGTAGTTAAGACAAGTACTGTAACAACATTTAAAAGACATTTGGACATAGAAACATAGAAAATAGGTGCAGGGGTAGGCTATTCGGCCCTTCGAGCCTGCACCGCCATTCAATATGATCATGGCTGATCATCCAACTCAGTATCCTGTACCTACCTTCTCTCCATACCCCCTGATCCCTTCAGCCACAAGGGCCACATCTAACTCCCTCTTAAATATAGCCAATGAACTGGCCTCAACTACCTTCTGTGGCAGAGAATTCCAGAGACTCACCACTCTCTGCGTGAAAAATGTTTTCCTCATCTTGGTCCTAAAGGAATTCCCCCTTATCCTTAGACTGTGACCCCTTGTTCTGGACCTCCCCAACATCGGGAACAATCTTCCTGCATCTAGCCTATCCAACCCCTTAAGACAGGTACAAGGACGGGAATGATTTAGAGGAAAATGGGTCAAACGCAGGCAGGTAGGACTGGTGTAGATGGGGCATCCTGGTTGGCATGGGCAAGTTGGGCCAAAGGACCGTTTTCCATGCGATATGACTATGAATAATTCCAGAGAATGTTGATTATGTTGAATAACAGACAAGAACAGGTTTATTATAGACTAGGAATGTTCTATAAAATCGCCTCTACAGTTCATTACATTGTGCAGTATAAACAACATTTTGACAAGTTAGTATCTAGCTTTCTAAAAGTCATGACTTTCAAGGATTTTGCTGTTTGATGTGTATTTGATCTATCTGTGAAAGTGGATCAGATACATTTGAAGTGATAGAGTAGTTATCATGAATGTACAGATAGATCTTGGTATTATTGTGCTGATACAACTTTCAGGGAAGGACGGGCAAATCTCAAGTTGACTTAGTTACAAATGGCTGACACGAGAGACTGCAAGTGCTGGAATCTTGAGCAAAAAGCAAAGTGCTAGAAGAACAGTGGGCTAGACAGTATATGTGGAGGGAATGTGAAGGACAGTTTCTGTCGCAATGCAGATTTGTAAATACTGAACCATCCAACAGATCATTGAAGATATCTGTGGTTTGAAAGACAATTATCAGCCAATATACCATTATTTCCTTTATAAACAAATAATATGTACTGTGCAAACAGGACCTTCAACATTGAAACCGTCCAATTCTATTTTTGCCCTACCTGTTGTACTTATGTATGGTATGATTTGCCTGCACAGCAGGAAAAGCAAAGTTTTTCACTGTATCTCGGTACAGGTAACAATAATGTACCAATATCAAACTAGCCAAGTTTCCAGTCATTATCCAATCAATTGCTGGAAAATGTTTATAATCGGTGGAAGACCAGATTAATTTCTATTGTGATGTTTCACAAAGGAATAATCTGTTGACAGATTAATTTCCTACTTGAAAAATGAAACCCACTGTGAAATTTGTATTTTATTTTCTATCCAATTCCATTTGGTAGGTGAATTAAATTAGAACCTGGTTTCTTCTTCGAGAGGTATTGCTGGATGCCTTGTAAAAATAAATACAGTGCAGCTGCTATGAGAAATATTTGCAGCTGACGTAGATTACAAATTCACAATACCTCACTTTAATTTAATTAGAAAGCATTTTAGAACATCCGCTTTCAATTTTCCCCAATTATCTAGCTACAGGAAAGTACAGTTTATGAGCTGAGGTGTCAGATAAACATGCTTGGGGTCCTGTTTCGTAAATTAAAGTGCAGAGTGCATAATAGAACTTGTGACAAAATTTGCCACTTTTAGTAATGCACAAATTAATTAAGGATGGTGCCGCACGGCAGACTGTGACGCTGCAGTTGTACCTCAGCAGCTGTCTTGGATTGCCAGCCGCAAAGCCAGGAAATCCACCCTATAGGGGGAAGCTGCTGAGCTCGGCCCTTGCATGTCCCTGAGAACTGATTGAGGGAGTCGGGAGTCAGCGGTGGCGGACGCAAGAGCAAAGGGGGCCAGGGCCTCAACTGGATTGGGCGCTGCTCCAGGAGATCGAGCGCATGGACCGGACGTGGCCTATAGCAGCACAGAGCAGTGAAGCAGCGATGGAGAATGTCTACAGCTTTGCCTGACCCTGCCACCAGGATAATGGGCCTTTATGGTCAGCTGTCCATATTGCAATTTGGACTTTAAAAATGGCGTCAAAACCTGGCAACTCGTGGATATGACCTCAGTGGACTATTTCTATACACGTTGTGCTTAATTGGGGATTGTACTATGTATAGTATTACTTTTCTGAACTGTATGCAGAAAAAATAATTTCACTGCATCTCTGAACATGTGATAATATTGAACCATTGATAGTTCAAGTGGATTTTAAAAGAGAATGGGAATGTCATTGAAATAGTTCATATTGCTCACTAAAATGTATTCAGTAAATTATAATGCAGGTTTTATTTTAGTTTTATTATTCGACAAATGAATGACAAAGTGGGAAATGTAGCAGTATGCATGGAATGCTGGTTGTTAGGCAGAAACATAAGTCACTGGTTGGATTAGTCAACAAATGCTTCAATGTTGTGCTCCCTAGTTGTCAGTGTGGGATTTGCTATATGATGTGGAATTTCAATCAAGAGTCAAGGGTCAAGTGTTTTATTGTCATTTGTCCCTAGTACAACAAAGAAATTCTTACTTGCACCAGCACAACAGAAGACGTAAACATAGTACACTGTAAACAATATAATAAATGAAAAAAATAATTTAGTGTATGTGCATACACACTCACATAGACACACACGCACACATGCATACATACACATAAAAAACAACCAAACAATAATAGTGCAATAATAACCATAATAGTCCATGTAGTTCAGAGCTTATTTGACGTTGCAGTGTTTAATAGCCAAGCTGTTCCTGAACCTGGACGTTTTCAGGCTCCTGTACCTTCTTCCAGATGGCAGGGGTGAAATGAGTGTGTGGCCAGGGTGGTGTGGCTCTCTGATGATGCTGGCTGCCTTTTTGAGGCAGCGAGTCTGGTAAATCTCTTCAATGGTGTGGAAGTCAGAACCCGTAATGGACTGGGCAGTGTTCAAAAGATTTTGCACACTTCATTGCTCCTGGGCATTCATGAACCAAACTGCGATGGAACCAGTTAATATGCATTTTAAGTATACCTGTAGAAGTTCAAGAGAATTCTCTCTGACATACTGAATCTCCGTAATCTTCTCAGGAAGTATAGGCGTTGAAGTGATTTCTTTATCGTGCTGGGTCCAAGAAAAACTTCAGAAATACGTACACAGGGGAATTTGAAGCTTTTGACTCTCTCCACTATCGTCCCGTTGATATAGACAGATTTATGGGTCCTCATCGTTTCTCTTTCAAAGTCCACAATCAGTTCCTTGGACTTACTGACATTGTGTGCTAAGTTGTTGTGTTGGCACTATTTGGTCAGTCGATCGATTTCACTTCTGTACAATCAATAGTATTTAAAAGTTTATGTGTGTAAAACGCAGAGCATTGACAAATTGAACCAAAGCTTTGGTTTGAACACAGGCAGTTTTGGATTTACCACTATAAACCATGGATCAATCTGGAAAAGTGACAGGAAATGCTGCAAATTCTCAGCAAGGCAGAGAGCAACTGTGGAGAGATGAAATGTTAACAATTCAAGTTGATGAACTCTTATTGGAATTAAAAAGTTGCAAATGTGACGGGTTTTAGGCAGCTGCAAAGAAGAGGGGAGTTGGTCTGCTTTGGAACAGCATGTTTTACACAAACATAAATGTGTGCTGAACCCAGACCTTCAAACAGGTTTGTCTATTGGCACTGCATCCATTTACATCAAACTTTCATACATTGGTCAAAGTGTGAATAAACATGAGCAAGAAGGCCCAGAATGATTCTGAAATATTGAGCTACTTTACAGGGTGAGTAGATCCAAACATCACATCTTGATTGAATGATAATAGAAATAAATCATAATAAAGAATAATTGTCATTATGCTGTTTTTTTCCCTTTCTGTATTCTCATACATTTACTCCCACTCCTATTACAGGAAGGATGTGGTGGCTTTGGAGGAGATGTGGAAGAGATTCACCAGAATGTTGCCTAAATCAGGGAGTATTAGCTATAAGAAGCATTTAGACAAACTGGACTGTTTCCTCTGGAGCATCAAAAGTTGAGAGCCAACCTGATAGAAGTATATAAAGTTATGAGAGACATAGATGAGGCAGAGAGTAATAATCTTTATTGCAGAGTAGAAATGTTAAATACTAGCGGGCCTAGTTTTAAAGTGAGGGAAGGAAAGCTTATAATAGATATGCAAGACAGGCTTTGTATACAAAGAGTGATAGTTTCCTGGAACATGTTGCTACAGAAAGTGGTGGAAGCAGATACAGTAAGAGGCATTTAGACAGGCACACAGCCAGGCATGGAATGGAAAGTTGCAGACCAGATGCAGGCAGAAGTGCTGATCAAATGGCACCACGGTCGACGTAGAAAAATTATCTGTCGCTTGCTAATTGTGTATCTTCTTCTGTGTGGCAAACATATTAATTAAATTGCTTGCCAAATAATGCCTATATTAAGGCATTGTGCTCTGTGATGCACAGCATGATGAAAATTCACTTGGTATTTTAGCTTCTCCATGATTCTAACTTACTTCCATTGATCAAGGTGTTCACAGTGGTAGTGGAGGAATAGTAGTGGGCAAATGGTTAATAATAGAATCCCTGGAAGACTTGTGCTGCTGATAAGATAGATACAAGTTGGTTGGTCCAAATGAAAAAGTGAGCTGCTAAAAAGTGATGTAGGAATGTAAGCTGTGAAGACGATGCAAAGAGTAGGCAGGGAAAGAAAGCAGGATGGAGCATAATAAGGGAAATATGAATTTGGCAGGGAGAAAATAGGAAAAATGGTGAAAGTACACATGTGCGCACAGAGCACATAAATAAATCATACTGGTTTGCTGTGATTTACAAACTGACATGATCCTGCAATGTTCTTGTCCCCATAACCAGCAGGTAAGACAATGGGGCTATGCTAATTGGCCGCCATCAACAGGCATCAGACACCATCAGCTAAGTTACTTTGCAATATTGTGATAGAGATCAAGGAAGGTTTCAGACTAAGCAGATGAAACATGTTAATCAGCTCATTTGCTCTGCCTGTCAATAATTGGAATAATTGTCTACCCAGAGAGTCAGGCTTCACAACACTATGTCCCGCTGAGTTACTCCAGCTTTTTGTGTCTATCTTCGGCTTAAACCTGCATCTGCAGCTCCTTCTTACACGATTTATACAAGGAGATAAAATGTGACATCTCCAAGTTTGCGGATGACACAAAGCTGGGTGGCAGTGTGAGCTGCGAGGAGGTTGCTATGAGGCTACAGGGTGACTTGGATAGGTTGGGTGAGGGGGCAGATGCATGGCAGATGCAGTATAATGTGAATAAATGTGAGGTTATCCACTTTGGTGGCAAGAACAGGAAGGCAGATTATTATCTGAATGGTGTCAGATTAGGAAAAGGGGAGGTTTAACTAGACCTGGGTGTGCTTGTACATCAGTCACTGAAAGTAAGCATGCAGGTTCAGCAGGCAGTGAGGAAAGTTAATGGCATGTTGGCCTTTCATTGCAAGAGAATTTGCGTTTAGAATCAAGGAGATCCTGCTGTAGTTGTACAGGGCTCTGGTGAGACCGCACCTGGAGTACTGTGTGCAATTGTGGTCTCCTAATTTGAGGAAGGACATTATTGCTATTGAGGGAGT
Organism: Raja brachyura; assembly: GCA_963514005.1. The sequence continues at coordinate 26,747,345 of OY740807.1, forward strand.
GCAGCGTAGGTTCACCAGGTTAATTCCCGGGATGGCGGGACTGACATATGATGAGAGAATGGGTCGGCTGGGCTTGTATTCACTGGAATTTGGAAGGATGAGTGGAGATCTCATAGAAACATGTCAAATTCTTAAAAGATTGGACAAGCTAGTTGCAGGCAAAATGGTCCCAATGTCTGGGGAGTCCAAAACCAGGGGTCACAGTTTAAGAATAAGAGGTAAGCCATTTAGGACTGAGATGAGGAAAAACTTTTTCAGCTAGAGAGTTGTGAATCTGTGGAATTCTGTGCCACTGAATTCGGTGGAGAACAATTGACTGGATGTTTTCAAGAGGGAGTTAGATTTTAGCCTCTTAGGGCTAAAAGAATCACGGGATATGGGGAAAAAGCAGGAACAATTTTAGATGATCAGCCATGATCATACTGAATGACGGTGCTGGCTCGAATGGCCTACTCATGCACCTATTTTTCTGTTTCTACGTTTCTATGTTTCTACACTATATTTGGGTATCTGGGTTCTCAGCTCTCAGAAGCATTTAGACCAGCCATGTAAATTACTTTGTGCCGGCAAAGATGTTTGAACATTTGGAGGTGTCTTGTCAGTTACAGTGCACACCCCTTATAATTGTGTAATACAATGGAACCATTTGTTGCAGTCAGAATAATGAGGTAAGCAATGTCATTGTAGCTATTGAAATTGTACTGAATTAGCTGCCATAATTTTTGTTCTTAAGCTTATATAAACTTAATATACTTTGAGGTTGGAAACATTCTACTGTATTTCACCCACGAGACAGTATTTCACCAGATCTTCTCCAGAATACTTTGCCTGACATGATGAATAAAGATCATTTACACCTACCAGCTTAATTCTCTAGTAGCTCATTCAGGACACATGGGATTTGCCAGAACAAAACTTGCCAGCAGTGTGTTACATACATTCTTATCATTTGATAAAGAAATCACTCCTGATTCTCAGTGACATTAGATCACATAAAAGTCATAATTCCAATTATAGAGTAGGTTGACGGAGCTAAATCACCTACCTATGCTCTAAACTTTTGTTGATCCTCTCTGCCATGTTTTTCATGCATGGTTCACTCAAGTGCAATAATTAGTTTGCTGAATGCAGTCATTTTGCGGGTTGAAACAGTGTTACGTGATATCTGAGGACACCGAATTGCACCAATGTATCTTTTTAACGTGTGTACAGCTATGCTCTTTACTTTACTACAAAGCATAAATAGTAGTACACACAATTCTCAAAATAAATGATGTGCAAATTGTCACACACAATACCGAAAGGATAACCCCTCCCCCTTACCTGTATCCACCTATCATTCCTTCTCTCCAGAGATGCTGCATGTCCCACTGAGTTACTCCTGCATTATGTGTCTACCTTCCAAGCTCCCCCACCATCCTCTTCCCCCGCTCCCACTTCTGAAGAAGAATTCTGACCTAAAACATTGTCTATCCATTTCCCTGCACCGAAGGTTCCATGACACATTGAGTTCCTCAAGCAATTTGTTTTTTTTGCAAAAAGGGAAAACTAGACCACTCAGTTTCCTGGCCTTGGCTTTTTAATTACACATTTCTCTGACATCTGCACATAACTTTTCCCCTCGCTCTTCAAAACACCATTCTGCGCCTTCCAACATTCCCAACAGCTGATCACATTGTCCAATTTATTTGTTTTTAACTTATCATCACATACAAAGTTGATCTAAAGTACCAATTTATCTCATGCTATGCACATCTATCAAAGGAAAATTAATAGAAGACTAAAAGGAACAGAATGTTGTCTATCCGTAGGATGTTCCTTGACCCCAATGCACTTTTGATTCAACATAAATGTCACAGCAGGGCATAGTGCAAAAAATATATAATACTCACTGTCTAGGAATCTACTTTTAATGTGTGATTTGAAACTGGAGCCTAGGACGATTGTTTAAATGAATTCAAATAAGCTTATTATGGATATTGTAAATATTGCCAAGTTTTGACAGATGTAGCTTAAATGTTTCCTCCATGGTTCCAACGTTTCTGCTGGGACCTGGTTGTGAACAAAGACTGTTTTCTATCAATTTCACCTGTTCTTGAATGCAAACTGGCAAACATTTGGTTTGGCACCTGTTTGTTCTAACCTTCTCTTCCCATTGCTTTATTGATTTTGGCATTCAAAAACTGGTTCTCTGTTCCCATCCAACATTAATGGCTCTGAATCACAGTGGCAGAAATGTGGGGTAGTAGTATTTTTACACATTAGACGCTTCATTCCTGGTCAGTGAGGGGATGTCTGACATGTACAGCATGAAGGTTTTGCTGTTCGAGCAAAGATTATGCTGGAGATTTGCAGTAACCACACACAGAATCAATACATGTGAGTGTTAAGGACAAGGCTGAAGCATTTGAAAACATTTCAGTCAGTAGTCCTAAGAGTGCCATTATCACAAAAATCAGTCTTCTTCTTCAGTAATACCTCATGATTAAGAATGACTTACTATGATTTTGTGAGTTCTGAGGTGGCTGTTGAGACCAGTGAGGAAACCAATCTCTCTCACAGATGGTAGACAAAAATGCTGGAGAAACTCAGCGGGTGAGGCAGCATCTATGGAGAGAAGGAATAGGCGGCGTTTCGGGTTGAGACCCTTCCTCAGTCTTGACCCGAAACGTCACCTATTTCTTCACTCCATAGATGCTGCCTCACTCGCTGAGTTTCCCCAGCATTTTTCCAGCATCTGCAGTTCTTTCTTAAACATCTCTCACAGATGGGGTAGGTCTTAGTGGGCAGGTGGGTAGTGTGGCAAGGTGGTCCGCTCCTATCATCTCTTATGCAGGATAGGGTGAAAATGTTAATAAATGGGGGGCTTTAAGGCAAGAGGGTAAACAGGATGTGTGGGGCAAGACATTTCTACAGAGGCTGATAGGTGCCTGGAACACGCTGCTGGGGGTAGTGGTGGAGGCAGATAAGATAGTGGTGTTTCACATGCTTTTTGGTAGGCACATGGATATGCAGAGAATGGAGGATATGGATCATGTGCAGGCAGATGAAATTAATTTATCTTGGCATGATGTGCAGCACAGAAATTGTGGGCTGAAGGGCCTGTTGCTGTGCTGTCGTGTTCTATGTTGTATGTTGTAAGAAGATGTTGTACACATTTTTACTGAAACAAGAGCAGCCAGCATACAAACATGGCTAAAATCCGGAGCATCTGCTCAGAATGAGCCAGCAGAGAAAAAAACTAGGACCACACTGAGCGGCAGAGCTGTCCAGGCATGATTCTGTGACTGCTGCTCTGTCTGCAGCATGTAGCGTGCATCTATCACCGCTCTCCTGGCAAATCTGATTCTTTGCAGGCACTGCCCCTCAGAAAATATATGAGCTGCAATGATCCAGCTCACACTTTGCTTAAATCATGCACTTGTCACTGGACATTCAACTGCTTCAGAAGAGGAGGGCATTAGTAATAGGGGACTCTATAGTTAGGGGGTCAGATTCTGTGGATGCAGTCCAGAGACCCGGATGGTAGTTTGCCTCCCTGGTGCCAGCGTCCGGGATGTGTCTGAACGTATCCAAGATATCCTGAAAAGGGAGGGAGAGGAGCCTGAAGTCGTGGTACATATTGGTACCAATGACATAAGTAAGAAAAGAGAAGAGATCTTGAAAGGAGAATTTAGGGAGTTAGGAAGAGAGTTAAAGAAAAGAACCGCAAAGATACCAATCTCAGGATTACTTCCTGTGCCACGCGACAGTGAGAGTAGGAATGGAGCAAGGTGGAGGATAAACACCTGGCTGAAGGACTGGTGCAGAGGGCAGGGATTCAAGTTTCTGGATCAATGGAACCTCTTTTGGGGAAGGAGTGACCTGTATAAAAAGGACGGGTTGCACTTGAACCCGAGGGGGACCAGTATCCTGGCAAGGAAATTTGCAAAGGCTACCGGGGGGACTTTAAACTAGAACGGTTGGGGGGAGGGACTCAAATAGAGAAAGCTAGTTGACAGTGTCTGATGCAGGAGGCAGAGAAGGGAAGCACTCAGACCCGACATGTAGGGGGGAAAGAAGAAAAAAATAATAAACAGAGAATAAGAGGTGGTGGGTTTCCAGGGCAAAAATCAAAAGGGGCCACTTGTCAACATAATTGTATAAGGAGTAAGAGTGTTGTAAAAACAAGCCTGAAGGCTTTGTGTATCAATGCAAGGAGCATTCGTAATAAGGTGGATGAGTTGAATGTGCAGAGAGCTATTAATGACTATGCTATAGTTGTGATCACGGAGACGTGGCTCCAGGGGGACCAAGGCTGCGAGCTGAACATCCAGGGATATTCAATATTCAGGAGGGATAGACAGAAAGGAAAGGGAGGTGGGGTAGTATTGCTGGTGACAGAGGAGATTAATGCAATAGAAAGGAAGGACATTAGCTTGGAGGATGTGGAATCGATATGGGTAGAGCTGCGAAACACTAAGGGGCAGAAAACGCTAGTGGGAGTTGTGTACAGGCCACCTAACAGTAGTAGTGGAGTTGGGGATGGCATCAAACAGGAAATAGGAAAGGTGTGCAACAAGGGTAAAACAGTTATAATGTGTGACTTCAATCTACATATAGATTGGGTGAATCAAATGGGCAGGGGTGCTGAGGAAGAGGATTTCTTGGAATGTATGCGGGATAGTTTTCTAAACCAACATGTAGAGGAACCAATGAGAGAGCAGGCTATTCTAAACTAGGTACTGAGTAATGAGGAAGGGTTAGTTAGCAGTCTTGTTGTGCGTGGCCCCTTGGGCAAGAGTGACCATAATATGGTTGAGTTCTTCATTAGGATGGAGAGTGACATAATTAAGTCAGAAACAAGGGTTCTAAACTTACACAAAGGTAACTTTGAAGGTATAAGACGTGAATTGGCCAAGATAGACTGGCAAGTGATTCTTAAAGGGTTGACAGTGGGTGTGCAATGGAAGGTATTTAAAGACTGCATGGATGAACTACAACAATTGTTCATCCCAGTTTGGCAAAAGAATAAATCAGGGAAGGTAGTGCATCCATGGATAACAAGGGAAATCAGGGATAGTATAAAAACAAGAGATGAAGCATACAAATTAGCCAGAAAGAGCAGCCAACCAGAGGACTGGGAGAAATTCAGAGTCCAGCAGAGGAGGACAAAGGGCTTAATTAGGAAAGGGAAAATAGATTATGAAAGAAAACTGGCAGGGAACATAAAAACTGACTGCAAAAGTTTTTATAGATATGTGAAGAGAAAGAGACTAGTTAAAACAAATGTAGGTCCCTTGCAGTCAGAAACAGGTGAATTGATCATGGGGAACAAGGACATGGCAGACCAATTGAATGACTACTTTAGTTCTGTCTTCACTAAGGAAGACATAAATAATCTGCCGGAAATAGCAGGGGACCGGGGGTCAAATAAGGTGGAGGAACTCAGTGAAATCCAGGTTAGCCGGGAAATGGTGTTTTTGGTAAATTGAATAGATTAAAGGCCGATAAATTCCCAGGGCCAGATAGTCTGCATCCCAGAGTACTCAAGGAAGTAGCCGCAGAAATAGTGGATGCATTAGTGATAATTTTTCAAAACTCCTTAGATTCTGGAGTAGTTCCTGAGGATTGGAGGGTAGCTAATGTAACCCCACTTTTTAAAAAAGGAGGGAGAGAGAAAACGAGGAATTACAGACCAGTTAGTCTAACATCGGTAGTGGGGAAACTGCTAGAGTCAGTTATTAAAGATGGGATAACAGTACATTTGGAAAGTGTGAAATCATTAGACAAAGTCAGCATGGATTTACGAAAGGTAAATCATGTCTGACGAATCTTATAGAATTTTTCGAGGATGTAACTAGCAGAGTGGATAAGGGAGAACCAGTGGATGCGTTATATCTAGACTTTCAGAAGGCTTTCGACAAGGTCCCACATAAGAGATTAGTATACAAACTTAAAGCACACGGTGTTGGGGATTCAGTATTGATGTGGATAGAGAACTGGCTGGCAGACAGGAAGGAAAGGGTAGGAGTAAACGAGTCCTTTTCAGAATGGCAGGCAGTGACTAGTGGGGTCCTGCAAGTCTCAGTGCTGGGACCCCAGCTATTTACAATATATATTAATGATTTGGACGAGGGAATTGAATGCAACATCTCCAAGTTTGCCGATGACACTAAGCTGGGGGGTAGTGTTAGGTGTGAAGAGGATACTAGGAGGCTGGAAGGTGACTTGGATAGGCTGGGTGAGTGGGCAAATGCATGGCAGATGCAGTATAATGTGAATAAGTGTGAGGTTATCCACTTTGGTGGCAAAAACAGGAGGGTAGACTATTATCTGAATGGTGGCAAATTAGGAAAAGGGGAGATGCAATGAGACCTGGGTGTCATGGTACACCAATCATTGAAAGTAGACATGCAGGTGCCGCAGGCAGTGAAGAAAGCAAATGGTATGTTAGCATTCATAGCGAAAGGATTTGAGTATAGAAGCAGGGAGGTTCTACTGCAATTGTACATGGTTTTTGTGAGACCACACCTGGAGTATTGCGTACAGTTTTGGTCTCCAAATCTGAGAAAATACATTTTTGCCATAGAGGGGGTACAGAGAAGGTTCACCAGATTGGTTCCTGGGATATCAGGACTTTCATATTTGGAAAGACTGGATAGACTTGGCTTGTACTCGCTAGAATTTAGAAGACTGAGGGGGGATCTTATAGAAACTTAAAAAATTCTTATGGGGTTGGATAGGCTAGATGCAGGAAGATTGTTCCCGATGTTGGGGAGGTCCAGAACAAGTCTGAGGGGTCACAGTCTAAGGATAAGGGGGATAAGGACCGAGCTGAGGAAAACATTTTTCACACAGAGAGTGGTGAGTCTCTGGAATTATCTGCCACAGAAGGTAGTTGAGGCCAGTTCATTGGCTATAGTTAAGAGGGAGTTAGATGTGGCCCTTGTGGCTAAAGGGACCAGGGGGTATGGAGAGAAGGCAGGTACAGGATACTGAGTTGGATGATCAGCCATGATCATATTGAATGGCGGTGCAGGCTCGAAGGGCCAAATGGCCTACTCCTGCACCTATTTTCTATGTTTCAAGAACCCCCCCACATGTACTATTTAAAAAAGGATGCACAGTGATAGACATGCTGGAGTGACTCAGTGGGATAGGCAGCATCTCTGGATAGAAGGAATGGGTAACGTTTCGGGTTAAGACCCTTCTTCGGTCTTTGGTGATCATCTCATCTATCGTGATCAGTGGTTGTAGAGGAAAACAATACAGACACAAAATGCACATCTTCATGGTACTAGTGCTTCAATTAGGAATCAATTCACAATACATATTCTCCAATGCACTAAATTGTGCCGATTATTCACAAATGAATCACTGTCATTTCAAATGTATGCATACCTTATCTCTCAAAATCCCCTCCAATAACTTACCTACTATAGATGTTAGGCTTACTGTTCAATAGTTCCCATGTTTTTCTTTGCAATCCTTAAAGAAAGACACATCATAAGCTACCCTCAAGCAAACAACTTACTCCAATCAACTGTTCGAAGTTCCTGTCTAATATCATCAAAATTCGCTTTATCCCAAATTGGAACTTTAACTTGTGGTCCACATCTGTTCTTTTCCATAACTATTTAAAATCTAATATAACTAATCAAAGTGCACACCAGTGACTCCTCCATCACTTATACTGCCCTATTTCCCAAGAGCTTGTCAAGCTTTGCCTTACGCCTACTAGGGTCCTCCATCTAATGCCCGAGAAACTTTGCTGAACACACTTAATAAATTGCATTCTATCTAAGCCCTGCTCAGACGAGTCTCATATCTTCGAGATGTAGCATCTCAGACATGCTTGTGATCCACATTTTTAGAGTTGGGGTGGATGCATTTTTCCAAAATTTAAGTATACGTTCTTTTGCCATTATCAGGCCATAATTGAGGAAACGTCTTTGAAATATTGATAGCTCAGAGCAGGCTTCTGTTGTTCCAAAAATAATCAATTCTGTATGGGGGTCCAATTTTGTTTTTAATAATTTTCAGAAGATTTCAAAGATTCCTTTCCAAAATTTATGGAGTTATAAGTAAGAGGTAAAGGAGTGTGTTATCGTTGCTTCTTGAGAAAGACATTTGTCACAGATAGGTGATACATGTGGAACATTTTTGTTCAGTTTAGGTTTTGAGTAATATAGTCTGTGTAGTATATTAAATCGGATTAGAATATGTCTTAAATTAATCGAACAATTTTGTATATATAAGAGATATTTTTCCCATCTGTCTTTGGGGATTTTTAGGCTTAATTCCCGTTCCCACTCTCTTCTAATTACATCTGACTATGGAACTTCTATATTTAGAATGATATTGTACAAGTATGATATTAAATTATTTGACTCTGAGTTTCTATTCATACCTTTGTGTATTGTATGCACATTTGGTCACCCTGCTATTGGGTAGGTGTCTATTTCTAAAGCTGGACAATGTGCAGAAAAGATTTACAATGATGATGCCTGGACTCAAGGGACTGAGTTATCTGGAAAGTTGGGCTAGCTAAATATTTATTCTGTGGAGTGCAGGATACCAAGCAGTGATATTATAGCAGTATATAAAATCATGAAGGGCATCGGTAGAGTGAATGCATACAAGGGTTTCCCCAGTGTATGGGAATTAAGAACTAGTAGCTTATGTTTATATTGAGAGAAAAAAGATTTAAAGGAATCTGAGGAGCTACTTTTTCAGACGGGGGTGGTATGTGGATGGAACAAGCAGCAAGAGGAAGTTGTTAAGACAGGAATAACAACATTTAACTGATATTTGGTTAGTTACAGAGAGAGAAATGGATCTATATTCCCCTGTGCTGGGGGCAAAATTTTACTTTGGTGTCACGTGAGTGACTACGTGAAGAAGGCCGTCAACCCGCAAGCGCGTCATTACGTCTGACGCATTGCACAACGACTGACTGGCGGGCGCATCGCTCTTCCAGCGGTAAGTTTAAAAACGCTCAGGTAAGTGTTATTCTTTATCTGAGGTCGTTGCTCCGGGTTCGGTTATTGTGTTTGTTTCAGCATACTCGAACTAGCGGAGAACATGTCCAAGGTGAAGAGACGGGCCGCATCGAAACTGGCTACTGAAGACCGCGGGCCTGCGGGTAGCGGGCGGCTGCCAAATTCGCCTTCAGGGTCGCTGGCAGAGGAGCCAGCGGCTACAGACTTGGTGCCAATTCCCAGCATCTTGGCTACCCCGTGGCAGCAAATAACCACGAAAAAGTCTGTAAGGGCCCTGAGTTGGGCCAAGAAGTGTTAATTTCCCCCCCACCTATGGTCAGTGTTGATGGCAGGCTGACCCACATGGAGCAACTTATGGAGAGGTTGCTCCACAATGATATGCTCTGGAGGTATGAGCTCTCTGAGCCCGGATATTACGGGGAACCCGAAGCAGCAGCACCTGTGTCAGGGCTGCATATTCACCTCTCTGATGAGGGAAGCGTACGAGGCCAGTATTATACTGACTCAGAGCTGGGCAGCATGCTTCAAGGCATGAGAACCATACCCCGGGAGTACCCCCGATGGCATCCCTTTCCTAACAGGGAGCCATTGGGAGAAGAACTGGCCATGAGCATCAATTACCTGGCCTCCCACCAACTCCAAGACCAGGCCATGGAAGAAACTACAGCCAAATACATTACCCCACTGAACTGTGCGTCACTAAATGTCCCGACAGTGAACAATGCCATCTGGGGACACATTGGAGGGGGTGTCAGAGCCCAGGAAGTAAAACTTCAAAAAGTTTTACGATTACTTGCTTCAGGTATCACGGCCTTTGCCAGGCCAGTGGATGGGGTGCCACTCTCTGATACCCAGCAGGACGCGATGGCATTAATGTGCAATGCACATTTTGAAATCAATTGCCTCCGGAAAAATGCCACCCGTCCTGCTCTGAACCCGAAATTTGCAGGGCTGTGCAAGCCGTGGAATATCCAACCCCCAAACCTACTATTCGGGGAAGACCTGCCTAAGCAGGTAAAGGAAATGGATGAGGAGGCAAAAACCATTGGCCTTATCTCATCTTTCCGGCGACAGTATCCATACCCCCCTTTCCACACCAAACCGTCCGCCGGATATGGTGGACGTCATGAGCAGCAGGCACAGAGGCCCAAGTCAGGCCATGTTCAAGATGTGCGCATGGCGCCCTGCAAGAGTCCAACCCCCCAGACCTCGGGGGCAGAAGCAACCACTATACCACCGATAAACACTGAGGTAAGTGAGTCCGGTTGTTTGCGTAACATATCCTCGATGGATCAGTTACAAGTTGCGGGTAGATTACAGTTTTTCATATATGAATGGCATTGGATAACATTTGACCCGTTTATACTGCGCAGTATACAAGGTTTTTAAATTGAGTTCCTATTCGATTAATCTCCACCCACTCAGCATACGGTCTAATTGCCTTATTAAAGCATTAAAGCGGTCTAAATAAAGCATTGCCAAATGGGTTAACCTCAGCACCCAGACTACTAGACATGTGGCTAGTATAATTGGCAAATTAGTAGCTGCTTTCCCTGCTGCCCAGTTCGGGCCTTTGCACTATCAAAATTTACAGCGTGCAAAGGAGCAGGCACTCAAGCTTCATAGTCATCGCTTCGATAGACCCATGCAGTTGCCAGCTGAAGCCATTGCTGAGTTACAATGGTGCGTTACCAATATTCAGTATTGTTCTAGTACGATTTTAGTTGATACACCATCAGTTATCCTGCAAACTGATGCCAGTGCGCTAGGTTGGGGTGCTACCAACACCGTCTCTAGCTGCGGGGGCAGATGGAATCTGCAGGAATCATCGAAGCTTCAGTCACATGGTATTAACTACTTAGAATTGTAGAGAGCACTCTATGGGTTAAAGGCTTATTGTACCAATATGCATCATGTGCATGTTCAACTTCAGATTGACCACACTACAGCAGTAGCGTACATTAATCACATGGGTGGAAGTAAGTCCGTATCCTGTGATAAATTGTCTAATATCATTTGGCACTGGCGTATTACGAGGAACATTTGGGTTTCAGCTATCTACTTACCAGGTAGATATAACATGGTGGCAGACACCAGGTCACGACAATTCAATGACAACAAGGAATGGATGTTGAATCACGAAGTGTTTAATGACATTGTCATTCGTTATGGTGTACTGGACATTGATCTGTTTGCATCCAGGCTTAATCATCGGTTACCAAATTACGTGTCATGGGAACCAGACCCAGGGGCAGTAGCAGTAGATGCATTCTCGCTACACTGGGTTGGAAAATTCTTGTATGTATTTCCCCCATTCTGCCTCATCAGTCAATGTTTGGCCAAGATCAAGCAAGAGTCCGCTTCTGGCATATTGGTAGTACCAGACTGGCCGACTCAGCATTGGTACCCACTCGTCCTAGCTGTAATTACACAGCCTTTTATGGCTGTCCCCAACAGCAGAAATCTGCTGGTACACCCTGTGACAGGGGATAGCCACCCTCTTCATGACCGTATAAATTTATTGGTTTGCAGATTCTGAGGAGACATTTCCTGGGGCTCGGGCTCTCAGAGCGTATGAGGAAGAGCACTCAAAAACAGTACCTCACTCACATAAAGAAATGGGAGATGTACTGTTCTCTCTCAAAAATGTCATATGACACGGCTTCCATCATGGATGTTTTGGAGTTTCTTTCATCACTTTTCTATGATCAGAACCTCAGTTACAGTGCCATAAATAGTGCTAGGAGCGCTTTGTTATCTTATTTATGGCTGGGGTCAAGGAATCACATGGTAGGATCTCATCCCTTAATAACTAAATTCATGAAGGGCATTTTAAACTCTACTCCCCCTTGGCCTAGGTATTCACAGATATGGGATGTGAGCGTGGTTCTCACGCTGCTCCGTCAGTGGGCACCAGCTTCATCCCTGTCTCTGCATTATCTCACACTCAAGGTAGTCATGCTCATGGCACTGGCCTCAGCTCAATGGATCCAGACATTACATAAACGTAGACTGGACAGCATGATTACATCTTGTGACCACATCACCTTTTTGTTCATGATCTCATTAAGCAGAGCAGGCCAGGGATGTTGAGGCTAAAATTAAGTTTTATGGCGTACCCTTTAGACCTATGTGTGTGGTATCTCACATATTACAATACGCTAAGGTCACTAAGAGCCTCAGAGGCTCGGAACTATTATTATTCGTCAGCTACACCAAACCTCATAGGAAAGTTACAGTGCAGACCATCTCAAGATGGATTAAACAGGTTCTGGCATGTGCCGGAGTGAACACTGACACTTTTAAAACTCATTCCACCAGGGCTGCATCAACGTCAGCAGCAAGGGATATGGACGTCCCTCTCGACCTCATTCTAGCTGCTGCGGGATGGTCTAATGTGCGGACGTACCAAAAGTTTTATAATAAACCTATCGCCAGACCGGGAATTTTGCTAATTCTGTTTTAAGTTCTGTTTCACAGTTTCCCCCTGGGTGAGAGGGGTCACTAGTAATTTTCATTTCGCTATTAAAGCATTAGCATTTTTATTCATGTCATGTTTGAATGCATTAATTCTTTCTCACTCTTCCTGGGCAATTGATGCAGTGTGTGACGCATGGACTCGTTTCCACGGCATGAAATCACAGAGTTTCAAAATCTTCACGTAGTCACTCATGTGACTCCAAAGTAAAATAGTAAGATTAAACGAGAACTTACCAGTTTGAAGTTTAATCTTTATTTCATGAGGAGTTACGATGAGCGATTTACGTACCCTCCGCTCCTAACCCTCATAACATAAATATCTTTCTGGAAGTTCTAGTCAGCTCAAATCTTACAATTTTAGTTCAACAACTATTCTTCTGGGATTTCACACCGCTGCTTTGAAGATTGACGTGCATGCGGGTTGACGGCCTTCTTCACGTAATCGCTCATCAGAACTCCTCATAAAATAAAGATCAAACTTCAAACTGGTAAATTCTCATTTAATCTTACTATTTCTGTGTGAAAGTAAATGGCATTATTTTGACCCGATGCAAGACACGAATGAAAAATTCACAGACACACAGACATTACAACAATTGCAGCAACTAGTCAATGCCAACTTCACTATATGATATATTAGAATGTAGCCATGGGATGCAGATTCAGGGGGTCACAATCTTCAGCTGCAGTTGGCTGGTACTGGTTAAAGCCACGTCTGCACCTCTTAAAACAAAGGTGCTCATCCCTTCCAACTGCTGCTGGAAATCATCACAGGGTCCTTGGAAGGTTGGAGCCTGGTTTGCAGAGTCCAAGCATCACAACAATGAAGAGATTGTTAAAACTGACCATGTTTTCATTTTTAATTCTCCTCTCATATCTCAATTTGGAGAACTTACATTTACGGTATGAAAATGTTTTTGTTATCCCTCCTCGCTCTCTCAGCTCACCACAACCTCCTGTTCTTAAATGACTCAAGAACTCACAATAGTTCCAGCAGTGACCTACGAACAACAAGACAATGAAGAACACACCTCATTACTTAATCTGACAGTTACAGACACCAGTTTCGCACAGGGATTTTGTGTAAAAAATAATTTAGATGCAGAATCTGGATATGATGGACAAGTGGAAGTGTGTCACCTGGAATTCTGATCCAGAAAGGTCAAATCTAGACTTTGATGGACAACCTGCAAAGGCTGATATGACTGCTTTGTGAGATGCTGGAAATGTTGCAGGAAATATCAAACAGCTTGGAGGAGTCTAGATCCAATTACATGCAAAGTCTGCAGTTAGACATGAACAGATCTTTTATTCCATCACTTCACCATTTTGCTCCAAACCTGCCATACAATTCCTACAGCTGAAGTCCCACCTTTTATTGTAATGCAAACAGAGTCTGTCTGCCAGCTATTGCCTCAGTCTCCTGGCTAGAGAATTCCGAAGATTCACCACTTTCTTGTGAAGAAATTTCTCTTCATCTCAATTCTGTATGACTAATCTCTTTATTTTGAGATTATGTTCCTTGTTTCTGGACTCCATAGACAGGTAAAACATCAAACCCCTTAAGAATTTTGCATGTTTCAATGCGATCATCTCTTAATCATTTAAACTACAGAAGGTTTTAGCGCAGTCTGCTTAATCTCTCTTCATACAATAAACCTGTCATATCTGGAATTAGGTCAAGAACCTATCCATCTACAAACTTAAGTGTTTTGCAAGTTCTTGCCTTGGTTAACAATTCAGGCTTCCACTGAAAAAAATCGCACCGCAGCATCCTTCAAATCAACTAAAATGCTTATCAAACATTTCCACTTGTTTCCTGCCCAATTGGAGATCCAATTTGCCAACTCCCATTGAATCCCATGGGGCTTAATTCATCGACTCGACATTCCTTTCCTTTTAATGTTTATACCAGAGGTAGCTGCAAAACTTAATTTGACAAGTGTTTAAGTAGTCAAATATGCAATTGTGATTCCCAATCAAAATTCATAAGAAATTCTTGGAATAAGGAGGACAAAAGGGGAAGCAGGAGATAGCTTTGGCAGCTATTAAGGAAAATGCAAAGAGATTTTACAAATGCTTTAAGAGAGAGAATAGGGCTCCTCAGAAAATAAAGCGATCATCTCTGTGTGGAGGCAAGGGGAGATGGGCATCGAACTGAGGACACGATGGGAAGCCCTGGTATGGAAGGTGGCAAGCAGGCAATCTTTAGGTAATGCTCGCCATTTACAATATTGGGCCTGCACTTAGTCATGAAGTCATTCAACAGTGCAGTTCAACTTCTTGTATAATCTTCACCTCCTTCAGTTATACTTCTGAATAATTATATAGACACTCTGTTAACCATGATGTAAACAACAGCTATTTTTCTTATTGTAACAGCAGAAATATAAGAAATGCTTAGAGCTCTAGATGATCTTAAATGAGAAATACAAACTGTGGTTTTATGACGATTATTTATTAATTTATAAAACATTGTTACAAAACTACATCTACCGTCACTCCATGACCTGATATTCTTAGCTTATCTATTTTAAAATCCTGTGTTACTTTGTTATGAATCTTTTACATATGTGGAAGTTTTCCATAGGAGCTATGGATATCACGTGTCATTTCCAGGTTTGAAACTGTTGGCTCATGCATCAAATGGGATTGTTCAATTTCACCTGAAAGCATAAGGTTATTCATTTCAAACTCGCTGGCGATGGATGTTTTGTGTGCTTTGAAGAAGTCTTGTGGTAGTTTGCAAACCATACAATTTTGAGATCATGGATCCTATTGGAGCAATTTCTTCAAATGGCTGCAGTCCATATGGAGTTGCTTAGTTGCCTATGTGGTTATCAAGTTTCCTACGATCTTTGTCCCCAGGCTGTAGAGGCATAGATCTGAATTTCATGTGTTTCTCTGCATTAGCTTTCATGCAGTTTTTCTTGGCTTTGTCACGCTTGTGTAGTTGTTGATCATCTATCGTGCGAGGATCTTTGGAAGATGTGTACACTAAGGCTGTGCAAATATTAGTAAATGTGGCAGCATTCCCATTGTGAATGCAGTATCATTTTTCAGTTTTATAAAAAGTCATAAAATTCTCCTTGCATGATTCACCTTCTGCGTGGAACAATTTTTTGATGATCAAGAGTCAAGAGAGTTTTATTGTCATGTGTCTCAGATGTAGCACAACAGAATTAGTACATAACGGGAGAAAAAAAGTTCAGTGTGTATATATACACATGCACACATACTCAATAAATAAACAAATATCTATATAATTAGAAGTCTCATCTTGATCACTTCCTGTCTGCGCTGTACATTGATTTTAGAAAAAATGCTATCCTGTATTACTGTGATTTTTGCCCATCTTACTCACAGTCCACCTCTGCTGAGCCAGCCCTGAGGATTTTTCCCACCAATGAAAAATAAAAAAGTTATGAGTGTTTAAAAAACTCATCTGCTGATTGGTCCTCTCTCCTGTCAATCACCGCAATGGGTTGTTCCTGGGACTGGCCAAGCTGGCCATCCATGAGTCCCAACGCCAGGCGGAACAGGGCTCTGTCCAAACCAGCTGCCTGCTCGAGCCGGCTGCATGCCCCTTTTCCGGGGTTACATCCGTTCCCGGGTGGTGTTAGAGAGGGACTAAGCGCTGTCCATGGCTGCCCTGGAGGATTTCCGGGACCGCTGGACACCGCGGGGGGTTGAATGCATCCTTGACAAGGAGTGTAAGATAGTTGTATAATAGTTTATTGTTTGTCGTGTATTATGGTGGTGGGTTCTGTTTTGTTTTTTACTGTACTGTATATATTATTTTGATGCTTTAATAAATATTATAGCCTGATGGCTATCAGGAAGAAGCTGTTACATTACAGTTTTCAGGCTCCTGTACCTTCTTCCCGATGGCAGGGATGAAATGAGTGTGTGACCAGGATGGCGTGGGTCCCTTATGATACTGGCTGCTTTTTTGAGGCAGCGATTCCGATAAATCCCTTCGATGGTGGGGAGGTCAGAGGCGGTGATGGACTGGGCAGTGTTCACAACATTTTGCAGTCTTTTCCGCTCCTGGACATTCAAGTAGTTGAACCAGGCCACGATGCAACCAGTCAATACACTCTCAACTGTACACCTGTAGAAGTTCAAGGGAATCCTCTCTGACATACCGAATCTCCGTAATCTTCTCAGGAGGTAGAGGCGTTGATGTGCTTTTTTTATAATTGTATCGGGTGCTGGGTCCTGGAAAGATCTTTGGAAATATGTACCCCCAGGAATTTAAAGTTTTTGACTCTCTCCACCATCATCCCATTGATATAAACTGAATTATGGATCCACATCCTTCCTCTTCCAAAATCTCCAATCAGTACATTGGTTTTACTGATATTGAGAGCCAGGTTGTTGTGCTGGCACCCTTTGGTCAATTGGTCGATCTCATTTCTACACTCTGACTCATCAACATCTGTAATTTGTCCAACAACAGTGGTGTAGTCGGCGAACTTGAAGATGGAGTTCGCACTGTCTCCGGCTACACAGTCATAAGTATAGAGTGAGTAGAGCACATGGCTTGGCACGAAGCCTTGAGGTGCTCCCGTACTGATGTTTAGAAACATAGAAACATAGAAAAATAGGTGCAGGAGTAGGCCATTCGGCCCTTCGAGCCTGCACCGCCATTCAATATGATCATGGCTGATCATCCAACTCAGTATCCCGTACCTGCCTTCTCTCCATACCCCCTGATCCCTTTAGCTACAAGTGCCACATCTAACGCCCTCTTAAATATAGCCAATGAACTGGCCTCAACTACCTTCTGTGGCAGAGAATTCCAGAGACTCACCACTCTCTGTGTAAAGAATGTTTTCCTCATCTCGGTCCTAAAGGAATTCCCCCTTATCCTTAGACTGTGACCCCTTGTTCTGGACTCCCCTAACATTGGGAACAATCTTCCAGCATCTAGCTTGTCCAACCCCTTAAGAATTTTGTAAGTTTCTATAAGATCCCCCCTCAATCTTCTAAATTCCAGCGAGTACAAGCCGAGTCTCTCCAATCTTTCCACATATGAAAGTCTTGACATCCCAGGAATCAGTCTGGTGAATCTTCTCTGTACCCCCTCTATGGCAAGGATGTCTTTCCTCAGATTTGGAGACCAAAACTGTAAGCAATACTCCAGGTGTGGCCTCACCAAAACCCTGTACAACTGCAGTAGAACCTCCCTGCTCCTATACTCAAATCCTTTCGCTATGAATGCTAACATACCATTTGCTTTCTTCACTGCCTGCTGCACCTGCATGCCTACTTTCAATGACTGGTGTACCATGACACCCAGGTCTCGTTGCATCTCCCCTTTTCCTAATCTGCCACCATTCAGATAATAGTCTACCCTCATGTTTTTGCCACCAAAGTGGATAACCTCACATTTATCCACATTGTACTGCATCTGCCATGCATCTGCCCATTCACTCAGCCTATCCAAATCACCCTGCAGCCTCCAAGCATCCTCCTCACACCTAACTATACCCCCCAGCTTGGTGTCATCTGCAAACTTGGAGATGTTGCATTGAATTCCCTCGTCCAAATCATTAATATATATTGTAAATAGCTGGGGTCCCAGCACTCAGCCTTGCGGTACCCCACTAGTCACTGCCTGCCATTCTGAAAAGGACCCGTTTACTCCTACCCTTTGCCTCCTGTCTGCTAGCCAGTTCTCTATCCACATCAATACTGAACCCCCAATACCGTGTGCTTTAAGTTTGTATGCTAATCTCTTATGCGGGACCTTGTCGAAAGCCTTCTGAAAGTCTAGATATAACACATCCACTGGTTCTCCCTTATCCACTCTACTAGTTACATCCTCGAAAAATTCTATCAGATTTGTCAGACATGATTTACCTTTCGTAAATCCATGCTGACTTTGTCCAATGATTCCACCACTTTCCAAATGCGCTGCTATCCCATCTTTAATAACTGACTCTAGCAGTTTCCCCACTACCGATGTTAGACTAACTGGTCTGTAATTCCCTGCTTTTGCTCTCCCTCCTTTTTTAAAAAGTGGGGTTACATTAGCTACCCTCCAATCCTCAGGAACTACTCCAGAATCTAAGGAATTTTGAAAAATTATCACTAATGCATCCACTATTTCTGTGGCTACCTTCTTGAGTACTCTGGGATGTAGACTATCTGGCCCTGGGGATTGATCGGCCTTCAATCCGTTCAATTTACCCATAACCACCTCCAGGCTAACCTGGATTTCACTCAGTTCCTCCATCTTATTTGACCCCCGATCCACTGCTATTTCCGGCAGATTATTTATGTCTTCCTTAGTGAAGACAGAACCAAAGTAGTTATTCAATTGGTCTGCCATGTCCTTGATCCCCATGATCAATTCACCTGTTTCTGACTGCAAGGGACCAACATTTGTTTTAACTAGTCTCTTTCTCTTCACATATCTATAAAAACTTTTGCAGTCAGTTTTTATGTTCCCTGCCAGTTTCCTTTCATAATCTATTTTCCCATTCCTAATTAAGCCCTTTGTCCTCCTCTGCTGGATTCTGAATTTCTCCCAGTCCTCCGGTAGGCTGCTTTTTCTGGCAATTTGTATGCCTCATCTTTTGTTTTTTATACTATCCCTGATTTCCCTTGTTATCCATGGATGCACCACCTTCCCCGATTTATTCTTTTGCCAAACTGGTATGAACAATTTTTGTACTTCATCCATGCTGTCTTTAAATACCTTCCATTGCACATCCACTGTCAACCCTTTAAGAATCACCTGCCAGTCTATCTTGGCCAATTCACATCTCATACCTTCAAAGTTACCTTTGTTCAAGTTCAGAACCCTTGTTTCTGACTTAATTTTGTCACTCTCCATCCTAATGAAGAACTCAACCATATTATGGTCACTCTTGCCCAAGGGGCCACGCACAACAAGACTGCTAACTAACCCTTCCTCATTACTCAATACCCAGTCTAGAATAGCCTGCTCTCTCGTTGGTTCCTCCACATGTTGGTTGAGAAAACTATCCCGCATACATTCCAAGAAATCCTCTTCCTCAGCACCCCTGCCAATTTGATTCACCCAATCTACATGCAGATTGAAGTCACCCATTATAACCGTGTTACCCGTGTTAATGAGGAAAAAGTATTTCTGCCAATTTGAACACACTGTGGTTTGTGGATGAGGAGGTTGAGGATCCAATTGCAGAGGGATGCGCAGAGACCCAGTTCTGTGAGCATGGTAACCAGATTTATAAAAATCAAAAATATTCATTCAAATATTAAAATAATATATACAGCACAGTAAAAAAAACAAAACAGAACCCACCACCATAATGCACGACAAACGATAAACTATTATACAATAACACCACCGTCTCTAACACCACCCAGGCGCAGACGTAACCGCGGTAAAGAGGCAGGCATCTGGCTCGGGCAGAACCCTCTTCCACCTGGCGCCGTGACTCACGGATGGCCAGCTTGACCAGACCTAGCAGCAGCCCAATCAGAACATCTTCGGCCCTGCCCACTCCCTAGATCCCATCACCAGTCCTTTGATCGCTGACAGTAGGAGGCCTCCGCCCGGGATTTGGGGCAATTCCTCCAAATATGCCCCACTTCCTTACAGGCATGGCACCTTTGGCGCTCCGATGTCCAGAAGACGATGAAATCCTGCTGGACACAGAAGCACCCGTCAACAACTTCCTCCCGGTCCAGCAACATCATCAGATGGCGCCGAAGGGAAAGAACGTGCCGCAGCTCCTTCCTGCGGAACCCCTGGGATATCGGGGTGTTGTCCGTGAGTATCTTCCCCACGGTGAAGGTTCGGAAGGAGGGCCTCATTTGTGATGCAGGGCGGTAATTTCGACAGGACCACCCGCTGCGCTGTCATCACCAAGGTGAATGTTCCCGCCACTGAGATCCCTTTACTCACGGCCATGTTCACCCCCTCAACGGACTCGAGAAAGAACACGGCCCTCCCATACATCCTGCCCACGTACAGGATGCCTGAGGGCTTGGTCGCCACTTGGTTCATTTGGGGGGGCAGATAGCACCTTATCCCATGCTCGAAAGGCAGGTTCCTCATGGGGAACCGGGCCCCAAGAGGAGCAGCTGAACCAGCTGAAGCAGCCGCCTTTACATAACTCCTGGAAGGCCCAACTCCCCCAGAACACTGACCCTGCATGGTATCAGGCGCTACCATTTAAACATAGCATTTGAACACAATGCCAGACAGACACAGACAGTCCAAATGGCATGAGGCTAAGTCCACACACAAAAACAATATGGCACAGTTCGAGGGAGGGAGGCAAAGTGGTGTTGCCTTGAACTATGATAATGGCGGCTCCCTCGAAACACTGCCGCGTCACCACTTCTTCGTCCAGCTATCCCGGCTCCCCTGCATTCCCTGGCGAGCTGCTGACCTTCGCAGGCAATCCCAGCTGATGTTTGCTGCTCCTGCAGCAACGAAAGGGATTTGATTGCAATCGTAGTTGTTGGAAACCTCCTACCTCCGCCAGTCTTGCTGAGAGAAAGGAGGCCCCTTCAGCTCCAAGTTCAAAGGCCGCAGAAAGTTGAGACGGTACAGAAATCGTTCCACCGTACGAAAGCCAGATCGGCCCGGTCAGTAACAACGAGGCAGTAAGGGAAAGGGAGTGGGGGCGAGGGGGTTGTTCTGGATGCAGGTGTAAAAGTCCAGAAAAATGTTCTCCCCCTTTTGGTGTGCCACAGTTTCCTGGCAGGCTGCCAGCCTCAGTTGTGGGAGCTACACAGTTTGGTGATAAAATTGCTCGCAGTTCCAAAACACACAGACATTTTTAAAACAAATCTCTGCAGCGTTGTAGCGATACACAGGGATGTATAAAGTACCGTTGTACCTCCTCCGAATTCCAAAAAGATGTTTAAAACTCACTCGTTTTTGTCTTTGGACAGGAACTTCGCAACATCACACCTCCTCGCGTAACCAACTTTATTTTTGTATCAAAAAATAATTTATTTAATTTCAACACTTACAAAGATCCCCAAAAATCAAAACCGTGGTGACATACCCACCATCATGTTACAAAAGCATCAAACAACTATTTTACAAATATTCTATTAACCATATAACCATATAACAATTACAGCACGGAAACAGGCCTTCTCGGCCCTTCCAGTCTGTGCCGACCATTTATTTTCCTCTAGTCCCATCTACCTTCACTCAGACCATACCCCTCCATTCCCTTCCCGTCCATATATCTATCCACTTTACTTTTAAATGTTAAAATCGATCCTGCCTCCACCACTTCTGCAGGAAGATCATTCCACACAGCCACCACTCTCTGAGTAAAGAAGTTCCCCCTCATGTTACCCCTAAACTTCTGTCCCTTAATTCTCATGTCATGCCCTCTTGTTTGAATCTTTCCTACCCTCAATGGAAAAAGCTTATCCACGTCAACTCTGTCTATCCCTTTCATCATTTTAAAGACCTCAATCAAGTCCCCCCTTAACCTTCTGCACTCCAAAGAATAAAGACCTAACTTGTTCAACCTTTCTCTGTAACTCAGTTGCTGGAACCCAGGCAACATTAACTTCTATACAACCCCGGTAAAGGGGTAAGCATCTGGCTCGGGCAAAGCCCTCTTCCACCTGGCGCCGTGACTCGCGGATAGCCAGCTGGGCCAGGCTGAGGAGCAGCCCAACCAGAATAATCTTCAGCCCTGCCTACTCCCTAGATCCCGTCACCAGTCCTTCGGTCACTGACAGCAGAGCCACTCCTCCACTTGCAGATCCTTGGTGGGAGTGGCGATGCTCCTTGCCCTCCGGACCCTGGCTACAAGGGACGCTCCACTGGTCCCTCGCGTAACCAGCTTGGAGGGGATGATGGTATTGAACGCCGTGCTGTAGTCTATAAACAACGGCTGACGTAATCTATGCCCTATTCCATGATTCTTATAAACACTGAGACCCCATTTTGATTCTTGTTGAAAACTCATTTGGGCCCTTATTCTAGCACTCCCATAAACCTACAGGGGCATGTTCTTATTCTACTTATCTGCATACTGGAACTTTGTTTCCCACATTCCTTATAAACTGCATGGAACAGGGCCTCACAATGTTTATAAGGAGCATGGGAATAAAGGTCCGGTGAGTTTAAAGATGTTGTGGGAAGCAGAAATTGGTGAACCACATGCCAAATCATCAGGATATCCAAACAATTGGAGAGCAGATTGCCAATATTTTATCGGGGCCCCTATTTCCAGCACACATTTTAAGCTCGCAGGAGCTCACTCCCACACTGATATAAACACAACCCACTCTAGTGTTCCTTATAAACTCACTGGGGCCATGTTTCCCCTGATTACTTTATAATTATCAGCCTTAGTTTGCTGCACTCTATTTAAACTGAAAGTTTACTGAAAAATTTATTATATTACTATCTAAAATCTGTGCATTTGGGTATTAATGGAAGTAACATCCAATTGTCCAGTTAATTCAGTTAATCCAATTGTCCAGTTTGGCAGCACCAAAGTACTGATAGTGATGGATTGTTGGAGCGTTACTGTACATTAATATCTGTGTTGCAAATATTCCCTTTGACTCATGGCTATGTGTCTTTATATTGTGAATACTGAACATACTCAGGAATGTCAGAATTATTGTGTAGAAAAGAACTGCAGATGTTGGTTTAAATTGAAGATAGACACAAAATGCTGGAGTAACTCAGCGGGGCAGGCAGCATCTCTGGAGAGAAGGCATGGGTGACATTTCGTGTCGACACCCTTCTTCAGACCTGAATTATTGGTGATTTCTGTGTCAGCTTCAGAACTCCCATCCTCTGATGAATTCTGATTGGATGACATTTTTTTATACAAAATGGTGTATAAATTGTGTTTATATAAATTGTATAATTATATAAATTGTCAATTTTCTGCACAGTTTACAAATTTCCCTTTACAGGACATACTGCTTTTTGTTGGTAGCAACACTATAATTAAAGCACTATTTTGAATTCTGTTTCTCTCACTGATTTGGCAAATGCTTTCTGTTGACAGCTTCGTGAAAAGTCCTACTGTTTATTTTCTCCTCTGATTCCTTTCCCAGTCATACTTTTTGACCTTTACCACGTCAATTGCTCTATACCACATATATTACAATATTCTTGCTAACTCAAGCAGTGTAGTCGTTTTGATATTCCTTTTATGTACTTTATGTCAGAGTTGCCTTTATATGCATCATTCAATGGTCTGCATTATCTGAACCTACTCAAGAACATAGATTTCAAATTTTACATCATTTGGGTTGGCATAGTGATCAGGTGGTAGCGTTGCTGTCTTATAGCACCAGAGACCCAGGTTTCATCCTGACTATGGGTGCTGTGTATACGGAGATTGTGCATTCTCCCTGTGGCCGCATGGGTTTTCACCAGGTGCTCTGTGTTTCTCTCACATTCCAAAGATGTGTAGGTTTGTAGGTTAATTGACTTTTGTAAATTGTCCATAGTGTGTAGGATGGAACTAATGTACGGGTGATCATTGGTCAACACGGGCGCAGTGGGCTGAAGGGCCGGTTATCTCTAAACTAAACTAAACTTGATTGACACTTGATTGAGCTGTGCACAATATCAATCAATTATTTATTTTGCTTATTGTAAAATGATGCACCACCTTCTGCTTTTGAGTAAAATGTGTAGTTTTTGACCATATGTCAAGATCATTTGTAAGTGATAATGTTTCATATACCTTACCATGCAACGGAAGTACATCTTCAACTCTATCGTCTGAGATTCCAATTCTGATCACTGGTCCATAAAACCAGCAAAGCCACATTTACCAGTGAGCCCAAAAACTGCAAAGTAGATTGTAGATGGTTTTGCATGCAACCAATAACATAGTTACCTCAGTACCATTAACCCCGCCTAGTTAACATCAATCATAACGCCTTCCCCTTCCTGGATACGGTTCACTAGAAGAATGTAGCCAGTATTTGAGGATGTATGTAATACCTTGTGCTATCATTAAAATGTGTTGAACACTTTTAGAGTTTGTAAATTGCCTATTTACATGGTGTCAGAAGTGGGATACGAACCCACGCCTCCATGGTGCCGTTTCGGTGACATGACAGACCAGCTCACTAGAGACATTTTAGTAACTGGCATGCGTGACCAGAAGCTGCGATGTGAGCTTCTTAGGGATCCGGATCTAACGTTAGAAAAAGCCATGCATGCCTGCAGATTGTCTGAGGTCGTTGTATTGCCAGATGATCACCGGGACTTGGGAGATAAGTCTGTTCACCAGGCTGGATTTAGTAGAGCCCTGCCTCAGAGGGGAAACAATGCTTTTCTGCCGTGTGCCAACCCTGGTCCTGCTGATGTGCCCCCAAAAAGGTGCCCTAACTGTAACTACATGCACCACAGACGGTCGACGTGCCCTACCTATGGCAAGGCTTGTAATTTTTGTAACAAACTGAATCATTTCGCTTCTGCCTGCCGCTTATTCCGTTCTCGTGGGAGACAGGTACAGATTTCCAGACCCAGTCTAAACATGCTTAAACAATCTGATAGCTGTTCCAACCCACAGCCCGATGTTGCTGAATCCTATGATGCAGATCCAATTAATTCTCCCGAGGATTCGAATGTGTTTACCCTCCTCCAGGCACCTGGCCAACTTCTTGATCCCTCCGTGTCTGTGACTGTCAACAATGTAACCTTCCTTGCCAAGTTAGATACTGGGGCAAAGGTCAATGTTTTGTCAATAAATCTTTTCAACAAGATAAGGACTAATGAGGCCTTGGTCGCTGACAATGCTACTCTGCACGCCTATGGTGGAGAAATTCTCAGGCCTGTGGGGAGGGCCACTTTAACTTGCAGGCTACAGAAGGCCACGAGAAACTTGATTTTTTTATGTTTTGAACTCTGACTGTGTTACCCTGCTGGGAAACCGTGCGTGCCAAGATCTTGGCCTGGTGTCCTTCGACCACACGGTCCACAAAGTGCAACTGTCATTTAACCCGATTGCAGAATACCAGGACCTGTTCAATGATGACCTGGGAAAGTTACCACTGACATACCATATTTCCATTGACCCAAATGTACAACCCGTGGTCCGCGCACCTCACAGGGTGTCCCACGCCATGAAAGACAGGGTCGAGGCGATGCTTAACAACATGGTCGACAAGGGGGTGCTAGAAGCGGTCAGCGAGCCCACCGATTGGGTCTCCACCATGGTTGCCACGATAAAGAAAGACAAGAATGAAATACGTGTGTGTATCAACCCCAAGGACTTAAACCTTGCCATCAGGCGACCACACTACCCCATGCGGTCTGTTGAGGACGTGGCGGCTCAGGTCGGGCAAGCCACCGTCTTTTCGGTCCTAGACGCTAAGAACTCGTTCTGGCAGATCCCGTTGGACAAAGCATCTTCCGACCTGACAACCTTCGCCACACCATTCGGCAGATTCAAATTCCTGCGAATGCCATTCAGCATCAATTCCGCTAGTGAGGTGTTCCAGCGAACGATGGAGCAGATATTCTCGGGCCTGCCATGTGCCATCATCGTGGATGACATCTTAGTCTATGGGAAGGACATTGCCGAACATGACCAGAACCTCCGCCGCGTCCTGGATCGGGCGCGAAAGGCCAACCTGAAGCTGAACCCAAAGAAGTGCCGGTTTCGTGTCTCAGAAGTCACGTATGTTGGACACGTTTTCACCTCTAACGGACTAAAACCCGACCCTTTGAAGGCAGCGGCCATCTCTGAGATGGCAGCCCCCACCGACGTGCCAGGTCTACAACGTTTCTTGGGCATGGTGAACTACCTTGGGAAGTTTGTACCAAATCTCAGTGAGCTGAGTGCTCCCCTGCGGCAGCTGACAAAAAAGGATATCGCCTGGGTCTGGCTCCCACAGCACCAGCAGGCGTTTGACTGTCTCAAGTCGAAACTGATTAACACTCCGACGTTGCGATTTTTTGATGCGAGTCGCCCCATCACCGTCACATGTGACGCTTCTAAGTTCGGCCTGGGCGCGGCATGCCTCCAATCTGTCGATGGATCGTTACATCCTGTCTCCTATGCCTCCCGCACCATGACGGACACCGAGCAGCGGTACGCTCAGATCGAGAAGGAGCTGCTTGCGGTGGTGTTTGCCTGCTCCAAGTTCAGAGACTTCCTGTTTGGCAGCAGATTTACAGTCGAAACCGACCACCAGCCACTGGTGACAATCCTGAACAAGCCGATTCATGCTGCCCCTGCCAGGCTGCAGCGTATGATGCTGCAGCTCCAGCGCTTTGATTTCGACATCGTCTACAAGAAAGGCACCGAGATGCACATCGCGGACACGTTATCGCGCGCCCCGCGGGCCTCCTGTGCTCGCCACCCCTACGAAACAGAGGACTTGCTCGTACTGGGCGTCAATTTTATTCCCACCAAGCAGCTGCAGCTTTTGGCCGAGCACACCGCTGCCGATCCAGTTTTGCAACGGCTTGCGTCTGTGATTAAATCAGGGTGGCCAACAAAGCGCTCCGCTGCACCGCCTGAAACACAGCCCTTCTTCCTGGTCCGTGACGAACTGGTGCTCCAGAATGGCGTTATCGTTAAGGGACATAAAGTGGTGGTCCCGTCCTCCCTGTTCGAATCTTACTACTGCGCAGCCCACAGCGGACACCCCGGGGTCGATGCAACACTCGCCCACGCTCAGTGCCAATTCTACTGGCCTGGAATGGCCAAATATATTCGAGACCGTGTTTCTGCCTGCTCCACGTGCAACAGTCTTGCTCCACATCAGCAGCGACAGCCCCTGCTGCAACAGCCCGCTCCTGCCTTGGCCTGGTCCTCGCTGGCTGCCGACATCTTCGAGTGGCGTGGTAACCACTACCTTGTCCTGGTCGACTCGTACTCAAACTGGTTCGAGGTGGATTTGCTGACATCCCTCACGTCGGAGATGGTGATCCGGAAGCTGCGGAAACACTTCTCCACGTTTGGGTCCCCTGTCAGGCTGCAGACTGACAATGGCAGGCAGTTTACCAGCCGTGAGTTCAAACGTTTTGCTGACAAATGGAATTTTGTGCATTTCACCAGCAGCCCGGAGTACCCACAGAGCAACGGCCTTGCTGAACGGGCCGTCCGCAGCGCCAAGCTTCTGATGGAACAAGCGAGACTGTCTAACTCTGATTTGTATTTGGATCTCCTGAACCTCAGGAATGTTTCCAGAGATCCGGCCATGGGGTCCCCTGCTCAGCGTCTGATGTCCAGAACAACCAGATCTACCATCCCGATTGCCCAGCGCCAGCTGAAACCTCGGGTGCTGGAGCCTGCCTCTGTGCAGAGGCGCATTCAAGAGAAACATAACAGCCAGCGGCGTTCCCACGATCGGTCGTGCAGACCACTCGATCCTCTGTTGCCTGGACAGGTTGTTCGATTGCAAACCGCCAGTGGTCACTCCCGTCTGGCTACTGTGGTTGGGGTGGCCGACTCACCTCGTTCGTATCTGGTCGACTATGAGGGAACCATCTACCGTAGAAGCCGACAACACCTGCTTGCGGTTAATGAGCCGAAGCCGCAGGCCCCGGGCCCCTATGCCCCGCCGCTCTCATACCAGCAGCCGGCTCCTGTCCCAGCCAGCGTTCCCTGCATGCCTCGGTCCCCATATCGAGCGCCCGGTTCCCCTCTGCGCGGGTCACCTGTTGGCGGTCGCGGTTCTCCCTCTCCTGTTCCTCCAACCCCACCGCCCTTCCCTGGTTCCCCTGCTGTCTCGGGTCCCCCTGTTTTTTCTGCTCCTCCGGGGAAGGGGGAGGCATCCGTACGCGCTCGGGCCGGATCAGCAAGCCACCTGTTCGTTATGGCGATTCTGTTTAATTCTGTTTAATTCTGTTGTAGTGACAACGGTCTGTTTCTTTTAAATTTTCTAAGGGGAAGGATGTAGATGGTTTTGCATGCAACCAATAACATAGTTACCTCAGTACTATTAACCCCGCCTAGTTAACATCAATCATAACGCCTTCCCCTTCCTGGATACGGTTCACTAGAAGAATGTAGCCAGTATTTGAGGATGTATGTAATACCTTGTGCTATCATTAAAATGTGTTGAACACTTTTAGAGTTTGTAAATTGCCTATTTACATAGATGTTATAAATGTATTGAGCATTGGGGTTGTAAGGTCGGCTCACTTTTGAAACTGATAGCTATAATGCGCTGCTTTAAGAAAAGCACACTTAATGATACAACAAACTCACCTGCAGAAGTTCACTTTTGGTAGTATCCATCAATGCAAAATAAGCAAACCGACAGCAACTGCATTGGCAGAGCACTTATCCATGTCACATTACGAACTCTGAATGTTTTGGACTTTAGTTTGTAATTGATTATAGCGAATCATTAAACAATGTCAGCATTATTCATTGTTACAGCTAATGTACTGAGCAGATCGGAACTATAAGTGTTAAAAAGGAAGTACATATCGCATTCATCAAAAGGGAAATGTTCTAACATGGTATAACAATTACATGACATCATACCATAACAACCCTACATTCTACACATTGCAATTAGTTAATTCATGTCCAGGCTGGATCAAAATCAAAGGAAGTGGACCAGTCTTCCATCATAATTACCTTGTGTGTTTTTTAAGTTTTTAAATATTATCCCCTTGTGTGTTTTTATATATTACAACTTAGAAGATGTGGTGATACAATCATGCATAGAAATACCAATTGGTAAACATTATGCACAAACACCTTGCACAGTCACACAATGATTCTGCGTATAATAATTTCAGACAGATGTTAACCTGGGTGAGTGCTGTTTATGTAAATAATTTTCCAACCATAATTTGTACATGCCTTTCAAATGGTACACCATCCAATAGCTGGTCAGCAGCGCTTTTTTTTTTCTATGCTCAATACACTGGTGTTTGGAACTATGAAACGTTTACTGCAAAACATAAAACAGCATATGAGTAATGTACAGCAGTTTGTAGCACATGCACTATCTGCTCTCGGTTTAGTCTAGGCAAATATTAATTCTCCGCATTTTCTGTTTTCATTTTGGAGTCTTCAGTGCATACAAGACCACTTGTCAAGCCTTTGGTTCAAGCACCAAAGTCTTCCTCACTGAGAAATAAAAACAAAGAAGACCTTATCAAGGACAGAGATGCAGTCAATGTCCACTGGAAGAAGCATGCTGAGGAACTGCTCAAACTTGACATTATCCTTGATACCGAACCAGGGTAATATATCCATCCAAACACACTGTCACCCAAAGCCAACTAGAAGGTGAAAAGAGCATATGTCTATTGTTAATAACAACGCCTCAGAAACAGATATTTCTGCTTATGTTCTAAAACTTGGCTGAGAGGAACTTTGAACACTAATTTTCAGCATCATCACCCATAGCTATGAAGAGGAGAATACAAAAGATTAATACTAGATGTGTTTATGATTATTAAGGGCAGAGATGGGGCAAATAGTCATGGCTTTTCTCCCAAGGGAGTCTAAAATGAGAGGGCATGGGCTTTAGATGAGAGGAGAAATTAAAAAAAGAGATCTGAGAGCAGGTTATTCAGTCACTCAGAAGGTGGTGGATTTATGAAACAAGCTGCCAGAAGAAGTGATAGAGGCAGATGCAATTGCAATATTTAAAAGGCATTCAGACAGGTAGTAAGATTTCTTTAAAAAAGAAAAAGGGCTGCCGGGCTAATGCAAGCAAGTGGCATTAACATTGTCAGCAGTGATGGCTGGCATCTAAGAGTTGTGCTGAAGTGTCCATTTCTATACTGCTCTATAATTCTATGGCATTATTTTTTAAGACAAATGGTAGGGTGTTTAAGAGGCATTTAGGCAAATAGTTAAATTGGCTAAGCATAGAAGGATAAGATCATAATGTGAGCAAATATAATTAGTGAGATGGGCAAAAATCATCGTATGGACATGGTGGGCCAAAGGGCCCATTTCCGTGCAGTATGACTGGCTGCTGATATTCAAGGGGAGTTTGTGATTCTTTGGAGAATGTCAAGTCAATTTATTGGCAGTTCAGCTTAAATAGTAATATAAATAAATTCAATATTATCCGGGCATCGTCAGGCATCTCCTGTTCCACTTGGGTCACAGTCTGAGAATCCCACAATGTCTCATCAGTTACCTCATAACTCTTAGAAATGGAATGGGAGCATTAGGTCCAAGAGACTGCCTGGGAAGAGGATGAAAAAGATGCACTACTTTTGCACACAGTGAACACTGAGTCGTGTGTTATGTAATGTTATATATTTTTGATTCCTAGCCAAAAAGCAGAATATATTTTTAATGTATAATGCAGCAGATGCCATTAAATAGTGCAACATGTTCCATGTATTATTTACAACACCATACTTAATTACATACAAAATTGTTTTGAAAGCTGCACCTATTGGACAATATATTTCTGATTGAGTGCCTGAGTCACCGAGGTTGACAATGTAGCATATTATTCTCTTGTGCTGTCTGTTAGATGCTGACACATGGGAAACAGATGCTGGTTTTGTATAATATCAATGCCATTAGATTAATATAAATACATTAGATTCCATCTTTCAGGCATTTCTAGAACGCAGACTGACTGTGGGAATATTTCCTGAGGCCCTATTTAGACTTTTGATCAGGACTGATTAATGTTGGGAAAGAGCAGCTCAATCCTTCAGCTCATAAATTCACTTAGAATTTATTTAACAAGTTCCTTGTTCCCTGTTTGTTTGTAGCAAAGTATCTCTAATCATTACTTTTTTGCAAATTAGGAATGAATGGCTCTACATTGCCTGACAAGTAAAATTATAAGCATTGATTTGCAATGGTGTTGAAAGGCAAAATAACTATGTTTATGCCAAGGCATTCATAATTTAATAATATTAAAATGTTTGCCTTTAATTCTATTTTTGGGGAGAGAGTTATATTTTGAGATCATGTGACTGATAGTGTTCCTTTGATTTCCTGACCTGTGTAAATTGTGTAATAGGCTCCCTACAAGTAGAATAAATGTAGATAATTAACCTTTGCAAATCAATGGAGAGTGATTAGCTGTGTACCTTGTATCAGTTTTAATGTCAAGAACAGGTCTTGCAGTTCTGGTTTACTGTTCAATAGCAACACGGGGTTGCAAGAGATTCTAAGTATTTCAACATTTTCTCCATTAAGATTTGCAATAGGGTCTGAACAGACATCTGGCAGTAAATGGAAATTAGGCCTCACAGTACAACTACAAAATTTGGCAAACAGCATAGAACGTTTAATTACAAAGCATGCTCTTTAGAGGCACATTTAAATTCCTCTAATTGATGAGCTTTCGTCAATGAATTATAACTGCTGGAATTGTTAAAAGGGAAAAATCTGCTTGAGAAAACTATTTGGCCAATTTTCTTTCTTATTTAGGAGTCAGAGTGATAGTCCAAGACCATGGAAGAGATCACAGCAAATAAAAGAGAAGAAAATGTCACAAAGAGTGAAAGTAGTTTTGAAAGGTTGCTGAACAGACTAAACAAGAATGTCTCTTTGCGTCCTTATTTAGATCACGACTCACTTGAATATGTTTTGCTTTAAATAAGCACATGGGTCATCATTTCAACGTTTTGAGATGAAATGACACGTGGAAATGAAAATATCATAGGAAATAAAACCTGACTATTTAAGACTTTCACTATGATTATTTTGTTTCCTCACATTGCTGAGCAGGTACACAGGAGCAAGTGTTGTATGCATTGGGGTGGATGAATTTTGACATCAGGTTAGATATAAGGGCCATTCCTTCCCACCTCCAATTCATTTTGGCTCCCCATCCATTATGGCAAATTGTGAGATTTCTGGATTTCTTTGCATCTCACGGGAGTTGTGAGATATCTGCTCCAGGTGGAGTGAAAGTGGAAATCGGAGGGAGAGTGTTCAAAATGATAGAACATTTTTTGTAAGATGACACTGGAGGAGAGGAATGATATCACATAAAGATGACTTAGGCATCAGTAATGTCAGGCTATCTGTGTTCTATATTCTGCACATTTTGTGTTATGCAACCAAGTCCACAATTCACCAAAATGTCACATTTACAATGTTGCTTTAAATGATGAAGCTGACATTGACTGCTGTATGTTATCACCACAGCTATTTTTTTTGGCCTGTTGGACCTAATTCTGGGGACCATATTTGAGGAAGAATGTAAAGATTTTAGATAAGATATTGAGGAAATTTACCAGAATGGAATTACATGAAATAATAGAAAAGCTGGTGTTGATTTTATTTAAGCAAAGAAGATTAAGTGGGGAATTATGGAGCTGTCCATAATCATAACGGGTTTGGACAGAGTAAAAGAGAAATTCTTTCCAGTGGCAGGCAGAGGAGTTGGAAGTTCAAAGTTTAAGGTAATTGACAATGAGCAAGGCTCGCAGAGGAAGTCAACATTAAGCAGCAAGTTGTCATGGTCTGAAATGCTTTGCCTGAAAGCAGTCGGGCAAGGGAGAGGTGTTGGCAGGTTGTGAGAAGATGGGGTAGTGGGCATGTGGTTGTGGTGATGGTTGAGGGAAACTGGGTCAGTTAAAACCTTCAAGTGATAAAGTACATAAATACTTGGAGATAAAAATTCCAAGAAGTAAAATTTAGTTGAACAAAATGGTGTATTTATGTATTGCATCATCCTATAATTCTATTGTCTTCATCCACACCACTAATTTTGACTTATTTGGAAGGCTAACGACCATGGTTTCCATGATGTGGAACGACCATGATGTGGACCTAAAGGATAAATATACAGGAGTGGTATTTAATTATACAAAATCAAAATTCATGTATGATTTCCAAGTTTCTGTTAAGTTATTTGATCTCAGCTGTGACAATAAGGCTTTGCATAAGGCTTTATTTTACATTTGGCTTCATTATCCCTTGGTTATGAGCAGAAACATCTGCATATGCTCGCCATCCTTTAAAGCTTTGTGAGCATATACATGTTGAGTGAGAATGCATTTTTGTGAAAGTTGAATAACCTATCATGTTTCCTATCTTGAACCATATAAAATCAAGTTGTATCATTGCCCCTGTTTAGTTGTACCTAAATTCCTGGATCAGAAACAGCACAATGACACAGCTGGTCGAGCTGCCAGCAACCCGGGTTCGATCCTAATCTTGACTGCTGTCTGTGTGGAGTTTGCACGTTCTCCCTGTGACTGCCTGGATTTCCTCTGGGTGCTCCAGTGTCCTCCCACATCCCAAAGGTTTAGTGGCCTGTAAATTATTCCTAATGTGAAGGGAGTGGATACGAAAGTGGGTTAATATAGAACGTGTGTGAATGGGTGATCCGTAGTTGGCATAGATTCCGTGGGCCAACGGGCCTGTTACCATGCTGTAACAGGCGTCCATCCATCCAATCCAATACTGGTTCCCAATGCGACATGTCCCCTATCCATTGAACTGCTCCAGCACTTTGTGTTATAATCTCAATATTATGATCTTAGCATCTAGCCAGTGGCAACAACCATATGATTCCACCTGCTGAAATTAAAATCATAGGGTCATACAGTATAGAAGCGGGCCCTTTGGCCCACCGTGTCCATACCATCCATCAAGTGCGTATCTACATTAATTTCATTTCCCATATTTCAGTCTATGTTCTACTCTGCCTAACTAACGTGGATGACCATATTTCTTGAAGGAGAGCTATTTATTAACCTCTACAGCTTCTAAAAGTCATTGAAGAGCTTTTGGAAGTTGGGACCCCGTGAAGAGAGTGGGCGCCAAATTATCCGATGATGTTTTGACTACCTTAGTTGATGAAGTGAAGAGGGCATCTGATGAGGATGAGCATTAAGGATATGCACCAAGGTTATTACAGAAATTTCTTTAAAAAAATGATTGGATATATAAATATGGATTAGAACAATGATTGCCTTTGGTCTTATTATCATCCACTGAGGAAAAGAGGATGTTGAGGTAATCAACCATAAATGGGAAAATAAGACGGCAATTTTGTTTTCTTTAATTTTCATTTGTTTTGATCACATGGAAGGTGATTGTTTTAGATATGTCTACAATGATAGTGCCCTTACAACTTTGAAATGGAGCCCATAATGCAATTGTGATGCAATCACTTCTACAGTGGGGATGAATTTCTCCCTGAGAACTTTCTCAGGATAACCCACATTCTCCTCCTTACCCTTTCTCCTTTGCTTCTTCTGTGAAGGCATTCTTGTTTTTGGCCCTTTCTTTCTCCTCCTAGGTGTAGTTCAGTTCAGTTTTGTTTTTGCCATGTGTACCGAGTTATAGTGAAAAGCTTTTTAAAGTCCAATTAAGGTCCAGAGCACACTCTAGATGGTGAGAGGACATTTAGTTGCCTGATAACTGGGCAGAAACTGTCCTTGAATCTGGAGGTATGCATTCTCAAAGTTCTATACCTCATGCCTGAAGGAAGAAGAGAGAAGAGGGTAGGATTACTCCTTGATTTTGCTGGTGACCTTGCCAAGGCAGCGTGAAGTGTAGCTGGGGTCAGTGGAAGGCAGATTGGTTTGTGTGATGGTTTGGGCTACATTCACAATTCTCTGCAATTTCTTGCAGTCTTGAATGGAGTTGTTCCAAAAACATGCTGTAAGGCATCCTGATAAAATGCCTTCTGTGGCGCATCTGCAGAGGTTGTTGGGGGTTGTTGTGGACATGCCAAATTTCCTATGCCTTCCTAAGAAATTAGTGGCATTGGTGTGCTTACTTGGCCATTGCTTCAATGTGGCTGGTCCAGGACAAATTGCTGGTAATATTTTTACATAAAAACTTGAAGTTTTCGACCATCTCTACTTCGGTGCCATAAATGTATAACGGGGTGTGTGTACTGCTTCACTTCCTGAAGTCAATCACAATCTTCTTTGTCTTGCTGACAATGAGGGAGAGATTGTTGTCTTGGCACCAGGTTACGGTTCTCAATCACCTAACTGTACTCCATCTCGTCATTATTTGATATCTGGCCTACTACAGTGCTGTCGTCTGTGAACTTGTAAATTGTGTTGGATTAGTATTTGGCTACATAATCCTGAGTGTCCATAGTAGAGCACTGAGAATGTATTCTTGCGGGTCACCAATGTTGAGGATTATCGTAGAGGATAATTTGCGACCTATCCTCACCTCATCTATGTGTCCAGGAGACCCATAGGACCACACTAGAGAGTCCATTGCCTGCACGGAGAGGGATTGCTTGCACAACTCTCACCCAGCACAGCACTCATGAACATAAATACTACAACCCTGCAGGTCACTGGTGATCAATTTAAGCCGCAAATGTCTGGTATTGTGAATAGTGGGACAATACATTGTAGTGATACATCAACATTTCGCAAGGAATTATACCTGTTTCAGTTTAGTTTAGTGTCACGCGTACTGACGTACAGTGAAAAGCTTTACTTGTGTGCTAACTTCCAATCTCCATACTTCAATGTGTGCACGTGTTACAGTCATCCCATATGCTGAGAATTTTGAATGAAGTTCTAAGCAAATTCACATGTGGCATAATAAAAACATGATGTGCCAAAATTTTGCAGCCAACAAACAGCTGATAAAGTTTTGGAATGTGGCTTAAAGTAAGAGAAAAGAGGGGAAAAATACAGTTTTTAATAGAAATTGATCAGCAGATTGTTTAGTGGCTGTGTAATTGTGTAGTTGTTCTGTGAAAACAACTACTGGCTTGGATACATTTATTGGAAACAGTCTGGGTTAGAATATACATCAAAATATAAAATGTTTTCAAAGACAGGAAATAATTATTGCAAGTTGGAATAAACAGGTCTTGCTCTTCAATTTTCATTAAACTTATTTTGTAAACTGTCTGGACAATAGAGGGCAACCTCAAGTGATTTCACTGAAATGATGTAGCACACATTACAAGTCCATGTGTTTGTATTGCTATTTTCAGACTAGTGACTTAAGGCATCATTGTGCAATGAAGAGGCCAAGAGACAGAGGAACTATAGATGAGCAGCTACATGGTAAGCACTTTGGAAAAGTAAAGCTGCTGGAGGTATGCCTCAATCATCTGTAATGCCAACCAGAAACACATGGATGAAATCCAACTATCGACTGAGTGAGATATAAGTACAAAGCTATACTCCCAAAGTTTAACAAAAAAGTTATTTACTGACAGTCAAAACTGTATAAACAAATGACTAATTTTCTCCATCTCCGCACATCTGCTCCCAAGATGAGGCATACCATTCTAAGACATCTGAAACGTACTCTTTCTTTAGTAAATGTGATCTCACCCCTACTTTTGTGGAACAGTACAATGTCCCGCAGTTCTGCTCTCACTTCCTCTACCCAGACAAAACAAGGATAGAGTTCCTCTGGTCTTTAACTTTCACCCCACCAGCCTCCACATCCAACACTTCACTCTCTGACATTTACACTATCTTCAACCTGATCCCACCACCAGTTACATCTTTCCACTCACATCCCTTCCGCTTTCTTTAGGGACCACTGCCTCCGCAGTTCCTTGTTACATTCATCCCTTCCCACCCAAAACACACGCTCCCCAGGTACACCTGGCCCTATACCTCCTCCCTCGCATCCATCCAGGGAGTCCAGCAGCCATTTCAGATGAGAGAAAGGTGCACATGCTCCTCCTCTAACATCATATACTGCTTCTGCACTCCCAACGTGGCCTCCTTTGCCTTGGTGAGAGCAAACATAGACTCGGGCGATCATTTCACTGAATACTTAAACAGAAACACTGAACAGAAACTGTCCTTTGGCCCAACATGCTGACCAAAATGTCTATCAGAAAATCTGCCTGTATTTGGCCCAAATTCCTCTAAACATTTCCCATCCATGTACCCGTCCAAATGCCTTTTAAACATATCCATACCTACAGCTTCCTCCAGTACACCCTATGAGATAAACTTGACCTTCAGCTCTCTTTTAAATCTTTCCTCTCCCACCTTAAATCTCTGCCCTCTATAATCCATCTTGTCCGTACTCCTCATGATTTATATACACCTGTAAGGTCACTCCTATGCCTCCTACAGTGCAAGAAATAAAGCCCCAGCCTATCCAGCTTCTCCTTATAATTCAAGCCATCAAGTCCCAGTGAAGTCCTTACTTATCTTTTCCGCATCTTTCCAGCTTTCCATGTTTCCTGAAGCAGTTGATCAGAATTGTGCACAATACTCCAAGTGTGGTCTCACCAAGCACTTGCATAGTTACAACATAACGTCCCAGTTCCTGTACTCAATGCCCTGAACAATGAAGGTATGCATGTCAAATAGCTCCTTCAATACCCTGTATATCTGTGTTGCTAATTTCACAGCACGACGTGTCTGTAGCCCAAAATCTCTCTGTTCCACAGCACTCTCTAGCAAAGATCCTATAGCGGAGCAAGATAGACCACTCCTGCTAAATGCAATGGGCTGAGGTGTAGTACGCAACGGAAAGGAACGTGGGCCTTTTTTTCATACATATCAGTAACCCAACCCGACTTTGTAAATCCCTCTCGGCATTGCGGGGAAACAGTTTGTGGGTGTGATATAGGGTTAGATTCATAATTCTGTTCATTCATAATTCTGTTAAATTTTGTTAAAGATTAATATGTTAACAAATTATGATTCTGTTAATTATCTTTTTAATGTTTTTTTTAAAATGTTTTCTTTTTAAATGGCTCATGTGCTGCGTTTGAGTTTGAGTTGATTTTTGTATTACTCTTGCACTCTGTAATTCATCTAATCACTCTGTTCACAACTACGGTATTTGGAAAATAATAGCAATATGAAGATTCCAGTTGCTCTGCTCATGGAATCTTGGAATGTTCCTTAATGTTCCTTAATGTTTTTTTATGTCTATGGAATTGTTTTTCAACAATAAAATGGGTCTGGTCTTCCCAATAGCCAGAGAGTGAAATGAGATCTGTCTGTAATGGTGGGGTTATCTAAATGAAGTGTTTAACAAAATAAAATTTGTTTTGAGCTAGATTTTTAAAAAATCTGTAACTTAAGGATGGTTTTATTCAGCGACCATACAACTGTGTAGGAAAGAACATACATACACACATATATGTTTAAGAAGGAACTGCAGATGACGGAAAATCAAACCCACACCCGCTGATATTTGAATGTGATATAGATGTATATAATCATATAACACACATATATATTTCTCCAGATTTGTATGTACAATGATAAATTTTATTTCGGACTCAAGGCCCAAACAAGGGACAACATTACATAAATACATTGAACTTCCCCGCAACTTTACCCTGGCGTCCTAGCCATGCTGATCCGGGCCAGACATCGCACATGCTGTGGAAGGAACATAGGCATCTTTTTGCTTTTTATTGTGAGGCAGAGAGGCAGAAAGAAAATGAGAAGAAGATTTCTACCTAAGATCTTTGATTTTTACGAGGATGTTTCTGTAATCGGCTTCTGTCTCCGCACTGGAATCTTTGCTCCGCTATGGCGGACAAAGATGGCGGAGATGGCAGCCGGTTACGGAAATGGGGCCGAAATTTACCCATGAATCTGCCCATAGCCGTACTACGTCTTTTTAGTCGATTGGACTATCTTGCTTGCTATAGGATCTTTGCTCTCTCGAGCCTTACAATGCCCCTGTCCCACTTAGGAAACCTGAACGGAAACCTCTGGTGACCTTGCCCGCGACCCAAGGTTTCCATGAGGTCGCCGGAGGTTTTGGTCACTCTCCCTAATGATCGAAAGTGGTTTCCGCGTGGTTTGAGGCTTCTTCTAGGTTGCTTCAATTATTTCAACATAATCAAAACCTACTTCGGCTAAACATAGGTTGCTGTTTAGTTGAAGCCAGTGGAGTGGGCTCACTATTTACTTACTGGCAGTCAAAAGCCATCTCCTTCGCTGACTGGCCATTTTGATAGGCTCATTGGGGTTTCACGACCAAGAAGACCCACCGGAAGGTAAACTGCCCGCTAAACTTTATTAAACTTCTTACAACTGTCTCCACTCCTTCTCTCCCCCTTCTCCACCCCTTCTCTCCCCCCTTCTCTCCCCCTTCTCTCCCCCTTCTCTCTCCTTCTCTTCCCCTTCTCTCTCCTTCTCTCTTCCCTTCTCCCCCTTCTCCCCACTTCTCTCTCCCCCCCCCCATGCTCTCTAAAGGATTTACCGTGCACTGTGGCAGCCGTTTACCATCCTCTTCATCACGCAGACAATGCTCCTTCGCTCTCCAAGGCCCCCACCGTCGCGATGTGTGTGTGTGTGTGTGTGCGTGCGTGTGCGTGTGTGTGTGTGTGTGTGCGTGTGTGTGCGGTCGGTAGGAAAGATCCTATAGGATCTTTGGTCGGTAGATGCAGCTCGAGGCTTTCCAGGTGAGTGACCAAAACCTCTGGCGACTCTTGGAAACCTTCGGTCACAGGCAAGGTCACCAGAGGTTTCCGTTCAGGTTTCCTAAGTGGGTCAGGGGCATACCATTTAGTGTATAATTCCTGCCATGGTTTAACATCAAAATACAACAGCCTCACTTAACTGGGTTAAATTCCACCTGCCATTCCTTGCCCCACTTCCCCAATTCATCTAGATCCTGTTGGAAGCTTTGATAACCTTCTTCATTATTCACGATGCAACTAGTCTTTATGCTATCCGCAAACTTGCTAACCACGTTAATGACATTGTCACCCAAATTGTTAATGTAGATGGCAGATGAAAATGGAGCCAAATCGATCCCTGCTGCACACTACTTATGGGAGGCCTTCAATCTGAATGATAATCCTCCACGACCATCCCCTGACCTCTTCCCCACCAAACCAATTTTGTATCCAACTGGCTAGCTCAACCTGAATCCCATGAGATCTAACTTTCCAGAATAGTTTTCCATCCAGGGTCTTGTCAACGGCCTTGCGGAAGTCAATATAGACAATGATTATCGCCCTTCCCTCATCAATCCTTTTAGTCACCTCTTCAAAAACTCAATGAAATTTGTGAAACATGATTTCCCATGCACAAAGCCATGATGACTATCCTTAATCAATCCTTGCCTTTCCAAATAATACTGGATCATATTTCTGCACCAACCTTGCTGCCACACTGCTTGATCATTCATCATAGATGTGGTATAAAAGCTCTTCTAACCAACCAGCAATCATGCTTTACATATATGTTCACTCTCTGCAGGGTACCACAATGCAAGATGTATGGGCAGCAAGCCATGCCTGGTCGATTGTATACACCTTCTGAAAAGGTAGAAAACAATGTGCTAATACTTCCTTTTAACATAATAATACTGCCAAATGGGAATATTTCAAGGCAGTAACTCTTTCCTCACTTATCAAGCATTCATTTCTAGATACCTAACTTCAGCTGTGCAAGTACAATTTAGGATCCTGGTGCATTAAACATATGAGTCCATCTGCAACCTGCACATGTGTGGGAAGATTAAGCACTGAGTTCTCTCATCTGCCAGCTGGCCGATATCAGCCCCATCTGCTTCAATCTAATAATCCTCATTCTTGTCTTCAAATCCTTTCATGGCAACTAAACATCTGTGATTCTATCATTCCCTCAAACTCAACCACATTGGCATTAGTCTGAAGAAGAGTCCTGATCCGAAATGTCGCCAGTCCATTCCTTCCACAGTTGTCAGATCTGTTGAGTTCCTCCAGCACTTTTTACTTTGCTCAAGATTTCACCATCTGGATTTTCTTATGTCTACAATAGTACCTGTGTTTCTCCATATCTGGTTCCTTGATTTTTCACAAATATATCTATTTTACAACCTTTCAGTCATCTGCTCTGATGTGGCTTGCCTTAACTTTTATTTTTCAGTGCTCAAGTGAAATATTTAACAATGTTGGTAATGTTTTACCCAGTTAAAGGCACTATATAAATATGGTCACTTTAATTGCTGTTGTAACTGCAGCATGGGTCTCGGGATCAGCTGGAAACACAGGATACCAGATGCGATAACAGGAAATAATGCAGTCAGGTTGTTCAAAAAACATTTGAAATTTTAGGGGATTTAATTATGCATTCAAGCATCGGTCTGTGGAGCAATATACATAATCTTACCAATACACCTCCTATTTGCACATTTCAACAGACAGAAGCTAATTCCCAGAAATAAAATGACTGAATGAGGAAACAGGTGATAGGTAGTAGGCCCATTGTGGGAATGTTACCAAAAGTTGAAGAGTTGTTGAAATATTGATCTGTGACATTAATTTTTAGGGAAAAAAATATTTTGGATACACAGTGGTAACAAAAAACTAACGTGACAGTTGATCACATAGATAAAGTGAGAAAAATAAATAGGTTTCATACTTCAAGTTGTTTGGACATGTAGTGAATTTTATAGAATTGCTCAATGTTAAACATTGGGAGAAAACTCCCAGGTTAAGGATGGAGCCAATATCCAGGTGGATTTTCAATTGGTCTTGATGAAAAAAAAATCCATCTGTTATCCTCTGCTTGTATCTTCAAGCATGCCAAAAAGCAAACTTCCCTCAGAGATTCAAAACTTTCCTTCACTGGAAAAACAAGATTCCTGATTAGCTTAGTAATAACTGGATTCAACAAGTTTAACTGTGAGATGTGAATCACTTGACCTTGGTCAATAAAATGTCTCATAATTTGCAAACAAGACCTGGCAGAACTCAAAGCATTTCAACAAGTCACTGAAAATTCTCAGATGCTGAGTGTGAACCTTTATTTCCAGGTCCCCAAATTCTGCGACGAAGAATGTTGTAAAATCTTCAAACCAATCAATCTATTCCAGGGCATTATTAAAACCCCTGAAATTTCAAATGTTTTTGCAAAATCTTCAGTGGGTAAAGCCCCAACAAACTCCAAAATCGCATCAATACTACATGAAGAGACCAGCCAGAAAAAAGTTAAATGACTCATTTTGAAAGCCTTAGCCATGAAGAAACCAATACAATCTATATGGGTTAAATAGAAAATCACCCACCTATGCTCTTTTGTTTAGAGTCATAGAAACAGGCTCTTCAGCTCAAATTATCCATGCCAACCAGGTTTTTTTTTATAGCTGAGCTAGTCCCATCTACATACGTTTGGCCCATATCCCTCTAAACATTTCCTATCCATTATGATAACATGAATTTGAGGTTCAAACTCAGAAATTATAAGATTATAATAGTATCAGTAAAATGTGATGTAAATGTAACATATAATAGTATGAGTAAAATGTAATGTAAATGCTTCATGGTTTTGAGTTTTCCATGGTCTTCTTTGAAGGGTTTCAAAAAATTCATTGGATGTTGTTTGCATTCACGTATTCTTTCCCTTTTTTGCAATGCACTGCATCATTCAGCTTTTTGTTAGATTTGTGTGCTAGGAAGATAAACTCCCAAAATAATCCTTTCTGGAGGATTTTCTCTGGAGTGGCAAAAAATATATACTGCTTTTTAAATATTAATTTAATGTAAGTACCATCTGGCACCTGGTGTGAGGAGAAAACACATAAATCGTTGATCAGCAGTCTGTGAATTCTCAAGTTATAATCCTTTAAACAATACTTCTCGCTGGAGAGTTGTATTGTAGCATAACTTTGATAATTCAGAGTCAAACATGATTTCTAGGCAATTGCTTGTAATGGACATTCGTTGATAATGTTGCCTCAGGAAAAAGATGCTTTTGTTGGATGACCAAATTCGCCTATATACGGAAGAAAATATTTGTTTGTTGAAAACAGCATTTAAACAAGCAGATAATTAATATTATTAGCCTGTTCTATTTACACATAATTTCTCAAAAAATCACAAATTATCTATCCGTTTGCAAAAAAAGATTTTTTAAAGTTAATTAGCACAGAGCAAGAAACTATTGGAATACTCAAAAAGTGTTATACAATATGGATGAAAATATGAAAATTCTTGTGGTCAATGTACAAACCATGCAATACAAAGCTCAATCACTGCAAAGTTCCGCGCAATTGTGGTCGACAGTACGCACCAGAGGAAAATTCAGCTGGGAGATGTATAATTGTTAGCCATTTCACCAGCAATTACTCAGAATTCAGCAGCTTGGAGCTGATGTCGGCTTGTTCCATTGCTTCTGCCTACTGATTGGATCCACTCGCATTTGGTACCTTGTAAGTGATGTGGTTTTGTTGATTCTTTCCATTTAATCACATAAAATGAGAGGAACTATTAAAAATGAGTTATGTCTGTGGAATAACGTATACAATACCTGCAATAAAACAGGGACACTGCGAGTGATAAGGAACTAATAACAGAAATGTATATATTATTTAGGTATTAAGGGAATCAAGTGATATCAGGTTAATACAAGAAAGTGGTGTGTAGATAAATGATCCACCACAATCTTATTGAATGACATAATGACCAAATGACCTTTCCCTCCTATTATGTTCAGAACAGCATACAATTGTGATGATTGAAAAATTGCTCTGGAGAAATGAGGACTAATTACAGAGTGCATCATTTTTAGGACAGATAAAATGGGAAAACATGCAGATGAAGCTGCTGTGTCTATTAACATCACATAACGGTGGTACGAATAAAATAACATTGCTCTTATCATCCGACGACAGGGATTAGAGGTAAAAACTGATTAGTGATGCTTATGATGCTAAATCATACAGCATCTAGTAGAAAGTTACTAGGGCAAGCAATACTGAAATAATTTATGGAAAATAATAAAATAATTATGGGTAATTTCAACCACCTCAAAATTAATTGATCACAAGGTCACAAGAAAATGGAGTGCCTACAATTTCTTACACACACACATATAAAATTATCCTCTTTTTAGTACAAGATAAATTTTAGATCAGTAATTACAGCTTAATAAAATATTAAAAAGTCAATGTTCATGCAATAAAGTGTACCATTTTTTAAATTCATTATAATGAATATACTTCAGAAATACTTGAAGTTTCTGTCAAATACCTGATTGCACTGGCGGAGGTTGTAGCACAGAGATACAAGTGTTCACAGAGTGCAACTTCTGGATTTCCAAATGT
Organism: Raja brachyura; assembly: GCA_963514005.1. The sequence continues at coordinate 26,791,695 of OY740807.1, forward strand.
AACTTGCATGTGCATAATTCCAGTATTTCTTGTCCACAGAATTTCATGATATGATGACCACAATGAATCACAATTCTGTCATCATGATACCTACAAATATGGGTCACTAAGAAGGATGAGGATATAAAGGTGTAAGTAAATTGGTGAACAATCATGGCAAACAATCATCCAAAGCAACAATTGGAAACATTTGAAATAATAGAGTCCAGGAAAATAATCCATGAGAAAAGTAAACTACACATTAATATGGTGTTGTAGATTAATAAAAACATCAGGAAAAGGATAAGGCCATGCACTGTTTATGGGCAGCAGAGTAGATCTTAAATGGGGAATGTACAGAGGATACAGAGATAAGCCAAAAAAGGAGGCAATGATAAAATTAAGTACTTCACGGTCTATATATTTTTTAATGACGTTAGAGGTACAAGGTCATAAGTGATAGGAGCAGAATTAGGCCATTCACTATTCTGAATGTTTCAATCAGGTCCCCCCTCATTCTTCCAAAGAGTATCCAGTGCCGACAAACATTTATCATAGGTTAACTTACTCTATAATGAATATTGTTTTATATATGTTTATTGGCCAAGTATAGACACATACAAGAAATGTGTATTTGAAACCAATTGGCTAGCTCATCTTAGATTCCATGTGATCCAACCTTCCAGACTACGAGCCTACTCTGCAGGACCAGGCAATAGTGATAGGAGAATCAATAGTTAGGAGGACAGACAGGACATTCTGTGGCTTCAAACGATAAGCAAGATGCTGTGTTGCTTTTCGCTTGCCAGGGTTAAGTACATCTCTGAGCAGGTAAAGAACATTCTCAAGGGTGAGGATGAGGAACCAAAAGTCTCTGCCTACATTGGTACCGATGACATGGGTAGAATAGAGGATAAGGTGGTGACGAAAGCATTTAGAATGCTAATCATCAAGAAGGGCATTAAGAACAGACTTTAGGATGTTATGTTGCAGTTGTAAAAGTAGTTGGTGAGGCCATTCTTGGATTCCTATGTACAGTTTTGATTACGATGATGTGGGAAAGATGACATTAAGCTAGAAAACATTAATGCGAATGTTGCCTCCAGAGATGCTGCCTGGCCCGCTGAGATATTCCAGCATTTTGTGTCTACTTTCGAGATATTTAACATATTGCTAGCCATTGAAAGATTAAGCTGGGAGATGCTGCGTGTAAAACAATTCATTTTCTGCTTAATTAATGCGAATGTTGCCAGGATTCGAGGGACTGTTATAGGGAGACATTGGGCAGGCTAAGACTTTTTTCCCTGGAATGTAGGAGACTCGGGGTGACCTTACAGTGATGTATAACATTATGAGCAGCATAGATAAAATTAATGCATATTGTCTTTCTCAGGGAAGTTGGATCACAAACTAAAGGCATAGGTTTACGGTGAGAGGGGAAAAATCTAAAACAACCTGATGTGCAACTTCTTTAAACAGTGAGTGGTGGGTATATGGAATGAGCTGCCAGAAAAAGTAGTTGAGAAGGGCACAATAAAAACAATTGGACAGGTATCTGTGTAGGAAATGTTTAGAAGGATATGGGCCTAATACTGGCAAATATGGCTAGTTTAGATAGGCATCTTGGTCAGCATGTTATAACTAAATTTTATTAATTTATTTGGTATTTCTACTTGTTATTTTAAATCACATATTTGCCTGCAATTGGATTTATTTGCACATGATTTTCATACGTTAAAGCATCTTTCCACACACTAGAACAGGTCAGAGTTCATTTCTATGTCACGTTTGAACATCAGTAAATTGGTATGGGACCGTTCTTGCGCAATTAAAGGTGATATTCACCTTGTATCAGTAATGCAGCTATAGATAGAGATCAGCTGTGCACATTTCCTTCGCTATAACCAGAAATTGGACGAACCACTGGGCACAAGAATGAGAGGCCCAAGAATTAAGCAGAAAATGAATTGTTTTACACACAGCATCTCCCAGCTTAATCTTTCAATGGCTAGTAATATGTTAAATATCTCGAAAGTAGACACAAAATGCTGGAATATCTCTGCGGGCCAGGCAGTATCTCTGGAGGGAAGGAATGGGTGACATTTCGGGTCGAGACCCTTCTTCACCGGAGCTGTGATCAAAACCCTTTTTAAATGCTAAGCCGCACATAGCCCATTTATCAGCCCGTACTGAAGTGGCTTGATCTTTGAACTAAATTGTGAGCAACATTGCTCCCAGTATTGATCCTTGTGGAACTTCACATCTAGCTCTGCCAGTGACATTTATAAAGCAGTGAATGGAAAGTAAGTGGTAAATATCCTAGAGGCACATACCTTTTTTAAAAGTAGGTATCTGTTGGCTTCACTCCCTTTTCTGACTTGCATATTAGTCCCTGATCCCACCTGCTCAGGTATTAATGAATGTTAGTTAAGGATTTTAAAGTTGAATAGTAATGCATCTTTTACATTATGTATTTAGCTACCTTTTTCAAAAAGTCCAGTGAAGTGAGACAAGAAAGCTTTGATTTCCATATTAGGTCTTTATTTTGACTTTCAGAATTATTGTTATTTTCTCTTTCAGCATAAAATTCCATTACTGTTTCAGCACCAGTATTAAACAGAGAGGTCTCCCGTTTGCTGAACATGTTCAAACATAGAAACATAGAAAATAGGTGCAGGAGTAGGCCACTTGGCCCTTCGAGCCAGCACTGCCATTCAATATGATTATGGCTGATCATCCAGAATCAACACCCTGTTAATGCTTTTTCCCCTTGATATCCCTTGATTCCATTAGCCCTAGGAGCTACATCTTATGGCAGAGAATTCCACAGATTCACAACTCTCTGGCTCATCTCAGTCCTAAACGGCCAACCCCTTATTCTTAAACTGTGACCCCTGGTTCTGGACTCACCAACATCAGAAACATTCTTCCTGCATCTAGCCTGTCCAATCCCTTAAGAATGTTATATGTTTCTATAAGAGCTTCTATAATAACGTCTTAAATAGTATGACAATGATCAGCCCCTCGGTCCTCTGGCATAACACCTTCTCAAATGAGCATAACGGTGCCTCCACTAGCTCTTCCTGAAATACTCGTAAAACGTAATGCAATGATTAGTTTGTTTAATGTAACGGGCCGTTTAATTTCTAATCTCATTTTCTGATGTCATGTCTACCTGTCCCATCATCTTTTAAATAACAAGGCAACATAATTTATGTTTTTGTCACATCATCAAAGCTGACCACAATTCCGTCCTCATCAGCTTTTATAGTATTCTATTTCTTTCCCAACTGTCTTTTTTTTAAATGTATGTGGAATATTTTACGGTTTGTTTTTCATTCCAAGCTGGTTTAAGAATCAGACTCCGTGTACTTCCTCTTTGTTGCAGATGGCCCCATAAGAGAAATCTTGGACCTCACTCAGTACAAGTGAGACTGGAAGGAGACTCCTCGCCAACCTCAGTGGAAAATAGGCATAAAGACCTCAGGCAGCTTTAAGCTGTGCTGGGCAATCACAAACTTGGGCCCCTTCAGATGTGATAAATTGATAAATGGCACATTTCATGCAGGCTGCAAGCAAGCAAAACGTTGGTGCAACGTTTAATCTAAATCCACTGGTACAGGTGAGATATAAAGATGCAAAATAGAACCAATGCCCAGAATAAAACCTTCAATCCCAGGGGAATATCATGTATTAATGTTTAGTAAACAAACTTTTTCACCCAGAGAGTTGCGAATTTGTGGAATTCTTTGCCACAGAAGGCTGTAGAGGGCAATTCACTGGATGAATTTAAAAGAGAGTTAGATAGTTCTAGGGGCTAGCGGAATCAAGGGATAAGGGGAGAAGGCAGGCACGAGTTCTTGATTGTGGATGATCAGCCATGATTGCAATAAATGGCGATGCAGGTTCAAAGGGTCAAATGGCCTCCACCTGCACCTGTTTTCGGTGTTTATGTTTCTAAGTTATCTGCTTCCATATAATAAGTGTGCAGGGATTTTGCTTCCATCTATTTTTTAGCGGCAAGGTTGGGTACATAGATTCTAAGCTGTAAGAACAAGCCAGCCACCTTTGCCATGAGTAAAACATGGTGACCCATTCATTTACATCAAATAAAGGATGTTCCCCTGTGGAACACTCAGTGACATAAAAAGCAAAAAAAAGATCTCTGCAAAAGGTGCAAGCAAAGTCAAGGATGCAATTATCAGTTTTGGAAGACTTTCAAATATTGTTAAATTGTTGCAAACTTGAATGCAGAGCATCCTCTTTAATGTGATAACTGTACTGAAAAAATAGTTATATGGTTTAAGTAGTAACTTGAACTGGCTTCAGGACATAAATGTGAATAACTGATCATGGAAATATCCCTCCATTCCCTGTATATCCATAGCATATTCAAAATTCCCTCAAATGCCACTATCGTAGCTGCCACCACCACCCTCTGTGTAAAAAGCTTGCCCTGTACATCTCCTTTAAACTCTGCCCCTCTCACCTTAAAGCTATGCCTATTAGTATTTGTTTTTTCCATCCAGGGAAAAATTCTGACTGTCTACCCTATCTATGTCAAGTCTTTTCCTATATTCATTGAACTGTCAATTCAATGCATTATCATGCAATGCATCAGCACCATTCACATTTCCTCCTAAAATGATGCATCAATGATGCATTTGAGAGGCTGTCACACAGGTCCCAGACCCTCAATGTTCAGTGACAGCAGAACCTAAACAGTGGCCAGTCTCGACTGTACCTTTGAAGTGGCTTCTGTGCATCCCTCAGCATGTTCTCCTGCATCTTGGAATGTGCCGTCGGGGTCAATTCCTTACATTAGAAGACCAATGGGTTTTATTCAGACCAAAGTGTGTCTACCACAGAATTGCTGATCACCCAGTAACAGCTATTTTTCTCAGCACGTGTTTCTGGGAGTAGCCTTTGTTATACAACTCCTCGGGACAATCTCCTCAAGGATCATTTCATCCACTTGCAGACCTTCTTGACAAATACAAAGACTTCAAAGAGGGGGACAAACATCTCATTCATGTGACAGCCTTCTCAAGGGCAATGTGAGGTGGGATTGTGGTTGTGACTGTGCCTGAAGGTTCTGAGGGAGAGGGCCTCTTTACATTGGCAGGCAAGTGTGCTTTTGTGATAAGGCATTCTTCTCGATAATTCTGATAGTCTGCCTGGGGAGCAGTGGATAGGTCAGGCCAATTGCCGAAGAGGAAGGCCTTATTCTGGCTGTGATTGACTGATTCTTGAGCTCCGTTCAATCTGCTTGTAGATGCTGATCAATCTGTGAAGAGGGAGTGAGTCTGAGTAGAAGATGGTGAAGCTGTCCACATAATGGGAGTCTTTGACCTAAGTACCCCTAATGTCTGACATCATCTCTCTTCAAATACCCATGTCTTTCCTGGTGGATTCGGCATAAAGGCTTGACGGTGGAGCACATACACAAGACAGAAAGTGACAGTCTTGTCTGACTCCAGATTTTGTGGGAAGAATCTCCATTTCCCACCTCTTAATTTGGACTATGGTAATGATGGCTGTTTAGAGCAATTGCATTTAACTCCCTCCACAATGAGCATTTTTGAGAGTACATTGATTATGTACAGAAATATTCTGGGTTACGACGCCACATTGCATCTGGTCCTCAGTTTTATCTCAGGAATGCTGCCCTTTTCAATTTAAGAGGTTACTGAATTTGATTACAATGTAAGTTCAGATGGATGGTTTATTTTTTTCTCTTTATTTTATTTTCTAAGGTCACCGTGTCACATTACAAAAGACCATATTACAAAAGAGGAGGTGCTAGAGGTCTTAAGGTACATCAGCCAATTGAGTGTATGCCATTACTCCCATTGATTCCATTCTGCTAAGCACTTCCCTATAGCTTACACTTTTACAAATGCCCATTAACACCATCTATTACACTTGGTACTATTTATAGTAGCAATTAACCTCACAAGCAAAGTGTCTTTGGGATGAGGGACCTCGAGCAGCAGAGATCTAACCCCATGTGGTCAGTGGTAGAATGTGCAAACTCACACAGATAGCACTGAAGACCACTGAAGTTGGGACTACTGCATTATCTGCAGCACCATTGTGTCATACCTGAAGAAAATTGCCACACCACCTTCTTTAATGTATGATGTTTGCCTTCTGCATCCCCAACATTTCTGGCCTTATATTAACTTACAAACATGCATTGCAAGCTCACAGTGTCACATTGAACTCTTACCATTCATTACCCCAACTTGTTTTCCCATCCCATGTGGATTTGTTGATACTTCCACAGATTAACACCCCTTTCACATTTTAGTGACCAATCCCTTTCTCTAATGTGTGAAATGTAGGTGGTATGATAGAGAATGTGGGGAAAGGAAAGGTGGTGGTTGAGTGTTCATTGTGCAAGTGCTAAATGCAATACAGGTTAATAATAAATGCTGAGTGTGGAGGACTAACCTTCACAAACCTGGTGAAAATTAAGGATTTTTATCAACACTGCTCCATGTTACATAGTAAGTCAATCCTAGCTGTCAACTTTATCTCTTCCCGCCAGTCGAGCCCCAGTATTGCCCTGGATGTACTCTGTGCCTACTGATATGTAACTGTGCTTGAGTGCAAGTTATTATCTCCACATGTATTTCTAGGTCCTTACTTGTGAAGATGTCCTACCCTCACTATCAACCATTTTCACTGCAGAAAGTTGCAGCAGTGGCGTGCCTGTATTACACAGAGCCCTTTCGTGGCAGGAGCCCAAGGTCACAGCTGCGTGCTCTAGTGCCGGCAGCTGCGCACCATTACTTTAGATCTCTTTAAAAATACTCTACTTACCATAAAAGGCAGTATTTCTAGAAATAAACATACCTGTGCTGTTGCACAAAGATCATGCAGAAACATTGCAATCCTCTTACAGCTTTATAAAACTGTGCTCGTAAAACTTGCAAAGCTGTTTGGAGGCTCTAATTTTGGAGAGAAAAAAATCCCAACCCATATCTCTTAACGTGCTGTATGTACTGCTTATTCTAACACCAGGTTATAAAGATGAGGCAGATTGTTTGTTCAATGCATGTATGAAGGCTATAATAATACAGAGAAGGTTCACCAGACTGATCCCTGGGATGGCAGGACTATGTCATATGTCATATGAAGAAAGACAGGATAGACGCGGCTTGTACTCGCTAGAATTTAGAAGATTGAGGGGGGATCTTATAGAAACTTACAAAATTCTTAAGGGGTTGGACAGGCTAGATGCAAGAAGATTGTTCCCGATGTTGGGGAAGTCCAGAACAAGGGGTCACAGTTTAAGGATAAGGGGGAAGTCTTTTAGGACCGGATGAGAACATTTTTTTTCACACTTTGAGTGGTGAATCTGTAGAATTCTCTGCCACAGAAAGTAGTTGAGGCCAGTTCATCGGCTATATTTTATGAGGGAGTTAGATGTGGCCCTTGTGGCTAAAGGGATCACGGGGTATGGAGAGAAGGCAGGCACAGGATACTGAGTTGGATGATCAGCCATGATCATATTGAATGGCGGTGCAGCCTCGAAGGGCCGAATGGCCTACTCCTGCACCGATTTTCTATGTTTCTATAATATTGCATAGTTCTACTGTGTTACTGCATTTTCTACTGGCCTGTTATTAAAGATTTCCAAACTTTGAGTAATGAAGCTTTTGGCAACTTTCATACTTGCAAAAATTATCACATCAGAAAGTGAATCTGGAAGCTATTTCCCACTGCCTAGTTCTGAGTGACCTTGAATCTTTGCCTACAAAATGATTTCCATTTTAATGAAACAGTTCTGCAAATATGTGCTTTGAGGTAAAACAAAAAGGTTTTCTCTTTCTCGTACTACTTGCCTATGCGAAAAAAGCTGAAATGAACAGGAATGTTTCCGGGGTTTGAAGATGGGTTGCGACCCGAAATGACACATATCCATATCCTCCAGAGATGTTGCCTGACCCGGTGAGTTACTCCAACACTTTGGGTTCAACATAGGAATGATTACCAGCAAATGATGCTACCCGAACTGCTGGGTGTGTCCAGCATATTTCGCTTTTATTTCAAATTCCCAGCATTGACACCGTTTTTTATATTAATTTGGTAGGAAGTAATTGATGCTCAACACAGGGCAAGCAGAAACTGTGAAATGTCTGAAGCACATCAATAAAATAAAGGGTCACGCCTTTGGGATCTGGTGTTAATCAAATCAGAGAATGGGACAAGAGCTCCTCTTCAAAAAAGGCTTGAAGTAATGTCTGGAAAGATATTGACCAACAAATATAAAGTGTCTGAAAAACTAGTTCATAGAGGCATGACAAGTGGGGGAAACATTAGGGGTGGGGGAAGTGTGGTGGGATGAGGCAGGGGCAGGAAATCTGTACCAGTTTGTTGCAAAATCTTTTGCACTAATATTCTGTCATGAATAAAGCCCAAGCAACATGCTTGATAGGTAAGATCTTAACTAAATAAATGCAATCTGGGAGAGTAAAGGAGTAATGTTCCTGATGGAAATTGGGACAGAAGCAATAGCACACAAACAACTCTTGTGCCATTTAAGGCAAAGTATATCTTGTTTAAAAAGGTTGCACTGGAACAGTAAGATTACTTTAATCAAAAAACATTAAGAGATAGATGAAAACTGTAAATTGGACTAAGGAGCCAGAAGCAGAGTTTGACAATTAGTGCGTATATTAGTTCATTAAAGAGCCACAGAGACAAAAATAGGTGGAGGGGCAGGTAGGCTTCAGACAAAATGTCAACTCTTTATGCCCCTCTACACATGCTGCCTGACCTGCTGAGTACTTCCAGCAGCTTATTTCTTTGCTTCAGATCCCAACATTTGCCCTATCCTCTAGGTTATGTTGAATGGTGTTATCTCATGTGCAGAAAAAGTTTTCAATTATTCGGTTCAAAAAATGACAAGACAAACTATATTACAGGGTGCAATGTTTTTAAATACTAGATAATAGATTGTTATCAAAACTCAGTGTACTGGCAGCATATATCTTTAATTCAGATGTGTACCTCTGGTGCATGATGCCCATAAGGACAGAGGTCATCTGGGTAAAACATCAACGAGTGTACAAAGTTGTTTTGACATTGCTAGCTGTACTTAGGGTTGAACATTGAAAGGTGTGAAATGGAGGCTTGCATCCTGTGTGATAATATTTAATAAGGGTCTGACCAATTATCAAGGAGTAAGAGATTCCTGGTTAGTATTCCCACCCCTGCTGCCCCTCCTCTTATCCACTGTCGATGTTCTCAGATTCCACTTATTCTCTGTACATAAAATATCTTCACCCAACTGAATAAACGCTGCTTTTTTCTGCCACACTAATAACCCTTGACTAAATTCCCTGATTCCTAACAATCATTAATGAGATCTCCAGAATGTTATACAGATACAGATACATTTTATTTGTCACATGTGCCAATTGGCCCAGTGAAATGAAATCACCATACAGCCATACAGTAAAAAATAAAGAACACACCATAAAATAGATAGAAATTCAACATAAAAAATCCCATCACAGCAGGATCAAAGTTTCCACTGTGAGGGAAGGCACCAAAGTCAGTCTCTTCCCCTGATGTTCCCCTCTGTCCCCCAGTGGTCAGGGCCTCCTTGAGCCCCCTGCAGTCGCCGCTATGAGCGGCCCGATGTTCAGGCCTGCTCACCGGGGTGATGCAAGTCCGACGTCGGGGCTGGGGGACATCCTCAGCCGCCTGGACCTCGAGTCGGCCCCCTCCTACCGGAGTCCGCGGCTCCCAAAGTCCGCAGGCCGCACCGGGTGGAGATGCAACGCTGGAAGCCCTCGGCAAAGGACCCCAGGACTGCATGGAGTTCAGCGCCACCCACGTTGGGAGCTCTCTAAACCAGAGCTCCACGATGTTGGAGCAGCGGCCCAACGCTGCGGAGCTCCAAACGGCGACCCAGGTAGGTATCGCCCGCTCTGCGGTGACTCCAGCGCCGCCGCCACTGTTGCAGCTCAGGTCCGGTTCCCGGTCCCCGGCAGGAAAGGCCGCTCCGATCCAGTAGGTAGGCCGCGAGGTGGGGGGCGAGGACGCAACTCGGAGAAATAGTCGCGTCCCCGCCAGGAAGCAACTGGGAGTTAGTTTCCCCCTTACCCTGCCCGCTTCCCCCACATATAAAAGTTAAAGTTTCCCCCAAAAACAGACTTTTAACAGACTAAAAATAAAAAAAAGATGTAAAAACAAACAGGCTGCAGGCAGAGGCTGCTGTCAGTGCAGCGCCCCTAGTGACCATTGATGGGCCTTCATGGATAGAGCCATGAAACTAAAATGTTTCCATATTGTCTAGTCAAATGCATTACACACAGCATGAATCTCTTCAAAGGAGTGGCAGATTATTTGCCAGGCACCATATTTAAACTATCAATATAATGAGACGTTAAGTTGGCAACTGTTACAGCTGTCCACGACTTGTTGCATTGCTGAAAGCAGGTACACCTGCCCAACATGATCACAATATGGACACACACACATAGATATGTAGAGAACAGCATGCACACGCTTTTTTTTTAAACGTTATCGATATGCACATTTAATGGACAGAAGTTATGGACTAGTGTCATGGACCATTTTTCAGAGTCTTCCCAATCTGCTCACAAGTATTGGAATTGAATCAAGTTTGCAAGTTTTGGATGTGTTTTATTCAAGATTTTTTTCAAGATTTGACGTACATTAATGTACCTGAACAAATAAAGTGTAAAACAAGACTCTTTGCAGATGATTGCCTTATATATACACCTGTCACTGATGTCGAGGAGATGAACTCCTTACAAGAAGACCTTAAGTCCTTGGAATTATGGCAAAACACATGGAAGATGAGCTTCAACCCAACCAAATGCTCAATTATGGTAATTTCAAACAAGAAGAAACCACCTACTTGAGTCTACGTCTTCTGTGGACAAATACTTCATCATACAAATTCACGACCAGATCTTGGAGTTCATCTTGATAACAAGCTTTTGTGGAGGGAACACGTGGACAACACGGTCACTAAAGCCAACCGGACACTAGGATTCCTTAGACGAAACCTATGGTTCTGCCCAAAGGAAGTGAAAGCCCCAGAATATACAACATTGGTTAGACCCTTACTGGAATACGCTTCATGCGCCTGGGACCCATACAAAACTTGTCATATCAACAAACTAGAAAGGGGGAAAGAGGAAAGCAGCATGCTTTTCCATCGGGAACTACAATAGAGGTAGCAGTGTTACCCAGATGCTGTCCGACCTGGAGTGGGAAACACTGGAAACAAGAAGGGCAAGGGACAGACTAGCCATGTTGTACAAGATTCAAAAGGCGATCATGAGCATAACTGCAGATAGATACATAACATACTTAACAGAAAGGAGAACAAGAAAGAGAAATGATATGCAAATAGAAATCCCATTCGCCAGGAGTAATATTTATAAGAACTCATTCTTTGTAAGAACCTTAAGGGAATGGAATAAATTAGACAACAATATAGTCAAATCACCTTCACTAAACAGTTTTAAGGGGGCACTAACAGCATGTTAGTTTGCACAACACACCCAAGTTGGCGATATGCAGAGTGCTGCCCTGCCGACTGCAAATTCAGAAGATTCAAAGAAAGTTTTTTTTTTTTTGCAGACTTATCATTTCACTTCCTGAAATCTGCCTTTGATTAGTCAAACATAATACATTTCTGTTGTTGTTTCCATGTAGTTGGTTGTATTAATTGTTTTAGCCTTGGATCTTCAGACTGTAAAAGCGTGACCTTTCTTTTGGCCACTGAACATTTTGTTGTTCTAAGCTAACTAAACTGAGGGGAATGATAACCACTGCAATGATAACAACTGACTAACAATAGACACTAGGCGCAGGAGTAGGCCATTCGGCCCTTTGAGCCAGCACCGCCATTCAATGTGACCATGGCTAATCATCCCCAATCAGTACCCCGTTCCTGCCTTCTCCCCATATCCCATGACTCCGCTATTTTTAAGAGCCCTATCTAGCTCTCTCTATCTAGCAGATAAATACATAACATGCTATTATTTCACAACAGACTTGGTTTCATAGCCTTTAGGACAAACCTAAAGGACAGTTATCTCAGAGAATATTTGCACTGATGAACTTAGGTGTCATATCGATGATGCAACTTGAAACTACAACATGATACAACTGTGCTTTTTGCTCATGAGCATGCAATTTACAAGGATATAGAAATGCAGAAATGCAGGGACAGAATGAGTCTTGATCCCTTTCTTCCATTCAACTGGATATCAAATCTATTTGCTGACCATAGCTCCATATCAGAAACATAGAAACATAGAAAATAGGTGCAGGAGTAGGCCATTCGGCCCTTTGAGCCTGCACCGCCATTCAATATGATCATGGCTGATCTCAACTTGTTATTCTTATTTAACAAATATTCTCAGCCTTGAAAATTCCAATTGATTTGGTACCCACAACTTTATGGTGGACAGATATTGAAAACATTCTCCTTTACATCCAAAAAGTATTTCTAGATTTACCTCCTAATTTGCCCACCAGGATTTTTAAGAACATGTTTTTGATTTACCACCAGAGGTATTAACTGTTGCATTATTTGGCATGTTAAACATCGTAAACAGATGAATCCCTAATATTGTATAATTTACACAACCGATATATAACTTCCTCTCATTAGGCATGCTTGCCTGATTAATGTTCCAATCTATACTACTGAATGCTCTTCTCAATAACTGCAGCATGAACAGAAAATTCAAATAACATTCAAGCAGAATATGTAAAAGAGAAGCATGTTAATATTTCAGGTCAGAAACAGACTCTTCATCTCAAAAGGAGAGCACAACAGTCATGGCAGAGATGTGGATCAGGATCAGGCACGTGCCGTGAGTAATTACTCAGGGTAGGCACTCAGTCCGCTTTCATAAAAAAATTAAACCGCGCACGCGCAGATTGTTCTTCCCGTTAAATAAATAAATAAAAAGAAACCGTCACATTTCAATTTGCCCAAGGCTTCCTGGTCCTAGACCAATTGGGGGAACAGTTCCTTTCATAGCGTGTGTAGAGTCTGTGCCAGGGGTAAAGTTGTGGGGAGGGCATGAGTGTTGAGAAGGAGGGTGTCGGGGATGCTGCCAGTTACTCACTCACTCACCGCTGCCGCAGCTCTCCGGGCGCGAAGCCACGCACTGTAGCTGGGGATAGAAGCAGCTTGGGGAGCTACGAGCAGCCACCAGGACCCGACAGCAGAACCGGCCGCCACTTCAGCGCCTTCTGCCGGCCCGCTCACTTCTGGCAGTGCTCTCTGTCTGAACATCTATCACCTGCCGTTCGCCGACTTCGCTCATGTCAGCGGCTTCCTGCAAATCCTTAAAGTCCCACAGCTGAGTAACCTCAATCGCGCTGTCGGAATTTAAGGACATGAGTGAGGCCAGCGAGCGGCAGGAGAGAGGTTTTTAGACGGAGAGCTGCCAGAGGTGAGCGGGGACCGGCAGAAGGAGCTAAGGTGGCGGCTGGTTCCGCTGTCCGGCCCGGTGGCCGCTCAGCCACCGAGCTACTTCTCTCCCCCTCCCCCCCCCCCCCCCCGCCTCAATGCGGTGTCATTCCACGCCTCCATGCAAGGAGTGTCGCAAGTGGCATTATCCCAATCCCCTCCTTCATAACATTAGTGCCCTTCCCGCAACTTTACCCCGGGCCAGACTCCCCAAACGCTGTGAAAGGAGCTCTCCCCCCACCCCCACCCCCACACCCCGGGAATACGGTATTTAAAAACATAAACACAAAATGTACTTACCACATCATTGGTACACGAGCTCCATTCTTCTCTCTTTGTTACCTAACATACATGTAAAATATTGACAATCCATAGATGAAAACCCCGCCAAGAAACTCGCGCTGCGCATGCGCAGTAGACTGATGCGCATGCGCAGTGCTGCAAAGGCAGAATTTCAGCTGCCTTCAGCCCCGCTTGAAACTGACGGCTTCAGGCAGCGCTGACGGCACGTGGGCTGCACAGACCTTCCCGTGTTACAAGCGCTGCGGATGAAAGGCACGGAGAATTATGCCTACCTAAGTGATCGGTCTCTTACATACGCATAATTCCCCATGCCTTTATTATTTATATTTAGTTATTACTACGTTATAATTTTAGTCAGGGTAGGCAGTGCCTACCTTGCCTACCCTGACGGCACGTGCCTGATCAGGATGGATGATTAAAAGGGAATGACTGTGATAAGGTGAGGCCAGCATCGGTTACAGAGATAATCTGGTTAACAGGTTTATGGGATAAACTAGAGAGAAAGAAAATTAACAAAATAGACTAGGCAAGTTACTGAGACTGAGAATCTAAACAAACGAAGGTGAAAAGGTTTGATGTATTGGTCTGCAGGACATGCCCAGTATTTATGTACACCATGTTGAATGCATTTAGAGATCCATGTAAATAGGCACTTGAAACAATTGAAACTTCCTTTTCTGCCTTATTAATGATTTCCTCCTAAGGTTCAATTATATTATCCATACATACTTTATCTTTAACAAAATCATGCTGACTTGTCCTGATCAGCACATATTTGTTTAAGTGCCCAGTCATGGCAGACATTAGTAGCTTCCCAACAACTGATGTTATTCCAGATGGTGACTCACCTAGATGATGCAGAACAATTTATGTTACATGGGTGCACATTTTTACCAGAGCTTATGAATCATTCAACAATACTAACAATGGCGTCATACACAGGCTCCAAACAGACAAATCATGTTGATAGTTACACTCTATTTACTTCTTCTGTTGTTGAGAAAGGAAGCCCATTCTGCTCAATCATCTGGTTTCATGCAAGCAAAACAGAGGCTGATAAATAACCATGCACTTCTGCAAAAGGATCAGTGATACATCATGACAGCAGCTTAACATTTTGACAAGCCAAGACAATTTGCCTTGCGCCTATTTAGAATAGAGGCTAAGATGATGTTCTTTTAAAAACCATTATACATAATTTCAAGTTCCTGGACGCAGGGCCGTCGTAACGCATGGGCACGCTGGGCAGTTGCCCGGGGCCCCATGAGCATAGGAGCCCCATGCCAATCTATGTATTGTAGAATGTTATTGTAGAACATGAAAACAAAGAAGAACCTCGCAAGCGCATGACGGCATATTTGATTCGGCATAAAGAAACTGGAAATGTAGGGGCCCCAGTGCACTGGTTTGCCCGGGGGCCTACAATGCTGTTACGACGGCCCTGCCTGGACGTGCATATCTTTGAAGATCTTAGACCCAGCGCATTGTTACAATTATAAAGAAAGCCTGTCAACACCTCTATTTCCTGAGAAGATTGAGGACATTGAGACAAATACTCTTGTGAACGTCTACAGGTGTACAGTAGAGACATCTATCGAAAGATCTATAGGAGGTGCTGCCTCAAAAAGCTAGCCAGAATCATTTCACTCTGCCATCAAAGGGAAGTATAGGTGTCTGAAAACAGCTTCAGAAACAGCTTCTTCCTAACAACCATCAGACTCTTGAACACTACAAAGACCGACCAACTAAACAACGATCTATGAACTGTCTTGCACTAGGGACTTCAGGCTTTGCTTTGCACTAATATTGTTATTTTTAAAATTTATTGAACTTTTTTTTGTTTACTGTGTTATCTGTTGTTCGCCCTTCATAGTCGAAGAAGACCATGACCTCAGTGTTTTGTTTGTGGGTCCGGAGGTGACTGGTGAGACCGATCCGGGCCCAGAAGGCTCGCCCGCATATGGGGCACAGTTGGGTGGATGCTGCAGTAGAAGTTGAAGTGGCTTGGGCCTTGTGGTCCATTTCCTCTGAGCTTCTGCGGTGCGCTTCTTCTCAGCTGCACGCGCTCCTGTGGTGATCTTGCTTCGCCCAGTTGGGCGGTACGGGTCCTGAAGTCATGATTTGCGCGTTAACTTGGATTAAAGTGAGGGAGAGTTGCGCAATTCGTCAGCCTCACTCTCTCGTCCCGGCCTATCTGGATCCAGTGGCAAGACATAGTCAAGACGGCTGGTGATAGGTCAGGATGCAGTGGATGGCCGCCAGTGTTCTACATGAACATTGTGCCCTAATTGCGCTCCACAACGCTTTGCTGGGTCCGTCTTCTTACCCGTTGGGCCTCCAAATGGTGGTCTCCTCCAGGGTGCTATATGGAGGACACCTGTGCGTGACTTTGTTTAATGTAGGGAGACTGATGCACAGACAGCCACCCCATGGTCCTTGACAGATCTGGGTCAGGATCCAGTGGCATGGATTCCAAGACGACCGGTGACCCTTTTCTGCTGCAGCCTTCATCCGCCTTCTCAGCCGTTGTGATGCTCCATTGAGGTCAGCCATCATCCTCCACCTGTTCCACCGTTGAGGTCTTGGTTGGATTGCTCTTTGTCAGAGACCTCCCCTTCGACCTTACCGCCATGGGTGGCCCCACCAGGTGCATAGCTCCAGACGGCATCGCTCTCAGGATCTCAGGTCCACAGAAGCTTCTCCACCACGACAAGGTGACAATCCACAGAGAAGACTGTGTTATCTATGAGTACTGTGTTTATAGATCTGCTATGCTGCTGCAAGTAAGAATCTAATTGTTCTGTTTTCAATACATACGATAATTAAACACTCGACTTTTAATTTTAATTTTATAAACTCTTGACTTTTGTAATGTTTTAATAAAGTATGCCTCTTTTATATAATGATAGCATAATCTTGACATTTTCTTTTTTTTTAAATTCATAATTTCATTAATTGAAATTGTTGTACAGGAATGAAACATGAGTAAGGAACACATGAATGATTCAAAGATGCCTGTGTTGAATCAGATTCTGCGTTACCCAGAGAGAACATTTTGAGATCATGAAACATCATCAAGCCTTTGAATTCAGCTGCTAAGATGGTACCAGATGATGCAGTCACTTTAGATTTAGAGATACTGCGTGAAAACAGTCCATCGGCCCAACGAGTCCACGACGACCAACGATCAACCACACACTAGTTCTATCCTACACAATTGACAATTGACCTACAAACTTGCACATCTTTGGAATGTGAGAGGAGACCAGAGCACCCGGAGAAAACCAACACGGTCACAGAGAGAACCTACAAACTCCGTACAGACAGTACCCATAGTTAAGATCAAACTCGGTCCTCTGGCACTGTAATGCAATAACTCTAGCGCTGCACCAGTGCACACTCGTTGAGTCATGGTGTCCTAGTTTCCAATGCTTAATCATTTCAGCATAGAATATAATCCCGCTTGTAGAGTACTGAGTGCTGCAGATAAATACGTTCAGGTGATGAAGGAGGGTTGTGGAAAAAAATACATAACAAGAAAATGTTGGAAATGTCTTGAAACGTTAGCTTTGTTTCTCTTTCCACAGATGCAGACCTGACTTGCTGACTAGTTCCAGCAATTATATTTGTGTTTCAGATTTCCAGAATTTATATATTTGTGATGTTCATGTATTTTGGTAAAAGATTGGGTTTCATTGAATCTGTCAGCAAAATTAGGACAGGATAGAACTGCATCCACCCTTGACATTCAAGGGCATTACCATTGTCATATTTCTCAGCATAAATATCCTGGGAATCCCCATTAACCTAAACCTCAACTGAACCAGCCCGGTAAATCCAGTTGCTACCAGAGCAAGTCAGCGGCTGGATAACCTGTAGTGAATGACTCATCACCTTACACCCCAGCGGTTTTGCACCATCTACAAGGCATAAATCAGAAGTGAAATGGAATGCTTTCCACTTGTTGGATGATTGCAGCGCCAACAACTCTCAAGAGGTTCAACACATCTGGACAAAGAAGCCTTCTTGGCTGACACCTCTTCTTGGCCTAACATACATTCCCTCCAGCATTGATGCATAGTAGCTACAGTGAGCATCACCTGCAGAATGCACTGTAGCTATTTTCCCCGACTACTCCATCAATAATTCCCAAATCACCAAGAAGAACAGGGACAGCAGACAAAATGAAACATTTGTTGGTTCCCCTCTTAGTTGCATACAATATTGACTCATAAGTCATCATTACTGGATTTAAATTCTGGAACTCTCATCCCAGTGGTACCATAGGAACACCTTCTTCAGAGGAAATACAGCAGTTCCCCAAACCTGCTGAAGAACAGTTACAAATGAGCAATAAATGCTGGCCTCACCAGGTGGTTCTCAGATCCCAAACATAATTGTTTTAAAAACAAGGCTGGAATAATCCTCGTGAAAAAAACAAGATTGGTTAGCAAAATGAGTAGGTTGGTCAAAACAAATTAATTGATTGGTTAGCAAATAGTGTAAAGTGATGAGTTGCATGGTGTGGCAGTAATAGTTATAAAATTGAAAGAAAGTCAATCTCACTGGGATAAAACATCTCAGATCCCAATGACGTGGTCTGTGTGGAGGCAAGGTGATGATGCTGCCAACAAGTCTCATTCTTGAAAAAAACTGCTAGAGGAACTCAGTGGGCCAAGCAGCATTATGGAGGGAAATGGATAGTCAATGTTTTGACAATACTCTACCTCTGGACTGAAAGCCTGGAGGGGAGCTAGTTGGTATAAAGAGATGAGGGGGATGGGTAGGACAAGAGTTAGTACACAGTAGCTGTATCCAGTTGAGGAGTTGTAGATTGGAGGATGGAGTCATGTAGGGGATTGAGGGGTGGGTTAAACCACCGAGGCTGGGTCATGACAGGTGGAAGCATTTCATAGAATCTGATGGAAAGGAAAGTGGCCGATGGGACAAAAAGGTTTGGTGACCGATGGGAACAGTGCAGGAAGGGAATTCAATGGGAGGAGTGTGTGGGTGATAAGCAAATTAAGTAGTTGGGGAAGAGCTGGGTGAGAGGGGGCACAATGTTTGTGAAAAGAAGAATATGAGTGGGAGGATGTGCGTGGACTTACTCTAGCAGTAAAGCATGCCAGGACATGTGGGAACTGGGAGGGGAATAGAAATCAGAGCTCCTAATTGTTAAACATCTAAAATCCCTCCCCATTTGCGCACTGACCTGTTGGTCCTCTGCCTTCTGCTTTGTAACGGTGAGACCAAACACGAACTAGAGTAACGCAACTCTATACCCCAAGATCCTCCAATCCAAATCCAAGGCATAGCTATGGGCACGCACATGGGCCCCAGCTATGCCTGCCTCTTTGTAGGGTATGTCAAACAATCCTTGTTCGAGGTGTACTGTGGCCCTATCCCCGAATTCTACCTCCGCTACATCGACGACTGCATTGGTGCTACCTCCCGCATCCATGCAGAACTCACTGACTTCATCCATTTCACCACAAACTTCCATCCTTCACTCAAATTCACCTGGATCATTTCTGACATCTCCCTACCATTTCTAGACCTCACTATCTCCATCACAGGCGACAGATTTCTGACCGACATCTACTATAAACCCACTGACTCCCAAGGCTATCTGCCCTACACTTCTTCCCACCCTGCCTCCTGTAAGGACTCTATCCCCTACTCCCAATTCCTCCGTCTACACCGCATCTGCACCCAGGATGAGGTGTTCCAAACCAGGGCATCGGAGATATCCTCATTCTTCAGGGAACGGGGGTTCCCCTCTTCGACTATAGATGAGGCTCTCACCACAGTCTCTTCTATGCCCCGTAACTCTGCTCTCACTCCCCATCCCCCCACTCGTAACAAGGGCAGAGTCCCCCTTGTCCTCACCTTCCACCCTACCAGCCGTCACATACAACAGATAATCCTCCGACATATTCATCACCTCCAACGGGATCCCACCAATGGCCACATCGTCCCACCTCCTCCCCTGTTGGATTTTCGCAGAGACTGCTCCCTACATAACTCCCTGGTCAATTCTTCCCGTCCCACCCAAACCACCCCCTCCCATTCTACTTTCCCTTGCAACAGCAGGAAATGCTATACTTGTCGCTTTACCTCCCCCCTTAACTCCATCCAAGGACCTAAGCAGTCTTTCCAGGTGCGGCAGATGTTCACCTGCACCTCCTCCAAACACATCTATTGCATCCGCTGCTCTGGGCGTCAGCTGCTCTACATCGGTGAGATCATGCATAGACTTGGTGATCTCTTCGTCCAACACCTCCGGTCAGTTCGCATTAACCAACCTGATCTCCCGGTGGCTTAGTACTTCAAATGTCCCTCCCATTCCGAATCCGACCTTTCTGTTCTGGGCCTCCTCCATGTAAAGAGTGATTCCCACTATAAATTGGAGGAGCAGCACCTCATATTTTGTTTGGGTAGTTTACACCCCAGCAGTATGAACATTGACTTCTCCAATTTCAGGTAGTCTTTGCTTTCTTACTCTTTCCCCTCCCCTTCCCAGCTCTCCCACAGCCCACTGTCTCCGCCTCTTCCTTTCTTTCCCCCCCCCCCCCCATCCCCTCATCAGTCTGAAGAAGGTTTTTGACCCGATACGTCACCCATTCCTTTGCTCCATAGATGCAGCCTCACCCGCTGAGTTTCTCCAGCATCTTTGTCTACCTCCAATCTATATCCTTCTTTCCTGGAATACCTCTCCCCCTCTCACCCTACTTCTTCTCCACACACTCTATATGCCCATCACCCATATTCTTGCCATGGAGGGAGTACAGAGAATGTTCACCAGACTGATTCCTGGGATGTCAGGACTTTCATATGAAGAAAGACTAGATAGACTCGGCTTGTACTTGCTAGAATTTAGAAGATAGAGGGGGGATCTTATAGAAACTTACAAAATTCTTAAGGGGTTGGACAGGCTAGATGCAGAAAGATTGTTCCTGATTCTTGGAAAGTCCAGGACATGGGGCACAGTTTAAGAATATGGGGGAAATCCTTTAGGACCGAGATAAGAAAAACATTTTTCACACAGAGAGTGGTGAATCTCTGGAATTCTCTGCCACAGAGAATGTTGAGGCCAGTTCATTAGCTATATTGAAGAGGGAGTTAGATGTGGCCCTTGTGGTTAAAGGGATCAGGGGGTATGGAGAGAAGGCAGGTACGGGATACTGAGTTGGATGATCAGCCATGATCATATTGAATGGCGTTGCAGGCTCAAAGGGCCGAATGGCCTACTCCTGCACCTATTTTCTATGTTTCTATGTTTCTACCATCGGATATCAGTTACTCTCCCCACCACTGTTCTCATCTGCCCATTCCATATTCCTTATTTGGTCCCATAATCAACCTTCCTTCCCCATCAGACCCTTTCATCCTCAGCCTCTGGTTACCTCCACCTATCACATACTGACTTTAAATTATAGACAATAGGAGTAGGCCATTTGGCCCTTTGAGCCATTCACTGTGATCCTGGCTGATCATCCACAATCAGTACTCCGTTCCTGCCTTCTCCCCATATCCCTTTACTAAGCTATCTTTAAGAGCTCTACGTAACTCTTTCTTGAAAGCATCCAGAGAATTGGCCTCCACTGCCTTCTGAGGCAGATAATTCCACAGATTCACAACTCTCTGGATGAAAATGTTTTTCCTCATCTCAGTTCTTCGCAACCGGCTTCAACTAAAAAATGACCGATTGTTAAAACATCTTTAAGGCTATTTTTAGTCGCAGCTGGTTTTGAATTTTTTGAAATAATTAAAAAAAATAGAAGAATAGAACATTTTTCTTTCCTTTTTTTGTAAAAGACTTCACAGCTAATGAGGTGTTTTTGCAGTCACCATTATAATGTAGGACTGGCAATAATTTTGGCATAACAAAATTCTCACAAATGGCAATGTGATAATGACAGCTAATCTAATTTAGGAACTTGCAAGTCATTTTCATTCTCTCTAAATAGCCCTTGTTTCATGGTGGGAAGATGTTATGTCAGGGGAGAGGCAGGGGTTGGAAATGAAATTTTGCTGTTAATGCCAGGTTCCCATGGATGCTTAACATGGCATTAGCTCGATAGCCCTGACCTAATTTGGCAGCGATGTCTTCAAACTAGCGTTGCTTGGGAACAGCCATCATGGCTTGCCTGTTCTGCCTACCTCAGGCATGCACCAACAACATGATTTGAATTAAAAATTGGTGGAGTTTACAACTGAAATTGCAAGTAATTTGATCATGTAACACTAAAAGATAAATAGGAGGGAAGTAAATTTGGTGGCCCCCTGATTTTCACTGAAGTCAAGAACATTATTAGTTCCACATATGTATGGGCTGACTGCTGTTTTATTTCAAAGGACCAATAGTATCCTCTTTCACAAAAGCTTTTCACTGTACCTCGGTACACGTGACAATAAACTATACTGAACTGAACTAAACTCATTATCCTAGAACATTATGGGAATAAATTGCTGGTGCCATGGAAGAGCTACATCCAGTATCTTTATCCACACGTTAAGTACCATAAGTCTGGAAGATGGCTTTATTTAAGAAGGGCTGCAAGAACAAGCCAGGGATCTACAGGCTGGTGAGTATATTAGTAATTGGAAAGTTACTGGAGGAGATAATGCTCAGAATCTATTAGTATTTAGGAAGATTAGCTTTGATTAGGGAATATCAATACAGCTTTGTGTGTGCTAAAACATATCTCAAAAATTAAATTGAGTTTTTTGAAGAGTTGATGAAGAAGATTGAAGAGGGCAGGGCAGTAGACATTGTCTACGTGGATTTTAGAAAAACTTTCACAAGGTCCCGCAAAGTAAGCTAGCCTGAAAGGTCAGATCACATGGAATCCACGGTGAGATGACAAAGTAGGTACAAAATTGGTTTTGGTGGAAGGAGACAGATGATGCTTGTGTAGGGTTATTACTCAGTTTGGAGGCCTGCACAGTGATCAGTGCTGAGTCCATTATTGTTTGTCATCTATAGTAATGATTTGGATGACAATGTTGGTAACTGGAATGGGAATAACCATATAACAATTACAGCACGGAAACAGGCCTTCTCTGCCCTTCCAGTCCGTGCCGACCATTTATTTTCCCCTAGTCCCATCTACCCCTCCATTCCCTTCCCGTCCATATACCTATGCACAAAAAGTCACAAAAAGTGATTGCATAGTGGGCAGTGAAGAAGCTGCTATGGTTTATCACTTTTAGGTCTATTCATTGCTGGACCATGTTTCCTGACTCAAGAATATTGAGGACAGCAAAGACAGATTTCACATCCAGCCCACTATTGTGTACACTTTAGGCAGAAAATCCCAGTTGAGGCTGGGGCCAGCAAGAACATTTCTGCTCCTATTTTCTGAGGTCAGCATTCTGGTAAACCTGTTCTGCACCCTCTCCAAAGCCTCCATATTCTTCCTGTAATGTGCAACCAAGTCTGTACGCAATATCCCAGACGAGGCCTAACCAACATCCTATAAAGCTGAAACATGACTTCCGGACTCTTACACTTAATGCCACGTATGATGAAGCATACCATATGTTTTCTTCATCACTCTATCTTCTTGTATTACCACTTTCAGAGTGCTGTGGACTTGGAACCCAAGATCCCTCTGTACATCTATGCTGTTAAGGTTCTTGCCATTAACTATATGCTTTCCCTTTACATTTAACCTCGCAAAACACAATACCTCACACTTGTTCAGATTAAATCCATCTGCCATTTCTCTACCCATTTTGGAGCTGATCCATATCCTGCTGTATATTTTGATAACCTTGCTCACTATTTGCAACTCCACCAATTTTGGTGTAAATGCAAACTTACTAACCAACCCATCTACATTTACGTCTAATTCGTTTATAAATATCACAAACCACAGAAGCCCTAACAGAGGTTATTTTCTAAACGTGGACAAACAAGGCTATGATTCCATATGATAAAGGTTAGTGGGGTATTGAGGTTCCATTTATTATATCACTGTAGCAGGTCCTGATGCTGTTGTGGTTCATTAAAAAATTATGAGGAAACAGTCCCGAGTTCTGTGTGATAAGTTAAATATGGTGTAATTGAGAGTTGTTTAGGATAAGGCAATGTGGATCTTAGCAAAGATCTTTGAGGCCAAAAATGGAATGTCTCGTGAATGAGAGCAGTGGAATGCTGTATGGCATTCTTAATCAGATTCTCTAGTCAAAGAGCAGTATTCTATTTTGTACAGTCAGGAAAATAAGCTAAAGAAAAGTGCTACAAGGATTATAGAGCTTGCAAACCCACAGATAATATGGACTTTAGGACAAAAAACAGTTCATAATAGAGAAGAGAAGGTGTATTAAAGATGGGTCAGGATTATAATGTACCAGAGAAAATGCTGGACAACCTCAACCAATTTTTTCCACAGTAATTAAGTATTTTCAAAGAAAGTATTTATATAACAGCTTCTAATGTCATTAATTTATACGAAAGTATCCATCCCCTGCTTTTTCAATGTTTCTAATTTAATAATATACATGATTAGCATCCTAGATGTTGTTGGCATTCCATTACGGGGTTCTTGTAATCATAAAGCAAAAATATATAACAAGAGGTGTGCCAGTGGTATTCAATATGCAAAATCTCATTTAACATTTGATGCCAAACTTTTAGGATCATATTATGTTTCCCTGTCTACTAGAAAACTAACAAGTTCACAAACCTCACTGAGAGATTATTTAAAGTCTTCTTGCAGATTGATAGAAAAGTTGTAGCAGGATATGGTCCAAACATGGGTAAATGGGACTAATTTAAATGCAGCATCACAGTCGACATGGGCAATTTAGGCCGAAGCACCTATTTCTGTGCTGTTTGACTATGTCTATACTTCTATAAACTCTACTTATACTCTGCTATATACTCTATGACTATGCCACCAAAAATAATTGGACAGAGCCCTGTAACATGGAACACTATGTTACTTTAAATCTGATGACAGATGTGAGATGGCTCAAGAGGATTCGTGCCATATGCCCTTCATTACAATCTCCACAAGAATGTTGGTGTTATGTGATGTGTTAGTTATAATGGAGTAGCAGCCTCTAACTAGGGAATATCAGATGTAATAATGAAGAATGACAAATCCCAGCACCTACATAATCTAGCAAATGCTTAGCCAATTTGATGAAAGGACTTTTCTCATTAGGCACATCCAATGACAATTATTCTGAGATACTTACAAACTTCGGAGACTACTGCTGATTACTTCTTAATTGGAATTATTTACAAAATTAAATGAAATATTCATTAAACCAACACCAAAACAAGCAAATGCCGGCGTACCTCAGTGGGTCAGGCAGCATCACTGGATAACATGGATAAGTGACAATTCGGGTTGTCAGCTGTCAAGTCCAGCAGGGATTCCTCTTGACCCGCTTAGTTACTCCAGCATTTGGTGTCTTTTCTTGGTAAACCAGCACTTGTAGTTCCTTGTTTCTACAAGCAAACAAAGAAAGTGGATTTGAACTGATGCTCTTGAAACTTTCCATTTGATATGTGCACAAGATGGACTAATATGTTGTTAAAATGTTTTCCTTAAATGTACATGGAATTTTAGATTGCAGCAAAACCACATATGTTTAAACCAGATTCTTTATATTTATGTTAGGAGCCTATAAATTGTTCTAGTTGTATATCAAAGTTCTAACACTGATAGAGTTGGAGATGACTTTCAACAGTAAAATATATCATAAAGGGCTCAATCTTTCTTAATATTTTTCTCCAGGAACAGTTCATTGCACAGAAGATTTAATATTTTAATTCTACCTTCTTGGAACAGGTAGCTGCTAATAAGCACGCTTCCAATGAGTAGGAGAGATCAATTGTTCTTGTTCATAGTATCTTTGATTGAATCCTCACTTAAAGCTGGTTGATAATTTTTAAAATACTTTAAAGTAACAGAGAGTCAATTTGTAGGTTTTTTTACATACATCATTTTCCCTTTCAGTTCCCTTTTGTATGTTTATTTCCTCACTTTAGGGGGAAGTAGTAATAGGCTTAAGAAGTTACTTCCTGGCTATGTTTTCCTGCGTCTGACATTTGACTCACACTTTGACTGGAATGTCCAGCAAGCCATATCTCTTCTTATATGTAACATTCAATCCAACATGCATTAGGCATGCACCATCTCTAACATTGTTATTCTTCAGGTATTCCATACAACAATGGCTCACCTTTCACAAAAACATTTGCTGGACCTTGACGAGACTTTGACTAGAAAAGCTGGGTAGAAGCTGGGCAGAAATCCTGTGGTGATTCACCTGACGATGCTAAGCTTTTCAAACATTTACAAATCAGAAGTATGATGGAATAACTTGCACTTGCATGTCTGAATATAACTCTATGAAAACTCGCCGCAATCCTTTATTCATTTCACAACCAATGTACTGGGGTTGTGAGTACCCCTCACAAATGCATTGTAGTTATTGGAAATCCCCTCCTTCATCCCTGTACAGAAGTCCATAACTTGTGGTTGTTCAAACGGCTGAGTATCAGCAGTCCCAATCAGCATCTCCAGCAATATATATGTCAATTTGGCACACAAGAATTGCAATAGATTTGGAGGCTCTTCATTTAAAAGCTGTGGCTTAATGGGATAGCGAATTCCTCATATGTTGCAAAACATACTTGGCTAATAAAGTATTATTATAATTATGATTATGATTGTCTCTGAGATTCACTCTAGAAACACGAGCACAAAAAATAGGCAAATATTGCAGTACCGAGGAAGAGCTGCACTTCAGAGTGCTGTCTTTTTGATGAGAAGTTATTCTGAGTCCTGTCTATTATTTTAGGTGGATGTGAAATAATCCTGGATTTATTTTGAAGAGCAGGAGAATTATTTTACTTATACAAACCAACTTTTATCCCTCACCCAATATTTCTCTAAAAAGGGATTCATGTAGAATTCAACCTGTTCTGAAAAGTGTGAATGACGCCAATGTTATCTTAAGAAAGTCCCAAATGACTGTGCCAATTGTGCCATAGTGTCGTTGTTAATTTAAACATGCTAGCTCAAAGGGAGTGGTACATTTGTAGAGGAATTCTAAACCAAATTCAGGCATTTGCCATCAGGAGATACGGCAGCATCTAGACAAGGCTGATGGGAAGTGACAAACATCTGACACTCCATGTAACTGGGGTGGTGTCGGAAGGTGAACCATAATCTCAGCAACAATTGGTACTATCAAGTACTATCTTTAGCTCCAACATCTGGTTATTCAGCCACCAGCTCTACCTTCCTCACTGACTGGCTGACACAAACTAACATCCGCTTCTTGCTTCCTCCCCTCTTCAACAATTACTCATAGTTAAACATTTCTCTGACAATTCCATCTTCTTCTTCCACTTCAACGTCCTTGCCATGAGTCCTCCACCAAACACACACATACACATGCATAAACAAAGTTGGTAACGCATACAGTTATCAATCAAGGTGACAATATTATGGATTCAATCCCACTGATCTGACTCTTTGCCTTAAAGGTCAAGGTGGTACACAAAAAGAAGTCCCAGGAGAGAAGGTGTTGGCCCCTCAATAAGCTTATTAAAGAACTGCGGCTGTGGCACTAGAGAAAGCCTTGAAGAATATAGATAATGCATGGGTGAAATTAGAAAAGGGAAGTAGAAAGGCAAAGAATGTGCTGAAGAAAATACTAACAGATGTAATCAATGATAACCATAAGAATTTTTATCAATACAGTATATAAAAGATAAAACCAGAACAAAGGTAAGAGTCAGTTTGACTAGAGATCAGTACCCAGCTTGCGTGCAGGCAAAATTTATGTTTATGCCTATAAACAACCACATCATGTCCGATTTCACTGAAAAGAGAGTCATGCTGCAGATGTTTACACTGAAAGAAAGTGATCCTTCGAAAGGAAAAATGTGGAAAATATATTTGGCTCTTTCCCGTTGTTCAAATCGCAAAGCTCCAATATCACATGTCCTGAGCTCCGAAAAAAGTGCTAAGATTGTGGCATTTCAATGCACTATTTTTATGGGCATGTTGCCTTAGAATTAGAAGATGACTGATGTGATATGCCACGTTTTAAAAAAGAAGTAATGGAACAAATTAAAATAGACATTTCAGCTGCTCACAGAGGGGTGGGGGCTGGAGGCCAGGGTGCTGGAAGCATGGATTAAAACAGATAATGAGGGAAAGCATAAATCAGCATGGCGAAGCAATCGAGGAGCTGTAAACTACAGGGTAACGGAGCAGTTGATGACTGAAATGAGGGACCTACTCACCTTGCCACTCCTTTCATCAGTTTAGTGTTATTTGTTGAGCATATATTTCCTTATTTAAGTAACATCTTGTAAACTTTCCAGAAATGCACCATGTAGGTCTTGTTTTCTTCCTCGTCATTGCAGATTTCCACAGTTATTCCAAACTCCGTTTCCAGATTAACATGGTCAGGAATTGGTGATGGAGGAGGAGGAATAGGAGATGGCTGCAGATGAAACGGGGAAGGACACAGGTAAGCATTGTGTCTATCCCATTAACACCAGTGGAGATATAGACATTGTAAGGGCTGTCACGAGGGGAGACAGACACAAAATGCTGCAGTAACTCAGTGTGAGTCACTCCAGCATCTCCGGAAGAAGGGAATAGGTGACATTTTGTCTGACGGTTTCTATCCGACTCTCATGTCATGAGGTTGAATCACCTGACACTGATGGGCTTTAATGAAGCCAGAACAAAAAGAGTTCTGGTGTTAGTGATATTAGTGGTACTGGCCTGGAGAAATTGTATTGGGAGGCATTCAGAAGGCTTCTCAGACTAAATACATGAGGGATTAAGAGGTTCCACAAGAACCTTGTTCTTATATGACTAACATAACATGTTAGCCTGGAAAGATCAATGGTTATTTAACAGAAATCAAAGTTGGGATAAATGGGTAATTTTCAAGGCGCCAAGCTGTAACGTTTGAGGCAAAGAGGGATGTATGATGGATTTACAGTCTCTATGCGAGATTTAGCTGAAACAACCAGGTGCACTGAAGGTTAGTTTGATAGATAGGAAAGTAGGTTGTGAGCAGACATAAAAGAATATGGTTGTTTTAATAGAGTGCACCAAAAACAGTTAACATTTAATGTGGGAAAATGTGGACTTTTCCACTTTACGGAGAAGAAAATAATAACAGAATACAGTTTCACAGGGAGATTTATTTAAGAGAACAGCTGCACAGAGGAAACTGGTATCCTTGTGCATGAAACACAGGAAGTTGGCATCCAGATACAGGAAATGGTTAGGATGGCCGTCGGAATGTTGTTCGTTTTTGCAGAGGCAATGGAATATAAGAGTGGAGATGTTTTGCTGCAGTTAATTTGGAATTGGTATCGGTTTATTATCGTTACATGTACCGAGATACAGTGAAAACGTTGTGTGCCATCCGGTGTAACATACTTATTATGAGTACAATCAAGCCGTACACATGTGCAAAAAGTAGTACAGAGAAAATTACCAGAGTGCAGTGTATAGTTATACAGCGTTAGTGTTATAGCTATAGAGAAACCACAGATTAAAAAAAGTTCAAGGGCTGCAAAGATATATTGGGAGATCAGGACTATACCCTTAGCTTATGAAAAGACCTTTCAGCGTTCAAGCTTATGTATTTTCTGCCTGATGGGAGAGGGGATAACCTAGGTGCAAATATTCCTTGAATATATCTGAAGAAGGGTCCCAACCTGAAACGTCATCTGTCCATTCCCTCCCCAGATGTTGTCTCGCCTGCTGAGTTCCTCCATCACTTTGTGTTTTGTTCAAGATTCCAGTATCTGCAGCCTTTTGTGTCTCTGAATTGATTATATTGGCTACTTTCCTGAGGCAGTGAGTTTAGACATTTAGTGCTGATGATGGGAAGGGTGGTTTGTGGGATGGACTAGGCTATATTCACATCTATGCAATTTATTACAAAACCAAGTTGTGATGAATGTCGTTAGGTTGATTTCTCTGGTGCATCGGCAGTACGTGTTAAGAGTTGTAGAGCACTGGCGAGAGCATACCAGGAAGGCTGAATATAGGTTTGGTCTTCTTACTTCAGAGTTGGAATTGAAGTCAGTTTACTTCAGGTTCACTATACTCATTCCTGGAATGCAGAGGTTATCTCCTGAGGGAAAGTTGAGCAGATTGAGAGAAGATTGTATTAAAATATATGTAGCCCTTTCATTTTACAGCTTCCCTCTGACTTCTAATAACCCCTGTCTCCCATTGTCCCCAACCCTCCAATTCCGAAGTCTCTGCTCACGAATCTTTATCTCCAGTATTTCTCCAATCTTCCTCATCTGGCACAGTGGTGCAGCGGTTGAGTTGCGGCCTTACAGCATCAGAGACCCAGGTTTGATCCTAACTACAAGTGCTCTCTGTACAGTATTTGTATGTTCTCCCTGTGAATGTGTGCGTTTTCTCCAGGTGCTCCGCTTTCCTCCCACACTCCAAAAACGTACAGGTCTGTGGGTTAATTGGCTTCTGTAAATTGTCCTTAGTGTGTAGGATAGTGTTAGTGTATGGGGTGATCACTGGTCGGCATAGACTCGGTGGGCTGAAGGGCTTGTATCCACACTGTATGTGTAAAATCTAAAGTTAAGTCTAAAGTAAATCCTCAGTCTCTACTGCAACTTCCAGTCTTTCCCTCGCCCTCCGGATCTCAGATCTCCACACAAACCTTCTGATCTCCAGTTTCTCCCAAATACCAATTCCTATATCCCAAACTCTCTTTGATCCATAGCTTTTCCTTAGCCCTCCCAGTATCCAGTCCTTACCTTCCCAACGCTCACATTTCTCATTCTCTTCCACATCCTCCTTTTGGATCTACATTCTTACCAATTCATTAACCTCCAATATCTCTACAGCCCTCCCCTTTGGGCTGAGGATCAGGTGCTGCAGACCAGGAGTGAATAGCATTGCATGTAAGCAAGCTTCCTCAGGTAGGCCAGACCTCTGATCATGAAATACCAGAAGTAAAGAGTGCCTTATCAGTAAATAGGCATGAGCACTATAGCAGGGAAACTAAAGGCTGCAATCAAAAAAGCACCTGATAGTACTATAATAAGTCTTATCTGGACTGGCCAAGGGATCTCTGGCCCCACTCTCAGTTTCTCTTGTGGTTGCATCGAAACACTGACTGTCCTTAAAATGACATCGGATATCAAAATTACACAGAAAAATTCTTTATAATACAGGACTTTTTGCAACACCAACAGAGGTCATACTAAAACATGCATGATTACGCATGGGCTCGACTGATAGGTGCTGTTAGGATGTTTCTTGGTTTGGGAAAGCTTAGAAATAAAGCCAGAGTCTCATGATAAAAGATGGAAATGAGAGGAAAAAAAATCTTAGATCCAGAATCAGTGACTCAGTAATGCAGCAGTGAGCAGAAAATGTGAGGCTTTACACTGATCTGTGGAAACTTTCTGGATATTCCTGCGGTTTGGAAGTTGACTATGGTAGTGATCTAGGCCTCAGCTGTCACGGCAGCTTCAATACACCTCTAAGCCTATAATTGCATATCCTGTAGTTTGCTGATCTCTGTGACAATCATCTTGGTAAAACCTTAGTCTCTAGATGGAGGTCTATGTATCCTTCATTACATCATATACACATACATATGTCCTTATGGTTAATGTCCATGAAAAGAAACAGAATTATCTTGCATTTATATTTGACATTTTGCTACCTTAGAATGTCCCAAAGCGTTTTGCATCTAGTAAGGACATTTGAAGTACTGCAATGTAAGAAACACAATGGCCAACTTGTGTACATCAGCTCTCATTTTATCATCTATTCTTCAAGGTGTAGAGAACTGATAATATATTTTGGTGGTATTTGCAGTGCGATACAAGTTCAAGTTCAAGTTCAAGTGAGTTTATTGGCATGTGTCCCTGATAGGACAATGACATTCTTGCTTTGCTTCAGCACAACAAAACATAGTGGGCATTGACTACATATGTATTGATCAGGAAACTGAGAGAAACGCATGCTCCAAACAGTGGCATTAGATATTTAAGATCCACCTGATGAAACCTTTTTTTGTCATTAGGGTGCATTTCGGCATCAGAAGAGCTAACTGTCCATTAGACACCACCCTAGGTTATATAAGTGTACATATCTTTGGCAATCTGCCTGTGGGAACTTGTATAAACTGCTTAGTATATTTTCCACAGTGATGCCCTGCATGTTAAAAGTCCTCTGAATAATAAGGGTCATTGAGTGGTGTGGTCAAAATAAGTACCACCCAAAATTAATAAAAGTTGAGATCTGGTCATGTTGTGGCTCCAGACTTGTCAAGAACTGGCAAAATCTTTCAGCGGGTCTCTGGCTATTTTGGAATGTTTCAAAAACTTTTAAAAACTTTCCAAACATACTTCTATAAACTTTAAAACCAAAACCAAAAAAATAAATATAAAATCTTAAAACCTAAAACACTTTGACCCAAATACTTTCAAACAAATTTAAAGACTTAAAAAAAATAAGTTTACAAGCCATTAGCGATTTAACAATATATAGTTGAAAAGATATAAAAGATAAATTTTAAATGTAAAGTCTATGTATGTTTCTTTATATTACAAAACATTATCTACGACTCTTACAGTTGTTCGCTGCCATTTGTATCAAATGGCAAAGACCTGTTGTACTTCTTTGGACAAGGCACAGACTTCTTCAGCAAGTGCAAGAAGTAACGGTAGAGTATTTAGCCCAAATTTCCTCTCCCAGGCTGAAATGCTTGAAGTTCAACATCAGAGCAACACTACCCAACAGTTTCAGGATTTCTGTTTAACATGTAATGAAATTTCCAATTTGTTACCAATTATGTTGACAATTTCACAATTTTTACCCCACAAAGTCTGGACCTTTATCTTGGCACACACCAGCACTGAGCTTTGCTCTCACAAGTTTATCGAGTGGGATTTGAAACCCATATACTTCTTACAGGAATAAAATTGTAACAACTGATGATTCAAAACTAGCACATTATTTTTTGAAATATCATGGCGGATAAGCTGCTAAATTTGTCAATTTGCAGAAAGAGTTAGTGGACAGAAAAAATGGAAACATTGACCTATTTTTTTGCTTTTCTAAGCCATGAATGCATTGGCCAATTGTAGCCTTATTTTCTGGCATCTAGATTAAGAACATTTAACTCAACACAAGCCAGAAACACACAGACAGTTCATTATTTTAATCTGCAATTTGAGAGGGAGAAGGTAAAATCAGAAGTGTCAGTATTGCAGTTGAACAAAGGGGACTATGGGGGCTTGGGGGAGGAACTGGCCAAAGTTGACTGGAAAGAGACCCTAGCAGAGATGACGGTGGAACAGCAATGGCATGTATTTCTGCGAATTATCCAGGAGATGCTGGATCATTCCAAAGAGGAAGAAAAATTCTAAGGGGAGTAAAACCCCTGTCTCACGGTGCGAGTTGGCCCACGAGTGACCCCGAGTTTTCACTCGTGGTGATCACGTACAGCCAACGTAGCGGGAACGTCGGAACTCGCGCGATCAACTTGTCCACTCGTGGCGCTAACGGCAGGTACCCGTGAAACTTGTGAACTCGTGAAAAAAGTCAAACATGTTTGACTTTTTCCACGAGTCAAATTTCGTGGTCAAGTTTAAAATTGAAACATTTAAACTCGTTGTAATATCGTAGTGGCCCGTGCGTTAACTTTAGTGATCCGTGCGTCTACCGTGGGAACTCTTTAACAGACACAAAATGCTGGAGTAACTCAGCGGACCAGGCAGCATCTCTGGAGAGAAGGAATGGAGTCGAGACCCTTCTTCAGACTTACCCAAAACGCCACCCATTCCTTCTCTCCAGAGATGCGGCCTGTCCCGCTGAGTTACTCCAGCATTTTGTGTCTATCTATACTTTAGTTTCGGATATGATCAAGTGTAAGAAACGCAAACCAGACTACCTTCACATCAGAGAATCCTAATGTTCCTAATTTGGCCGAGGCACTTCACTGTCCGTGTGTAGGAAGGAACTGCAGATGCTGGTTTACACAGACGATAGACACAAACATGCTGGAGTAACTCAGCGGGACAGGCATCGCCTCTGGAGAGAAGGAATGGGTGATGTTTCGGGTCGGGGCCCTTCTTCAGACTCCCCGCTCATTCTTCCCTCATCGATGTGAACTTGTGGGGGTGCGAGGAATCGGGCGTCGCTGGGTAAGGGGAAGAGAGGTTTTACTGCTGAATTATGCGCAACAGAAGCATGAAGTGGGGGTAAGGTCCGTTTAAACTATCTTATCGTCCCCCCCCCCCAATGTTAGGAGAGAGAGGGAAGAGAGTTGTGCAAACAAACCACGGGAGACTGCATCTTTGGAGGGAAATCATAAAATGTATAGGGATGTTTCGGGCCGGGACCCTAAAGGTTGACTACCCGTTTCGCAGATGCCGTTCCTAGCCCCCCTCTCACTCCTCCCCATCCATAGTCTTTGCCTTCTCCCATTTCCACCATTCCTCGTCCCCCCCCCCACCCCCCCAAACCTGTCCTCGCCTGAACTGCTGAAGATAACTGAGTGCTTTAAATGCGAATCCCGGACTGCAGCAACAACACACGCCCTGAGCGGGAGAGGAACTTGGTAACTCAAGAGCAAACGGGAGGGGAACTTGGTAACTCTGGAGACGATCTCGGAACATCGCAGATTACCATACCCGTGGGAACTCGCCACAAACACTTGCACATCAACTTGGAATATCGTACACAACCACGAGCCTGTCACTCTGGGTCACTCGTGTGTCAACTCGCACCGTGAGACAGGGCCTTAAGAGACGACCGTGGCTGACAAGGGAAGTCAAGGACAGTATAAAATTAAAAGAGAAGATGTACAGTGTAACATAGCAAAGATGAGCGGGAAGCCAGAGGATTGGGAAACTTTTAAAGAACAACAGAAGGTAACTAAAAAAGCAATATGGGGGAGAAAATATTATGTACGAAGGTAAGGTAGCCAAGAATATACAGGGGGATAGTAAAAGCTTCTTTAGGTATGTGAAGAGGAAAAAAATTGTTAACATAAATGTGGGTCCCTTGAAAACAGAAACAGGTGAATTTATTATGGGGAACAAGGAAATGGCAGACGAGTTGAGCAGGTACTTTGGTTCTGTCTTCACTAAGGAAGACACAAACAATCTCTCAGGTGTACTAGGGGACAGAGGACGTTGATGGAGGAACTGAAGGAAATTCACATTAGTCAGGAAATGGTGTTGGGTAGACTGATGGGACTGAAGGCTGATAAATCCCCACGGCCTGATAGTCTGCATTACAGGGTAGTCAAGGAGGTGACTCTAGAATTTGTGGATGCATTGGTGATAATTTTCCAATGTTTTGGATCAATTCCTGTGGATTGGAGGGTAGCTAATGCTATCCCACTTTTCAAGAAAGGAGGGAGAAAAAGCAGGGAATTATAGACCAGTTAGCCTGACATCAGTGGTGGGGAAGATGCTGGAGTCGAATATTAAAGATGTAATAGCATTTGGATAGCATTAACAAGATCAATCCAAATCAGCATGGATTTACGGAGAGGAAATCATGCTTGACAAATCTTCTGGAATTTTATGAGGATGTAACAAGTAAAATGGACAAGGGAGAGCCAGTGGATATAGGGTACCTGGACTTTCAGAAAGTATTTGATAAGGTCCCACACAGGAGATTAGTGGGCAAAATTAGAGCACATGGTATTGGGGATAGGGTATTGACATGGATAGAAAAGTGGTTGGCAGACAGGAAACAAAGAGTAGAGATTTATGGGTCCCTTTCAGAATGGCAGGCAGTGACTAGTGGGGTGCTGCAAGGCTTGGTACTGGGACTGCAACTATTTACAATATACATTAATGATTTAGATGAAGGAATTAAAAATAATGTTAGCAAATTTGCAGATGACACAAAACTGGGTGGCAGTGTAAACTGTGAAGAGGATGCAGGGTAACTTGGACAGGTTGGATGAGTGGGCAGATGCATTGCAAATGCAGTACTATGTGGATAAATGTGAGGTTATCCACATTGGTGGCAAGAACGGGAGGGCCGATTATTATCTGAATGTTGTCAGGTTAGGAAAAGGGGAGGTACAACAAATCCTGGGTGTTCTTGTACATCAGTCACTAAAAGTAAGCATGCAGGTACAGCAGGTAGTGAAGAAAGGTAATGGCATGTTGGCCTTCATAATGAGAGGAGTTGAGTATAGGAGCAAAGAGGTCCTTCTGTACAGGGCCCGGGTGAGACCACCCTGGCCCTGTACAGTATTGTGTGCAGTTTTGGTCTCCTAATTTGAGGAAGGACATTCTTGCTATTGAAGGACTGCAGTGTAGGTGCACGAGTTTAATTGCCGGGATGGCGGGACTGAGATGCGATGAAAGAATGGAGCGACTGGGCTTGTATTCACTGGAATTTGGAAGGATGAGGGGTGATCGTATGGAAACATATAAAATTATTAAGGGATTGGACAAGCTAGATTGAGGAAACATGTTCCCGATGTTGGGTGAATCCAGAACCAAGGGGCACAGTTTTAATAATAAGGGGTAGGCCATTTAGAACTGAGATGAGAAAATCGTTTTCACACAGAGAGTTGTGAATTTGTGGAATTCTCTGCCACAGAAAGCAGTGGAGGCCAATTCAATGGATGCATTCAAAAGAGAGTTAGATAGGGCGTTTAGGGCTAGCAGAATCAAGAGATATGGTGAGAAGGCAGGAATGGGGTACTGATTGTGGATGATCAGCCATGATCACATTGAATGGCTCGAAGGGCTGAATGGCCTACTCCTCCACCTATTTTTTTTTTAATACTTTTATTTATTAGAAGCAAATGTACAAGAGCAGAACAAATGGCATATAAAATGATATAGTTATTGTACAGCTTCATTTTTGACTTTTTAGCTTTGAATTAGAAGAAATGAAAAGAGAAAAAGCAAGAAAGAGAAAAAGTGAGATGTGCAAAGATAGGACCCCTAGACTACCAAAGTAGTGTAGCCAAAGAGTGCGTAAAAGAAAGAAAGAAGAGAGGAATAGAAAAAAAAGGACAAAAAGAAAAAGAGAAAGAAAAGTGGTGATATACCTGCCTCTTGTCCCTCCCCACCCACCTCACCCAACCCATAGTTAGATTTAAATCCAAAGTTGTGTTGTGCCATACTATCCTTGTAAGAAATCGGTGACGGGTGTCCATGTCTTGGAAAAATGATCTGGTTTTTCTGCCAAGACAAGTCTAATATTTTCAAGATGTAGTGTCTCGGACATGTTTATAATCCACATCTTAAGAGTACGGACTGATGTATGTTTCCAAAATGTAAGTATTTGTTTTTTCGCCATTCAGGTCATAATTAAGGAAACGTCTTTGAAATAGTGATAGCTCAGAACAGGCTTCTGGCTAGAGTGATCAGTTCCATGTCGGGATCCAATTTTATTTTTAGTGTTTTAGAAAAGAAATCAAAAATTCCTCTCCAGAAATTATGTAACTTTATACAAGAGGCAAAGGAATGCTTTATAGTTGCTTCCTGAAGGAGATATTTATGACAAATAGGAGAAACATTTGGAAAGATCTTATTCAGTTTAGACTTTGAATAATAGAGTCTGTGCAGTATTTTAAATTGTATTAACAAATGCCTAACGTTAAGAGAACAGTTGTGTATGTATAGAAGGATTTCTTCCCATCTGTCTTTTTAATTTTTTAGGCCACGTTCATGTTCCCAAGCTCTTCTAATTACTTCTGATGATGGGGGTTTGTATATTTAAAAGGGTATTACACAGATATGATATTAAGTTGTTTGAATCCGAGTTTCTATTCATACATTCGTCTAGTGTGTCTGCCAACATTTATATGATACACAAAAGGCTGGAGAAACTCAGCAGGTGCAGCAGCATCTAAGGAGCGAAGGAGATAGGCGACGTTTTGGGTCGAGACCCTTCTTCAGACATCTTCAGACATTCTCCAGCATCTGCAGTTCCTTCTTTAACATTTATTGATAGTCTTGGATATATGATTTCAGATAGTCTTGTATTTGAAGGTATCTAAAGTATTGGCTACCTTTCAGATGATATTTCGACTGGAATTCTTGAGTTTTTTTAATTTCTAATCTTTCCCAATATGTGAATCTTTTGTCTAAAATAGACGACTTGAACGAAGGGTTGTTGGCAATTGGTGAGAGAAGAGATAAATTTCTCAGTTTAAGGGTTGACTTCACTTGTTTCCAGATTCGTAGGGTACTGTGGATAATCGGATTTTTCTCATATAGTGTTTTCTTCAAATTTATTGGAGAGAGAAGAATCACATCTATAGTTAAGGCGAACAATCCTCTCCCTCCTTTATTAACCATTTTACCTGTTTGAATGTGTTGTCCATCCAATAGATTATGTATTTAATATTCGTTGCCCAGTAATAGTATAAAAAATTGGGGAGAGCCAATCTGCCAATTTCTTTGGGTTTATATAGATGTAGTTTATGGATTCTGAGTGTTTTATAATCCCAAATAAAGTTTGTGATCAGAGAGTCAAGTTTTTTTTAATGTTTTAGGAAGATAAATCGGTATTGATTGAAATAAGTACAGGATTTGTGGAAGGAAGATCATCTTTATGGAATTTATTCTGCCTATGAGAGACATCGGAAGCGTTTTCCAAAATTGAGTAAGGGCATTTAGTTTGGTAATTAATGGAGGAAAGTTTGCTTGAAATAGAGAAGTGTATTTTCTAGTTACGTGAACTCCAAGGGAATTTTAGAAGGTGTGTCGGATCTTGAGGTTTTAGTGACATGATTTCACTTTTGTTCCAATTTATTCTATATCCTGAAAAGGAACCAAATTCCTCTCTAAGATTTTGTATATTTGGAATGCTAACTTGAGAATTGGAAATATAAAGTAATACATCCTTTGGGAGTTGCGGACACCGGTAGGAGGGGGCCGACTCAGGTTCCAGGCCGCTGAGGACGTCCCCCAGGCCCGATGTTGGACTTACATCACCCCGGGGAGCGGGCCTGAACATCGGGCCGCCCGGAGCGGCGACAGCGGAGGGCTCAGGGAGACCCTGACCATGGGTGGACATTGGGGAACATCGGGAAGAGACTGACTTTGGTGCCTTCCCTCACGGTGGGAAATTTTGATCCTG
This sequence comes from Raja brachyura, assembly GCA_963514005.1. The sequence goes on from OY740807.1 coordinate 26,830,581, forward strand.
CTGTGAGGGGATGTTTTATGTTGAATTTCTATCTACTCTCTGTTGTGTTCTTTATTTTTTTCCTGTATGGCTGTATCGTGACTTCATTTCACTGTGCCAATTGGCACACGTGACAAATAAAATGTATCTGTATTTGTATCATCTGCATATAATGATATTTTATTATTAGAATATTTAGTACACTCCTGCACCTATTGTCTATGTATCTACGGCTATGTATCTATGGATTATTTTAAAGTGGCAACATCTCAGAGGCATCTGCACCAGGTAAGAATTTGAAGACATAAACATTTGTTCTCTATTTGTGACAATAGAAAACAAAGCTCTAGGCATTGCAGGGTGGCACAAAAGGCAAACCATATTGGCAGGAGGCCTGAGCCTACTTAAAAGGTTTTGTGGAGTTTCGGGAAAAGGGACGTTAAGGAATTTTGGGCTGATGTTTGGGATAGTTGGGAGTTGAGATTAAAGTTAGGAGGGTATGGTTGGTACCATGTTTTAGGAAAACATGGACCAAAGGGTAAAAGGCAAATGAATGGGATGTGATGATACGTAACTGAGAGTTGGTGAGAAAGTGGGGTTCAGGGGAGGGCCAAGTTCAGTTTTACACAATGAGAAAACGTTAAGTGCACAGCAGATCTTCAGAAAAAATACAAACCAATTAAGTCTACAACACTCCAATAGGTACACAGTATGGAGATGCCATAATTTGAAGTAAGTCGTGCACACCCATCACATCAGATATCCAAATACGACTCACATATACCCATATAATTTTCCAAAGTGATACCAAAATTCCCATAAATGACCCTCATCACATTTCACAAGAGAAAAATAACATTTCTAACTGCTTGATGTGGAATAAACAGTTGTGATCACATTTCTAAGCATCTGTTAATATAACAAGGTATCTCAGCAAACTTTATAGAGAAGTAATCGGAGAAGAACAAAATGTAGCAATTTACGAGATGATCAATTTCTTGGTCACATAGAAAGGGCTTACGGAGGGATTTGGACAATGTGGACCGTGATACAGAACTCATTGATGGAATGGAAGAAAAGAGGGCAACATAGAAGCTAGAATTAGAGGAATAGGGAGAGGTGGGAAATGCTAGAGAATGGAGGAGTACAGGTCATCATTATAGGGCAAGTTGGAGGAGGGTACAGAAATGGTATAGGACCATACAACTTAAACACGTTGATGACGTTGGACGAATGATAACCATTACAGGTTAATAAGCACAGGAGTAAAGAATAGGTATGTGCTATGATATGGAAATAGTTATGAATGAGCTGAAAACCACAGTGCAATGAGGCTGTCTGTGAGATTGCTAGATAAATGCTGAGATGATGGATAGTTATTGTACATAATGTAATCCCTTTGCTGGATATGCAATGATTTGATTGGTTTAAAAAGACTGTCCCTTTAAGTAGAACAACAGAGAGGAAAACAGTGAGCAATTGAGCAAGATGAAGATGGCATTTATACTGCATAATCAGTTACTATATGTGCAATTATAATGCTTGTGAACCAAAGGGAATTGTATGCCAAGGAGTAATTGGGGTGTGAGAAGGTGATAGTGTGATCAGGTATGTGTACATTGCAATCTTAATTGTCACTGGCCACTGGCATTATACTTGTCTGCCACTAGTTTGCCATTGTTGGGCAGTAATTAGGTATCTCTTCAAAGAGAGAGGGAAGCACATTGAATAATAGTTCAAGTTCAAGTTCACATTTATTGTCCCATGCACCAATTGGTTCAGTGAAATTTCAATTCCCACACAGCCATACAAATAAAAATAACACAATACACGATAAAGTTTACCATAAACATCTACCGCAGCGGAACCAACGTTTCAAACTGTGATGAAAGACAATAAAGTTCAGTCATCTTCCTCTTTGTTCACCCGTGGTCGGGGCCTTTGAACCCTCCGCAGTCGCTGCTATGGACGTCCCGATGTACAGGCCCTCTCGCCGGGATGGACGGAACTCCACTTGCGGCTTGGTGTTTTCGAATCGGCCGCTTCTTACCAGAGACCACGGCTTCCGAAGTCCACAGGCCAAACTAGATGGCGCTCCAACACTGGCAACCCCTGGCAAGGGATCACCTCGTTCCGCGATTTTAAAGTTAGCGCCGCCCGCGTCTAAAAGGTCTGCAGACCACAGCTCCACGGTGTTAAAGTCAGCAGGCCCAAAACTCCGAAGCTCCAACACCGCTGGGCGATGGTATTTCAGCGCTGTGCCACTGCTGAAGCTCTGGCTGGTCTCCAGTAGGAAAGGCCACGCCAATCGAGTTGGTAGGCCGCGAGGGGGGCGAAGATACAACACAGAGAAAAGACGCATCTTTGTCCAGGTAAGTGACTGAGAAACGGTTTCCCCCATATTCTCCCCCACCACCCCCCACATAAGACATACTAAGAAACATTTAAAACATACATTTAGACGCACTAAAAATAACAAAAAGTGTGAAAGGACTAACAGCTGCTGGTGAGGCAGCCGCCACAGTGTCACACAGTGTATTTAGTTATGTGCTAGTCATAGATGAATCATTGAAATGTATGCAGGCTATGAGGAAGATGCATGATGGTTCGTGTATTAGTAGAATGTTACAGCCTTATGGAGCAATAGAATGTTAAGTCCCAATCCTGATTATTAGGCTGTATTGGTAAATTGGGAATTTTGGGGTTATTGTAATGCAGAAAGTATGAAGCTGGTGGTGCAGTTGGCTGGAAAGTGGCCTTGATGATGATGATACAAGGCATCAAACCGACGTATTGGGATTAGACCTTTAAAACAAGAATAGAAACTAATCACTAACTGCACGGGTAAACAGAACTTCAAGTCAAGACTTCAAATCACATAATTTATGTTCATTGAGATTATATGAAACACTAACCCTATATAACTGTGACCAGATATGTTCATGATTTATATTACAAATTCAATAAACCTTGAAACTTCCGGAAAGTTAGATGGCGATATCCTTTAGTCGTAAGGCAAATGGCAGAAATTTGTAATAAATCACAATTTTCTTAAACACTAATATTGGCAGATTGTTTTGAATTTATAATTGCATACAGCAACCTCTGGGAAGACAGTTATAAATAATGAAGTGAATGGCATGAACTTTTTCTTCATTCTGAATTTTTGCTTTCTGAAGAATTCTAGAACATATTTTATCTATTAACTGGACACATATTTTACTGCATGTCTACATGCGGGAACTAACTCATATAAATAAACTCATAAATATAGTTGAACATAATGGGATTTCCATCTTCATATGTTTCATTACAAACTATCAGAATTCTAAGTTTACGAATGTTGTGCCTAGTATGAAAAATAATGCAATGAACTTGTAAAACAATGACGTTTGATTTATTTAATTGAAAGTACTCAAACGTGTTTGAATTGCTTTTCAATATTGAATGATCAGCCTGTGCAGGTAAGAAATTATGAAATCATATAATTTCCAGAAACTATTACCCATACTTTACTTCTGTTTAAATATAGTTTTGTTCAAAATCCTGCACAATATATTACCAGCAATAGCAGACAAGCAGAACAAATAAAAAAACAATATCATTGTAACATCGATGAATATTGTTAGCGAACAATGAGCTCAAGCCTCTGTCACATTTCCTAGACCAGCGTATACATGAAACAAAGTTGAATGGTTTTGAGGGACAAGCTGCCATCAGTAAGGGCATTCTCATTGAAACTTTCTGTAATGTGACGTCAGTCACAAAGCAGCTTTAGGATTGGATTGCTAGTTGATGTGAAGGCCACCTTTGGCAATTAAACTTTACACATCTGGTTCTTTGTATAGAAAAGCTGGGTCTATTTGCTAGATATTTCTCACAGATCATTACCCACTGTTGAGCAAGGGAGGTCTTGTGCTCTCCAAACTGTCTACTAGAGAGAGCATATAACTCTGCCAGGATTTAAGTAACATAAATGACAGATGCTAGAAATTGGAAACAAAAACAGAGGGTACTGGAAATGCTCAACAGGTCAGGCAGCATTATGGCGAGACAGGTAGAGTTAAGGTGTTAAGTCAATGAAGTCTATCAAAAAATTATTACACGGTTGTATTACAAACCTTTTTTCAGGACTGCCGTGGAACCTTTGTGGGTCTATAAGGACTCCCTGATGTAGGGTGCACTGACTGCATGCTTGGCACTTTGTGTGAAACATGTTATATCTGAAATAAAAATAGAAATTGGTATTGGTATTGATATTGATTTATTATGGTCACATGTATCACGATCGTGTGCAATCCAGGCAAATCATACCATTCTCTAACAGGTAGTGTAAAAAAGGAAATAAACAGACTGCAATATATTGTGTTACAGCTACAGAGAAAGTGCAAATTAAAAATAAATAGCTGGAGACATTTAGCCGGTAAGGCAGCATCTGTGGAAAGTGGAGCAGAATTAACTTTTCAGGTCGAGAACTTTCATTGTGTTATCTCTGCCAGGTATCATAATGGAAAAAGATCTCCCTCCATCGGCACCGAGCTGGTAAGTGACCGAAGACTGCAACTCATGCAGGCCAGGACCAGTATCCCAGCAGCAATTTTACTTCGGAGTAACGTGAGTGACTACGTGAAGACCCCGCCAGCACGCATGCGCGACGTATATAGTCGAACGCATTGCGAAGCGACAAGCAAGAGCATGCGGAGCAAGAGGAGGAGGAGGACGAGGAGGAGGAAGTGAAGAAAGATTTAATTAATCAGGAATCCTATGCAGCCTCTTTCTACCCAAAGTGTCCATGAAAAAAATAATTAAAGTTTAATACCAATGACAATCCCCCAATATGCAAGCCAAATGTCTAAGGTTTATTTGATGTATCCATTTGTTTCGAACCTCAAATACCACAACAAAAGCACGATCATCAGCTATCAGATGCTGCATCAAACAAGTGTGTTCATGGATTTACCACTTCCATGCTGGATGGGGTGAACCTTAAGATCTGGACACACCTTGTTAGAGCATGTGATCGAATTCTTCTGTGTTCCTTAACAATGTCCCAACGAACAGCACGCCATTCGTTATCCATACTTTTAAAGCCAACACCATCAATCTGCTTTTATAAATCCTCTGCAGCAGGGCTCATTGAACTTCACCATCCAGGGAATTGGTTTACACCATCTTTGGTCCCTTTGGGGGATAATCTAACCATGTTCACCTCATGATGCAAATCTCATGAATAAGCTATTCTCCATTAACACATTGCCCATAATGTCAATATCTGAGTTTATGGGCATGAATGTCAAATTAGGATAGAATAAATTTATTCTGCTTCACTCATGTAGGGGGCAAACATGATGACTGCTCCACTACAGCAAATGTCTTGAATGACTTTAAGGGACTTTCTTTTTGCTGAGGACCATGCACTCAAGGTAAGTTCAGAAGCTAATATGCAGGAAATTTGCTAATTTGCTGGTGCCTGAGACAATTAGCACAAAGAAAACAGAAATTATATCTCAAGCACGCTATCAACAGATTCAAATATCCCTGTGAATGGTCAGAGGCTTTCAGTAGTGGACAAATTCACATACCTTGGCAGCACTCTCTCAAAATCAGTTAATATTGAATGCAAAGTTAACAATAGATAGCACATTTTGTCTCAGCTAAACAAATCCAGTATGTACATAGTGTTAAAAGTATCACAGATCAGGTTGCAGGGCATATCATTAAGCTACTTTAGTGTGATGCACACCAGCTTTAGTGAAAAATATTGAGCCTTGTGGGCATGCATGCAAACATTCTATGCACTATTTGAGCAGATTCCAGACAATGATCACTATGATCAAGAAGCGTGGTTTTGTAATATTGTTTGTATTCCAAACATTGACTAATTGCATATCAAGATCTTGACATTCATAGTAGGAGTTTTCCAATGTGGCCGTTAATTCTTCAACAAGTCCTTGAAATAACATTGAACAACTTATATTTATATATCACACAATATAGAAAAACATTCCAAGGTCTTACTCATGAAAAGCCTTTTACTCAGTAAAAAGCTGTCTACCTACAATCTGTAAAGCAGGTGAAAAATCATTTGGACCATTGAAGATCATACTGGGGTGTTTAAAAGTTATAGAATGGAGAAAGGAAATAATTACTTTGAACTGTTCTTGATTAATAATCTACAGCACAGTTGTAAGTATATTTTGGACGATCTAGAAAAGCAAATTTTCTTTTAAAATATATTAATTAAAAGTATTTCATCCAGGAACAATAATTTATCATAAAAACTTGCCTGGGATTTTATTATAGATGGCACAGGGCTTGTTGATTTAAGTTCTTTTCTATTTGTTTTCCTAGCTGTATACATAGTAGAGCCTGCTAAAATAGGCTGAGTTATGCATTGTGCTAACTCTTCTACAGTCTGCAGATTGCTATGCAAGCTGGTAATCCATGTCTGTGTCTACATTTTTGATAGTAAACAGCGTCTAATACTGTCTGAATTTTGCAATGAAAATACTGGTTGCTCCTTAAGAGTGTTAGGTTGCGAGGTGGCAGGACATTCACATCAGTACATATCTTGATTCATTATGTGTATCTGGACACATTTAGCTCTTTACTCCATTTAGAGTGGCACAGTAGTGCAATGGAAGATTTGCTGCCTTGCAGCTTCAGAGACCTGGGTTCGATCCTGACTATGGGTGCTGTCTATACGGAGTTTGTGCATTCTCCCTGTATCCATGTGGATTTTCTCTGGGTGCTCTGGTTCCCACCCACAAGTAAAATATGTATAGATTTGTAGGTTAATTGGCTTTGTTAAAATTGTAAATTGTTGCTGGTGTGCAGGATAGTGCTGGTGATCGTTGGTCAGCGTGGACCCGGCGGGCGGAAGGGCCTGTTTCCACGCTGTATCTCTAAAGTAAAAAAAAGTCATCAATTTCATAAAAATATCCTAAGGCCAGTTAAATGCTTAAAGTTATTGTAAGTGCATATGTAGTAGTAATGTAGCCTATGTAATGTAGCAGTAAAGAAAAATCCTGCAATGGGCATTCCAATTCCTGAAAAATTTCCAGTGAATTATCTGAATTGTGATATAGCAATGTATATTTTCTAGATTGTCAACTATGAATTATAAATTATATATTTTTCACATTTGTCTTCTATTTCTGAGATATTGATTTTGTGACCAGATAACATTACGATAGTGAACACAGTTATTCCAATAGGAAATATTTGTGTGTTATTTTTGAGTTGGGATATAGCTTTCTTGACTTGTTGGTCTGGAATGGTAACAAGCCTGGCCTGAATAGATTGCAGTGAGATACAGTCTGGGACACAGATGACTCTGAATGAGAGTGTTCCTTCCAGTAGATGATCACTGCCTTTCTCTTCTTAATGAGTTCCCTCCTTTACTTGGCTCTCATTGGGTTGGGGCTTCATTTGAACTGTCGATAGCTTTCACAGCAATGACGAATTCACTCATATCAATTATTTGCTGAGCTTCCTGCCGCCCTCACTGTTTTCACAAGTAGCTTGTGGATTTCTGCTGACCTCTATCTCAGGTCTTTATTGGGTTTTCCAGTTGTTTAGAATAAAGCTAGATCTTTCAATCCACAACACTTTACATATGCATCCCAATTATAAATTTCTAAGCTTCAGGGGCAGGATCTCTGCTGAATCCTAAAATTCAAAAGAGTGGGTCTTACACTCAAGATCTTTGGAGCAACATAATGGTGCAGATAAAAGAGCCTCATAGCTCTTGTGACATGGGTTCAATGCTGACACTAGGTGCTGTCTTTGCATGTACTCCCTGTTACTGAATGTGTTTCCTCTAGGTCCTCTGGATTTCTTCACACATGCCAAAAATGCGGTGCAAAATGTTGTCAAGTTAACTGGAAAGATAGGTAAATCAACATCTTCTCCCAGGTCAACATTCCTAGCTTTGAAGCCCTAGTTACTCTCAGAACCACCTTGGGCTAGCCACATCAAGCACTCTATTCCGAACTCTAGTGTCGGATATGATTAGCAGGCCATTAGAGAAATGATTTGAAGATATGCTCAATGCTTCCATGAAGATGTTCAACAACCCCACAAGTCCTAGGAAGCCTCTGGCTCATGATTGTTTAAAGTGGAGAGGGAACATTTGAGATGGCATTGAGAACAAAGGATCTTTTTATCAGGACTACCGGCATAGGGAGTGGATGACTTTCACATCCGCTACCCACTGCCCGAGGTCTACCTCCTAGTTAGTCACCACAGAAATTGGAGTGGAAGCAAGTCATCCTCAAAGGGGAATGATTGGCAAGTGTTATTTGATATTTAATTAATCAGATTTGACTTCACATGCTTTATTGGCAATTCTTAGTCAATTCTCCACGTGGTTTGATAATTGCTAATATTGTAACTAGATTGCAACAGCTTGGATAAAGTCACAGCCATCCCTGCAGCACATGTGTTCAATACCACAGCAGTATATTGTCTGGTCATATAGCCTTTGCTGAAATCAGTGCTAACAGACATTTCATAAAATATCACATGCAGTGAATCAAACTGGTTGGATTCTGGCATCTGTGATTGTGATGAATTAGGGAGGAAGGTGAAATGAATTACTCTTTTTGTATCTTTGACGGTGATTGCAAATGTGTCAGTTTTATCTTTTGAACTAATGTACTGGCGCCTGTCATTTTCGAGGATGGAGATGTTTTTGGACCCACCATCTCCTCTTATCAATTATATTGTCCAACATCATTAATGACTAGATTTGGCAAAACGGCAGAGCCTTATTTTGATCATTTGTTTGTGTTGGTTTTGCATGGATGTTTTCCTGTTTTTCCTGTCCAAAGGCTTTTTCCATGTTGGCATTTCACCAATTCCTGATGTCTTCTCCACTCCTTATTGCTCCAGGATTGATTCTCTGTTAAGATAGTAATGATAGAGTGTGGGCTACGCCAGGCTGTGAAGTTGCAGATTTTAGTGGTATTAATATCCTTTGTTATTGATATACTACAGTGCACCATGGATGCCCAGTTTTGAGCTGCCAGATCTGTTCTGAGTCTTGTGAGTCAACAGCTGGCATGACTGCTTCCCTTTCCATGGATGCTGCCTGGCCTGCTAAGTGTTTCCAGCATTTACTATTTTTATTTCTGATTTCTAACATTTGCCATTACTGCTTTTTATTTCAGTTTTAAACCGATATGTTTAACTTTGATCTTAAATGGTCTGGTAAAGCATCCAATTGTTTCAAACCGCTACCAGCTATTTGAGATGCAGGTGCATCACTATTTAATCAAGACAAATAGGAATGGACATAAAAGGTCAGTCTTTCCAGTAAAACAGTATAAAAGTTACACATAGGCATTTAAATATAAAAAATGAAATACTTGCATTTATAAAGTGCCTCTCGGGGTGTACAAAAAATTTCATTTACTGCAGAAAAGGAATCTTTGAGGTGTCATCACAGTTACAATGTAATGTTAGCTTCTACAATACACAATTGGATATCACTGATAATTTTTTTAGGTGTTAGCTGGGAACAAACCTTGGCAAGAACATAAGTGCTCTTCAGATAGACACCAAAAGCTGGAGTAACTCAGCAAGACAGGCAGCATCTCTGGAGAGCAATGGGTGAAGTTTCGGGTCAAGACCAAAGGGTCTCGGATCAAAACGTTACCCATTCCTTCTCTCCAGAGATACTGCCTGTCCCGCTGAGTTACACCAGCTTTTTGTGTCTATCTTCTGTTTAAGCCAGCATCTGCAGTTCCTTCCTACACATAAGTACTCTTCAGTTTTAATTTGAATCAGTGGCAAGTAATATTTAGGAAATCATCAGTGGCAACTAATCACCTGGAAAATTGCACAGAGCCTAAGCTTAATATGTTCTCAGTAGTTTTTTGATTACAAAGATTCCTCTGCTATTCGAGGTAGCCAAATCATGAAGCGTAATCATGCTACCTGTGGGTACTGGTCACTGATTTTGGATGTGTCACATACGTTAAGATAGATTCCACAAGCATGTTTAATATTGAGGGAATGGGCCTGTCATGCATATTTCTGTTTTTTATGCCTCAGTTGAGTATAGAAATCAATAATGTGCTGACTGTTTTTGGATTGCTTTCATTGATAAGATGAGAACAATAATAAAAAACAAACATCTGTTTGTGGAGGAGTTACCTGACTATTAAATGGTAAGTTACTAGTATCTAATAAGTTGTTTCTTGACCCAGACACATGAAGAGAGTTAATTTACACAAACCCTGAGATCCAAAGAGGATTTCTGGTCAGACACGCATAAAATTCAACCCTAAAATTCTACCCTGAAATGCCTTTTGAAACTGCTACAAGTTAAAGTTAGTGTACTGCCAGTTATTATTGGCCTGTGTTGGTCTCCTCTATAGATGATTTAAGCTGCTGCTCGAGAGATAAAAGGAAAGCCCCTCAACTTACTTTAGAATGGACTCTGCATTTGGCTCATTTAATTTTTCAAAGGCTTTTTCCAAGTTCTTCATAGCAGGGCATCAGCATAACCTGGCAATGCTGAAACATCGCTATAAAGAACACATGGAATTTTTGTATTATTCTAGGAAATTAAATATTTTCTATAAATGGGCATCTAGTTTATTTAAGTTTCAACCACATCAGCATTAAATCTGTCTTTTCAATTGTGTTTTGCAATTTTCCAAGCATTCCTAACATTTGGTAATTCTCTATTGGCAATGTCTACTGCACACTGACAATTGAGAATTTCACATTTATTAATCAAATAATAATCTTCCCATGCCTGAGCATTGATTAGAACATTCTTTGCCTTTGCCCTAACGTCCTGTCTTGAGTCTTGGAGGTTATTCTTAGCTGAACACAGTCTTGTCACCAGACTATACTTGATGTGTCCAGAAACAGTTAAAAATAAAAGCAGCAATTACTCCAACTTTACTTGTACACGTGTACATGAAACCTAAGGAGACCTGGAAAGCATCAAGCAATCAATGACTTGCATGTTATTGTAATTTTTCATAAATCAAACATGTCTTTCTTTATTCATGCTCCAGGTATTTTTGAAAAGCAACTGTTAATAATTTCCAATCACACAAAAGCACAGCTACCAAGATAAGCAGAAAAAAACTTTCTCTGAAAAACAGAGGAACTATTTGATGTTCTCATCTCTAACAGAGAAATTAGAAAATCAATATTGTTGATTTATAGTAGAGTACAGCCCTAGGTTCTTTCAAATTAAGTTAGAAATGTTTAAGTTAGAAATGTCATGAAGAAGCCATGTTATGTGCGACAACTGGTGACCAGTTTGAGATGGGTGGCATATATTAAGGCAAGATAGACATAAAAAAGATTGTACCAAAACACAAAGTGCTGGAGGAATCAGCTGGTCAGGCAACATCTGTGGAGGTAGTGGGTCAGGACCTTTCTTCAGACTGATAGTAGTGGAGGGAGGGGGGACAATGCCTGGTTAGTGATAGGTGGATAAGATGTGCGGTTGGCAGTTGGGTGGAGTAAGTGACAAAGGCTGGAGGTGAAAAGGAGACAAAGGTTGCCAGAGGAGAGGAGTGAAATGTAAAGCCACAGGGAGGCATATATGTGTGAGGGAACAGGGGGGGGGGGGGGGTGGGGGGAGAGGAGGGATAATAGGAAATTGAGGACGTTGAGGAGATGAGTACATAAAGGCAGGGGAATGGGTAGGGTAATTGGGAGGGTGGGAGAAATGGATGTGCACCAAGGGGTGGCATACAGGAAAGAGGGAAATGGTCAAGACTATTATTTGAAATTGGAGAACTAAATGTTCATACCATTGGGTTGTAAGCTACCCAAGTGGAATATGAGATGCTGTTCTTTCAGTTAGCATGTAGCCTCACCCTGGCAACTGCACCACTAGCATTAGATATTTCTCTCTTCCTCACATCCTGATTATTCACATACCAACAATCTTTATCAAATAATAGAAGCGTGAAAATGCACACCTCCAGATTCAGGGACAGCTTCTTCCCAGCTGTTATCAGGCAACTGAACCATCCTACCAAAAACTAGAGAGCAGTCCCAAGCTAATATCAACTTCATTGGAGACCCTTGGGCTATCTTTGATTGAACTTTATTGCACTTTACCTTGCACTAAATATTATTGATGTTATTCCCTTTGTCATGTATCTGTACACGGTGCATGACCTAATTGTTATCCTGTATTGTCTTTCGCTGACTGGTTAGCACTTAACAGCTTTTCACTATTCCTCAGCGAAATTGACAATAAACTAAACACAAACTCAACTCAAGATTCATGCCCAATATTTATTGATTAATGCCATGTGGCTAATCAACCATCCTAATATGTTGCTCAACATGCAGCAACATATTTCCCCCACTCTCGTAGTTTAACTGCTCACCAGCAGGCTACATGGCAAGTGTAGAAGACACAATAACTGTCACAGAGGGGTGCAAATAGTGTGAAAACAGTGATTATCAAGTCACAACGGTCACTAAAAAAAAGAAGTATTAGAGAATCAAAGAGACTTAAATTGTATCTCAGTCTAAATCCCAGTGTTCTGAAAGAGGTGGCCACAAATATAGTAGAATCATTACTGACCAGCTCCTGAAATTTCCTAGATTCTCAAATAGTCCCAGCAGATTCAAAGGTAACAAGTGTTACACCAATATTTATGAAACGAGCAAGTGAAAGGAATAGGGAATTAAGACCAGTTGGCTGACATCTGTGTTGATGATATAGGGAACTCATTGTTAAGTAATGGGAGAGCTACACAATTACAATATGACTGGAAGAATCAATATTATTGTATGAACGTTCATTAATATTTGATTGGCAAATACATTTTTGAATATATAACTTACAAGGTGGATAAGAAAGAACAAGTGAATGTATTTTATGATTTTTCAAAGCCTTTGACTAGGTCCCACACAAGAGATTAGTGTGCAAAATTAGAGCACATGGTATTGAGGTTAGGGTATTGACATTGACAGAGAACTGGTTGGCAGACAGGAAGCAAAGAGTAGGAATTAACAGGTCCTTTTCAGAAAGGCAGGCAGTGACTAGTGGAGTGCCGCAAGGCACGGTACTGGGACCCCAGTTATTTACAATATATATTAACGATTTAGATAAGGGAATTAAATTTGACATCTCCATGTTTGCAGATGACACAAAGCTGGGTGGCAGTGTGAGCTGCGAGGAAGATGCTATGAGGCTGCAGGGCGACTTGGATAGATTGGGTGAGTGGGCAGATGCATGGCAGTTGCAGTATAATGTGGATAAATGTGAGGTTATCCACTTTGGTGGCAAGATGAGGAAGGCAGATTATTATCTGAATGGTGTCAGATTAAGAAAAGGGGACATGCAACGAGACCTGGGTGTCCTTGTACATCAGTCACTGAAAGTAAGCATGCAGATAAAGGGCCTGTCCCACTTTCACGACCTAATTCACAACCTTTTTTACTTGTGGACATTTTTCATCAGGCTAGAAAAACGCCCCGACCTACTTGATGCCACGAGAACCTACGACTAGCATCACAGCTTGCTATGACCTACCTATGACCTCCTACGACCTCGTGATGACCATGCTGCAAGTATGAGTCAAGGGAAAACTCGGCAGAGGTCGTGAATTAGGTCGTGAAAGTAGGACAGGCCCTTAAAGCAGGCAGTGAAGAAAGCTAATGGCATGTTGGCCTTCATTGTGAGAGGATTTGCGTTTAGGAGCAAGGAGGTCCTACTGCAGTCGAACCTGGAGTATTGTGTGCAATTTTGGTCACCTAGTTTGAGGAAGGACATTACTGAGGGAGTGCAGTGTAGGTTCACCAGGCTAATTCCCGGGATGGTGGGACTGACATATGATGAAAGAATGGGTCTACTGGGCTTGTATTCATGGGAATTTAGAAGGATGAGAGGAGATCTCATAGAAACATATAAAATTCATAAAGGATTGGACAGGCTAGATGCAGGAAAAATGATCCTGATGTTGGGGGTCCTGAACCAGGGGTCATAATTTAAGAATAAGGGGTAGGCCATTTAGGACTGAGATGAGGAATAACTTTTTCACCCAGAGTGTTGTGAATCTGTGGGATTCTCTGCCACAGAAGGCAGTGGAGGCCAATTCACTGGATGTTTTCAAGAGGGAGTTAGATTTAACTCTTAGGGCTAAAGGAATCAAGGGATAGGGGGAAAAAGCAGGAACAGGGAACATGTTCCGCCATGATCATATCGAATGGCAGTGCTGGCTCGAAGGGCCGAATGGCCTACTCCTGCACCTATTTTTCTATGTTTCTATTTTTCTATGATTCTATTTTTCTAAGCAATGTATGCAGATTTAGTTTCTATACCTAAGGAAGAACATCTATGCCCTGACGTTTAAGCATATGTTGGCATACTTCTACCAGCTTACAGAGATTGAAGTGTGAGGCATCATCAGAAAGAGTAAGACAGCAGTGGTCTGAGGAGGGTGAGGGTCTACTTCAGGACTGCCATGAATCGGTAGACTGGAACATGTTCATGACCACTTCATCCAACCCGAATGAGTATACTTCAATCATCATCAATTTCTTCAAGAAAAGCTTGATGGCTGCATTCTAACATGGACAACTAGGGTCTATTCTTACTAGTAACCTTAGATGAACAGTGAGATTCATTCTCTGCCGAGGTTAGATCTGAAGCTTTCGAAAAGGATCTTTTCGCACTGTACTAGAGGCCAGGTATGATAAGGCTATCAGGGATGACAAATGAGAATTCCAAAACAATCTGGAGGCTCAAGTCAATCAAATGGCTACAAGCTGAAATTGGGGGCAGTCCCTGGCAACGACACATCTCGATCAGATTTATGTCGGAAGGAACTGCAGATGCGAATTTAAACCAAAGATAGACACAAATTATCAGATTTATATCTGTTTTCAACATGCAAAAAAAGTTCCACCAAGATACCACCTTGCATATTCTGATCACTCTGTTTAAAGCATAATCCTTCAAACTGTAGTCACAAATACTATGCTTGAAAGAATATTTAATGAGTAGTAGCAGGTATTATTGAGTAATCTGGATGCTGTCAATAATCTTCTTTATTGCTGGCCCCTGGAAACTGCACCTCTGTCAGCCTCACAGAGATTGAAGAGACCCATGGCAATTTCTGCAGCTTCTGAATGTTTAACATTGATAGGCACAGCATGAAAAGTAAGTCCGTGCAGACTTTTAATCACACGCTCACAATAGTTCTATATTATCCCACTTTCACATCCGACACACTCAAGGGAATTTACAGAGGCCAATTAACCGACAGCCCCACACATCTTTGGGGTGTGCAGTGGGAAACCAGAGCACCTGGAGGAAACCCACTTGGTCACAGGGAGAACATGCAAACTCCATACAGATAGCACCCAAAGTCAGGATTGAATCCACGTCTCCAGCAGTGTGAAGTAGCAGCACTACCAGCTGCGCCACTGTGTTGTCCTGATTCTACTATCAGTTCTTTTTAACTTATGCTGTGTGAGGCACCATGTAAAAACCTGACGACCCCTTTAACTAGATGCAATGTAGTGAAATAAATGGATGGTATACATAAGACTTGCAACATGCAATCACAGTCAACAACATCTTTGACCATGCTCTACTAAATATATGAAGTCTTGCAGGAAACAGAAGACATTAGCAAATACCTTCAAGGTACATGTGCTTAAAGTTATACAAATCCCTTGCTACTGAGTTCATGACAACTTAACTTAGTGTTATACACCACACACCTTCTTATTTTTCAACAACTGGGAGACCTTCTCACCATTTATTTCTTGTTTGCAAGGCTTTGCTGATTTCCAGCTGTTCCTTATTTTTGGATTTTAGTTATACTCTCAGGTTTATGTACTTTCTCCTGCAAGAAAGAAGGCTATAAGTAGGGGTAATGGGCACGTTTATCCAATGGGGAAGAATCCGTTGAGGGTCACAAGCTCTATATAGCTCCTCAAATCCACATCTATCCCTCCACAACTTAAAATAATTCTGAAAAATAGGGTATGGATATCTGCAAGATATAAGGATGTGATGAGTGATGTACGAAAAAGTGTTGCAAGATCTAGTGTAGGATCTGGCATTATAGACAGATAAAGATATAGGTAGACACAAAATGCTGAACTCAGCGGGACAGGCAGCGTCTCTGGAGAGAAGGAATGGGTGATGTTTCTGGTCAAGACCCTTCTTCAGACACGAACCATGCCAATGCTATCATCTTCTCTACCCTGCTTGGGTTACTTGCATTCACGTGCATTACACGAGACATATACTTGTGCTGTCCCCTAACTTCAGAGTCTCCTTAGTCGGCTTCTTCTTGTTACCAAGGTGCTGTATTCCTCTTCATGTCGTCGCCACATTCACCCCAAACAACACACTGAGGGAGTATTAATGAACCAGAGAGCAACCGTCGACCTTCCATGCCAACAGTATCCATTTCAACTCCAATTGCTTGAACTTTCCTGTTTAGAATTTTTCTTCAAAAATTATTGAGATTCCATCATGCACATTATCATCACACCTGCTGATACTATTTGAACAGGAAACCTGGAAATCAAATGTTAACAAAGTGGCTGATTTGTAAAGCCATTCTTAGACACATGGCAGAAAGCTTTCACATTTTGTACATGCTTTGGGGAGTACCCATTCCCTACATGCTTTGGGAGTACACATTAAAATGAGGCATGATGAGCTAATTTTATGAAACTGAAGATGACACAACTTTAAGTGTGCTCCCATGAAATTAGCTTTTGAAACATTATCACATACAAGTGGATGCCTTACAATAGTGGTGTCTGTATGGTCTCACACTTAACACTCTCTCAATATAACAGTTGATTTACATAGCTGTTGTACAGCTATGTCTACACCGCAGTATTACTAACAGCCTGTACAGAAAGATTTCGTTAAGAGGAGAAATTTCAGAAAGTCAGTGGCTTGTTTGGACAACACTTTGTAAAGTAAATAGGATAATGTGATATGAAAGTTGATTATTCATTTTCTAAATCTCTTCTTCATCAGTGTCTCCTTGTTGGAAAACAAATGCAATTATGAGCTCATTTCAGACATTCAACTTTGCTTCAGGCTTTATAAAAAAGATATTTGCTTTGGCTGTTTTTATTTAAAAATGTATTCCAGAGAACATCATAATAATTTTATACTTGCACGAAAATAGGGAGAGTAGACAAAGGATGCAGCAAAAGATTTCCCAAATGGTTTATGTAATTGGAAAAATAAATGGCACATGAATTTTAAGTGCAGAAGTATTCACATGGGCCAAGATATTTCATCATCTGTATACAATGAATGGAATGAAATTAATAGAAGAACATTTAGAAATAGGCCTGGGAGTGAAGATTGGCACGTTACTTTCAATGTCTAGACATTGGGCTGGAATTTCTTGAGCAGGGCAACTTGAGGTGTGCCTGGCTGCTAGATGTTTTCCTGCCCCTTTCAACTCAGATTTTGTTTGACTTGTTATTTTTTGGAAGTGCAAGCTTAAAATAGTGCAGCCAGACTACACGGTATCAGGGATCTTGAAGAACAACGAGCCAAACTGTGTAGCTCCTCATTCAATGTGGTTTAGGATTTGAGAAATTAACCGAGAAGCATTGATAATTATGAATTTGTGATTAAATTTAATATCGAACTGATTACTGAGATACCAATCAGATTAAGCCAGATAGAAAAGAACAAATTGTGCATGTTTATGTGTTTTTTTAATCATTCACAGAATTTTCTGGGAATAGGTTTGATTAAGTCGGACAAAAAAAGATAAATGTTTGTGGCTGCAGGAGTCAGTACTTTAAAAGCTATCCTAAGAAATCATATGTATAAATTTGTTTGCAGGATTAATGACTGAAAATGAAATTATCTTGGTCTTATCAAACATAAGGTTTAGCACTACACGCTACCAATCCCAGCTGTGGAGACATCGGTATAGTTGTCTCATTGTAGGACACTGATCTTTCTTTGCATTCTAGATTTTAAACCATGTATTGTGTTTTTGTATATAATTTATGATGCTCATAAGTAATTTACTTAGCTTTTACATGTATTTTATGGTCTTTTTATATGTAATGTATTCTGTGTAATGTCATTCTTTATCTGGACCGTGAGTCTGAAAGAAAAGTTTAATAATAATAAAAATAATAATATAGAAAAAAGGCATTTAATGAATATGTTTCTAGAACAAAATAAGAGGATATTTCATTTGAGGAAGGTTTTCAACTTTCTTTGCTTCAAAATAATTTTTTTGCTGGTGCCGGTTGAGTTTAAATTAATAACTTTCTCCGGATGTTTTCTTTGCCTATTCTCTGCTTTCATCTGGATAGGAGGATATTTTGTCCTCACTTCCATAAATCTTAATACATTGATGAAAATAAAATCAAGTTCTATTCCATCTACATCTGCCACAATTTTGTATTTTCATATCATGTCTCTCCTATTTTCATGTGAGTGGTGAGTCTCTGGAATTCTCTGCCACAGAAGGTAGTTGAGGCCAGTTCATTGGCTATATTTAAGAGGGCGTTAGATGTGGCACTTGTGGCTAAAGGGATCAGGGGGTATGGAGAGAAGGCAGGTACGGGATACTGAGTTGGATGATCAGCCATGATCACATTGAATGGCGGTGCAGGCTCGAAGGGCCGAATGGCCTACTCCTGCACCTATTTTCTATGTTTCTATGTTTCTATGTCATGTTTCATATCATATCCCTCTCCTAAGTTTTTCTCAGTTATAATTAATTTCACGAACAGTTTCTTCTAAGCTATTATAAGGCCACTGAATCATCTTACCACAACCAGAGAGCAGTGCTGAACAACTATCTACCTCTTTGGTGACCATCGGACTATCCTTGATCAGACTTTGCTGGCTTTACTTCGCACCAGAAGTTATTCCCTTACCATGTACCATCGGTACACTGCAAATGGCTCGATTGTAATCATGTATTGTCTTTCTGTTGACTGGAAAGCACGCAACAAAAGCTTTTCACTGTACTTCGGAATATGTGGCAATAAACTAGACAAACTGAAGTTTAGTTACTTTTGTTTATTTAACATTATACATCTTCTTCTTTTGTGTGGTGTGCACAGCCTAAAGTTGTTGGACAACTTGTTCTATTTGATCTTCTGTTTATGCACGTCGAGTTGATTGGATTAGTCGAAACAAGGCGGACCACGCGAAGGTTGTAATCTTCCACCACACATTATACATCAAAGGCCTGGAATCATTCAAATCGATTCTTTATGTATCCTTTTTGCCACCTTTCTAAACTGTTTTGGAGGAGACTGACCATAATATGAAGCATGATTTAGAACTAACTTTATGATTATTCTGATTTGGAGTCCAGTGCACTCCAGATGAATGTTGGTGCTGCAATCATCTCATATATAATTACTTCAAGGTGTGCAGATGCTTTTCGAATGGAATCGTTGATAACTTCCAAATCTTTCCATTTTGGTCCCTGACAGCCAAAGCCTATCCATGTTGTACTTGTGTATACTTGTCTGTTCATTATCTAACCAAATTTTATTGAATCCATCTGCTACGTCTTGGACCATGTACATACACATATCTCAGGAAATAGTACATTGCAGATTGTCTCAGTTGAAGTTATGATCAGGAGACACGAGAAACTGCAGTTACTGGAATCTGGAGGAAAAAATAAACTATTAGGAAGGTCAGTCAGCATTTGTGGAGGGAAAGGGATAGTCAATGTTTTGGGATGTGACATCAGAACATCAGCATCCAGTTGACAATAGACAATAGGTGCAGGAGTACGCCTTTCGGCCCTTTGAGCCACCACCACCATTCAATGTGATCATGGCTAATCATTCCCAATCAGTACCCCGTTCCTGCCTTCTCCCCATATCCCCAGACTCTACCATCTTTAAGAGCCCTATCTAGCTCTCTCTTGAAAGTATCCAGAGAACCGGCCTCCACGGCCCTCTGAAGCAGAGAATTCCACAGACCCACAACACTGTGTGAAAAAGTGTTTCCTCATCTTAGTTCTAAATGACTTATCCCTTATTCTTAAACTGTGGCCCCTGGTTCTGGGCTCCCCCAACATCGGGAACATGTTTCCTGCCTCTAGCGTTTCCAAACCATTAATAATCTTACATGGTTCAATAAGATCGCCTTGCATCCTTTAAATTCCAGAGTATACTAGCCCAGCCGTCCCATTCTCTCAGCATATGACATCCTGGAAATTAACCTTGTAAACCTACGCTGCACTCCCTCAATAGCAAGAATGTCCTCCCTCAAATTAGGGGATCAAAACTGCACACAATACTCCAGGTGTGTTCTCACTAAGGCCCTGTACAACTGCAGAAGAGCCTCTTTGCTCCTATACTAAACTCCTCTTGTTATGATGGCCAACATGCCATTCACTTTCTTCACTGCCTGCTGTACCTGCATGCTTACTTTCATTGACTGATGAACAATGACCCCCAGATCCCGTTGTACTTCCCCTTTTCCCAACTTGACACCATTTAGATAATAATCTGCCTTCGTTTTTGCTACCAAAGTGGATAACCTCATATTTATCCACATTAAACTGCATCTCCCATGCGACTGCCCATTCACCCAACCTGTCCAAGTCACCCTGCATCTTCATAGCATCTTCCTCACAGTTCACACTGCCATCCAGCTTTGTGTCATCTGCAAATTTACTAATGTTATTTTGAATCCCTTCATCTAAATTCTTGATGTATATTGTAAATAGCTGCGTTCCCAGCACCGAGCCTTGCGGTACCCCACTAGTCACTGCCTGCCATCCTGAAAGGGACCCGTTAATCCCTACTCTTTGTCTGCCAACCAATTTTCTATCCATGTCAGCACTCTAACCCCAATATCATGTGCCCTAATTATGCCCACTAATCTCCTACGTGGGACCTTATCAAATGCTTTCTGAAAGTCCAGGTACACTACATCCACTGGCTTTCCCTTGTCCATTTTCCTAGTTACATCCTCAAAAAATTCCAGAAGATTAGTCAAGCATGATTTCCTCTTCATAAATCCATGCTGACTCAGACCGATCCTGTTACTGCTATTCAAATGTGCTGCTATTTCATATTTTATGATTGACTCCAGCATCTTCCCCTCCATCGATGTCAGGCTAACTGGTCCATAATTCCCTGTTTTCACTTTCCCGCCCTTCTTAAAAAGTGGGATAACATTAGCTACCCTCCAATCCACAGGAGCTGATCCTGAATCTATAGAACATTGGAACATTATCACCAATGCATCCACGATTTATAGAGCCACTTCCTTAAGTACCCTGGGATGCAGACCATCAGGCCCTGGCAATTGATCAGTCTTCAGTCCCATTAGTCTACCCAACACCATTTCCTGCCTAATGTGGATTTCATTCAGTTCCTCTGTCACCCCAGATCCTCTAGCCACTAGTACATCAGGAAGATTGTTAGTGAAGACGGATCCAAAGTACCTGCTCAACTCATCACATTGAGTCCACAGATGCTGCTCTCACTGCTGGATTCCTGTGGAGGTTTGTTTTTTGAAGCTATAATTTGCTTGTATTTCTTTCAATTTAGGATACTGTGTTCACTACTCGTGATATGTCTCCTCTAATTTCAGTGACCAAAGGCAGATTAACGCATTACTTTGAAGATCTTACCTGTCCTACTTGTCCTGCGCTTCTACGCATCTACCACTACAATTCTTCTTCCCACTTCTGCACAGACTTCTGTGTTGAAAAATATAGGCTCTGGGCAATAAAGCTCAACCCAATTTTAGTACCTAATGTGCTAATCATTTGTATTCTAACATTTTAGACTCAACATTGAATTCAATTATTTCAGACAATGAGTACTTTATGTATTTTCTGTTTATCAAGTTTCCAATGTTCACTGCAGTTTTTTATTTGCAATTCTCATCACATGGCAGTCTTGTTGCTGCCCTGAACACTCCAATCACCTGCCCTTCCAGCATAGCCCCAAATGCAATGTTAGCTCCCAGCACTTCCGTGAAGTAGATTGCAGTGTAGAGACTGTCTCAAGAGAAGCAACTGACAAAACAGCCTTGAACCATGATGAGGCCATATTTTCAAATATATGTTTCTGAATGCTTTTGACATTGGGACCTGTAAGAGCATTGAAAATTATTTAAAATTTAACTGATTAAATGTGCCTCTGTAAATACATTTCTCCCATTTATACCTTCCCAGCTTGAAACTTTGTTCATTAGTTGTCACAAAATCATTCTCTATTTTCACCTATTATTGCTTTAAAATTCACTCAGTCCTCTCCTCTCCTCTCCTCTTTTTCTCTGCACCTTCAACTTTTTTCAGTTATGGTAAGAGGGCTATCAACCCAAATATTATCACTTCCATCTACCGGACAACTCGCAGAATTACACACACTGCTCTAACCTCAAAAGCAAGATAAACCATATCCAGTAAACAATCACCAAACAAATTACTCTCCAACATGTGTAAAGTGAAGGAAAGTGTCAACAACTGCTTCCTGCTTCCCAATATGCATGTTGGGTTTTGCATAAACCACTTGATTTTAATTCTCATCATAGCTTTGGTTTAAATATGGATCATACAGAACTATTCCAGAGATGAGATTAGAATGCCTGCACTTGTTATCAGGCAACACTTGAAAAAACGATGCAAAAATTCCTGATAAACTGAAGTCAATGGGCATTAAGGGAAATGGTTTCCAATTACTGAAATTGTACTTAGGAAAATTATTGTATTGTTGGAGGTCAGTCAATACATTTCCAGAACAGAGCAAAAGTTCCTTAAGGAAGTGCAATTGGCCCAACCATGTTCAGCTGCTTCAATATGACATGCTTTACATTGCATGGTTAGTTGCTAATGTTCACTGTGTCATTCACAACCTCTCAGTAATTTAAATAGTCTGTGCCTGCATGTAGAAAGACCTAAATGACATTTAGACATAGGATGATATGGGTCAATTAGTATTTCCACCACAAAAGTGCCAGGCAATGATTATCTCCAACATGAGTCTAACCAATTATGCTTGACATTCAATAGCAGCATCATAGCCATATCCTATATCCTAAACATTCAAGGGATTACCATTGACCAGAAACTCAACTGACCCAGCCACATAAATACTGAGGCTTCAGAGTACACCAGAGACTGTGTATTCTGTGGTGAATGGATCACGACCCACTGCCTAAAGATTTATTGCCTTTGCCACTACCCAAATGTTCAATGGATGTGGTTTGAGTCCCACTATGATGGGAAGTGAATTAAGTTCAATGAATGGAATAATCTTGAACAGAAGGTTTTTACCAGCAACAGTGACCATGAATTGTGTAAGAAGGAACTTCAGATGCTGGTTTAAACCGAAGATAGACACAAAAAGCTGGAGTAACTCAGTGGGACAGGCAGCATCTCTGGAGAGGAATGGGTGGTGTTTCGGGTCGAGACCCTTCTTCAGACCGGGTAGGGATAAGGGAAGTGAGAGATATAGACAGTAATGTGGAGAGGTAAAGAACATTGAATGAAAGATATGCAAAAAAGTAATGATGCTAAAAGAAACAGCTGTTTGTAGGATGAAAATGAGAAGCTAGTGTGACTTGAGTGGGGGAGGGACAGACAGAGATGGAATGCAGGCTACGTGAAGTGAGAGAAATAGTAAGATTAAATGAGCTTACCAGTTTGAAGTTTGATCTTTATTTTATGAGGAGTTATGATGAGCGATTACGTGAAGAACCCCGCCAGTCGGCATGCGCATCAATCTTCAAAGCAGCGGTGTGAAATCACAGAAAACAACAATTGAAGTATTATAGTAAAATTATAACTCTACCAGAACTACCAGATGAGCTTCATGATATGAGGGTTGGGAACGGTGGGCACGTAATCGCTCATCTTAACTCCTCATAAAATAAAGATCAAACTTCAAACTGGTAAGTTCTCATTTAATCTTACTATTTTACTTCGGAGTCACGTGAGTGATTCCGTGAAGACTTTAAAGGTCTGTGATTTCATGCCGATCCAAATCCAGGCGTATCACACTGCAAGCAGTTGACTCAGGAGGAGTGAATTGGTAACAACATTGATTCATGATACTGATTAACATGTTAATGTTTTAATTCACTACCAACAAAAATATATAGAATAGCAACTCCGCTCTCCAAGGGAGAAGCTATAAAACAAAATTTAACAGAGTGGGCGAACACCCCGGATTCAACAAGCGGCTTGTTGTAGAACCTCTGAAAAGTCTATTAATTTGACCATCCTGCGGCCATGAGGATGTGGTCTAGAGGGACGTCCATTGCCCTCGCCACTGACATCGATGCTGCCCTGGTGGAGTGAGATTTAAAGTTTTGAGTATTAACTCCTGCACATCCCAGGACTTGCTTCAGCCATCGTGAGATGGTCTGAGATGACACTTGCTTATGTGGCTTTTTGTGGCTTACAAGTAGTGCTACCTCGGACCCTCTGAGGCTCTTCGTAACGTCAATATAACGCTTCAAATGCTCCACTACACACAGGCGTGGGTCTGTGGGATAAGCTGACAATACAAGCCTGTATCCTGACACCCCTGGTCTGCTCTGTTTGAGTAAGCCATAGACGTGAAAAGTAACATCATTTTGTGATGACACCATCCTGTCCAGATGCAGTTTGTGGAGAGTCTGAACCCTTTGCGCTGATGTAAGCGCCATTAGCATGACCAATTTTAGGGTGATCCTTAGTAAGGACAATGATGTGGCTGTTCCCCATTGACGGAGCACCGTGAGTACCATGTTCACGTCCCAGATTTGAGAGTACCTAGGCCTAGGAGGATTGGAATTAAACACACCCTTCATGAATCTTGATATTAATGGGTGGGACCCTAAAGGCTGGAGATCTGACCCTTGGCACAAGTACGCTGACAGGGCACTCCTGGCACTGTTGATGGCACTGTAACTAAACCCTTCATTGGAGTGTAAGTGGGATAGGAATTCTAGCACATCTGGGATGAAGGCCATGTGATAAGTGATGTTCCCATGTAAGCAAAATTCCTCCCATTTCCTGATATGGGAGAGGTATTGCCTTTTTGTGCTATCCCTCCAGGATGACGTGATGGTATCCACAGTCTGATTGGACAGTCCCAGACCCAGGTACGGCCTTTTTAAGATCTGCAAATCAACAAATTTACACAATCATTCAATGGGTGTGGGTCCCCAGTCACAGGGTGCACCAATACATTTACATGTTTTGGAACCAGCACAATAGGATGCGTGGTTATTTCTGAAATGAGCGGGAACCATGGCTGTGTAGGCCAGTCGGGCACTACCAGGACCCCTGTAATGGTGTCCTGCTTGATCTTAGTCAGGCACTGGCTGATGAGGCAGAAGGGGGGGGGAAAACATATAAAAACATTCTGCCCCAGTGCAGTGAGAATGCATTTACCGCCACTGCCCCGAGTCTGGTCCCCATGAAACATACTTCGGTACCTGGTGATTAAGTCTGGATGCAAACAAATCGATATCTGGCATTCCATACCGAAGGACAATTTCACCAAATACTTCACGATTCAACATTCACTCGGTGTTGTCGTTGAATTTGCGTGACCTGGTGTCTGCCACCATATTGAGTTTGCCTGGCAAGTAGACAGCTGAAATCCAAATATTCTTTTTATGCACCAGTGCCAAATAGTGTTAGCCAATCCATCACATGATTTCGACTTGATTCCACCCATATGATTGACACACACCACTGCCGTGGTGTAATCAATCTGCAACTGAACATGTAAGTGATGCTTAGTGGTACAATAAGCTTTGAGCCCATAGAACGCTCCTAACAGTTCTAAATAATTTATTCCATGTGATTGGAGAATCTGTGCCTCATGCATATCCCATCTGCCTCCACAATTAGATCTGGTATCAGTAGCACTCCAACCTAGGGCACTGACATCAGTCTATAAAATAAGTGATGATGCTTTTGTCAAAATTGTGCCATAATGATTTAATATGTTTCTAATCCACCACTGTATCTCTGCAATGGCTTCAGATGGTAAGTGCATGGGCCGGTTCTAATGGTTTGCATGTATTCTCAGTGCCTATACCTTTTCTCTCTGTAAATGCTGATAATGCAAAGGTCCATATTGGGCTGCTGGAAAGGCTGCAACTAATTTACCAATTAAGCTTGCAACCTGTTTAATTGAAGGTGATTTTCCCTTTAAGAGGTTGATACAGCCTTCAATTAAATCTACTCTCTTGCCCTGAGCAGAGTTACAGACGTGATTGGAATCAACTGTGAAACCCAGATAGTCAATTATGTTAACAGGCACCAATTTCGATTTAACTGGGTGGACAATGATACCTAGCCTCTGCACTATGAGTTGAACAGCTGAGACTGATAACTGAGCTTCGTCAAAGGTGTTTCCAATGATTAGAATGTCATCCAAATAGGCCATGATTACATGCCCTTGTGACCATAATAACCCACATACTGGTTTTAGCAATTTAGTAAATAGGCGAGGGACTGAGGTTAATCCATTAGGTAGAACTCGAAATTGCCACAATTGTCCCATCCAGTTAAATTTCAAATATCTGCGATAGTCTTTATAGAACAGGCACTGAATAATATGCATCTTGGAGATCTATACATGCCATATAAAACCCCCTGGAAAGCAGTTGCTTGGCAGCAACAAAAGTTTCCATTTTAAAATGTTGGTACTGCACAAACGGATTAAGTCCTGTTAAATCCAATAGCATACTACACCCACCATCCTTCTTTGGTCTCGGGAACACATTAAACACGAATTGATGGGTCTGATAGACTGTTTTCGCAATTACTCCCTTGAGGCATAGTTTTGCTATTTCAGCTTGGATCATCAAATTCTCTTTTTGTGAGAAGATGAGTGCCTGTTTCGGTTTGTGCTGGGTGGGTGGACACAGGTTGGGAATAAATTCAATTTTAAACCCTTGGATACTCTGCAGTATAAACACATTTGAGGTTATTTTATACCATTCTCCCAGAAACCTGTGTAATCTTCCCCCAACTGGTAGGCAAGGCAATATGTTTCGACAAGAGCCAGACCCACCTACCTCCACGGTTACTGGTGCTCTTTGCCTGGTCCTGGGTTGTAAAGGCATGTTTCCCCTTGCTCCTGCTGGGGAGCGCCAGTTGCTGACATTAAACGGTCGGCATGGTCCTTGCCCAGCCCCGGTTTCCGCAAACCGCTTATAGGGGTATTGCCATTGGAGAGTTCTGTTGGTCACTGGTGCCTTAATGAGCCCGATGGTCTTGGCTTCATCGTCCAGCTCCTTTACCCTTTTGGCCAAGTCTTCTCCAAATAATAGATTCGGCGGCTGGATGGTGCATAAGGCAGCAAACCTGGGATTAATGGTGGGCCGAATGGCGCTCTTTCTGAGACAATTAATCTCAAAGTGCACATTGCACATAAGAGCCAGGGCATCCTGTTGAACTTCAGTCAGGAGCTCACCATCCACCGACCTACCAAAAGCCATTATTCCAGATGCAAAGAGCTTGAGCACCCGCTGCAATTTAATCTCCTGCACTCGGATGCTTGCCCCCATATGGCCCCAAATGGCATGATTGACTGTCGGCACCTTCAGCAAGATACAGTTCTCGGGGGTCTCATACTTTCTGGCAGTAGTGTCCATAGCCAGCTCCTGGAGCTGGTGGGATGCCAGGTAATTTATGCTGGCAGCCAGCTCCTCTCCAAGTGACTCGCCAGAGTCTGTAGGGACGGCAAACCTGGCTGCCAGGAATGGGACCTCTGGCACTTGCGGCTCGTCCCGTGGGGCAGCCTCTATTGCTGAACCCTGTAAATCGGCATCAGATTCCATCTGACCCGGTATACTTTCCTCATCCTGGAGGAAGATACTTGGCAGCCCGGAAGGCGCTGCTGGCGCGGGCTCTTGGAGAGGCCAGTGCTTTGGATGGAGCATCCTCTCCAACAGGAACCCCATCCTGGATACCCGTTCCGCAGTATCCATTTCTAGGGTCGAACCCTCTCGGCCGGACTCGTTTGAGTCTATCGGCTGGACAGAATTTTCGGTAGTCTTACGCACCTCTGGCATAGGCACAGTGTTTTCCAACACCAAGTCTGTGGTCGTTGGTTTGACAACCAACGATTCCGTTGATGAACTAGACGGCCGCCCGCTACCCGCACTCCCATGGGGTTGAGATATTGTTGGCACGGCTCGCCTCACTGTTCCGGATTTTTTCATGTTTGTACTTGTCCTCCTGCAACAAGAATTACCAAACGCAGAGACCTCGGGGAGGTTACCTGAGGCTTTTAAAACTTACCGCTGGAGAAGCGCTGCTCCTCCCAGCCGGTCGCTGCGCCATGTGTCAGACGTAATGACGTGCATGCCGACTAGCGGGGTTCTTCACGGAATCACTCATGTGACTCCGAAGTAAAATCAATATTCATACCACTGGCCTGTCAGCTGCCCAAGCAAAATATGAGATGCTGTTCCTCCAATTTGTGTTTAGCATCATTCTGACAATGGAGGAGACCGAGGACCTAAAGTTCTGTGTAGGAATGGGAAGGAGAATTAAAGTGTCCGGCAACTGGAAGATCAGCTCAACAGGGGTTGAGCAAAGGTGTTCCGCGAAATGATCGCCCAATCTGTTTTTGGTCTCGCCAATGTATAAGAATCCATGTGACAATGAATTGTTGTATATACTCATCTGATTTATGGATGTCCTTATCCAATCCGGCCTATGAGCCAATCCAGGCTCATGACAATGTGCTTGAAACTGAACTGCCCTCTGAAGCAGCCTTAACAACCATTCAGTTGTACAAATCCACTATGTTAGAACATAAACATCTTGCAGAATTTTGAGATACCCTTCACTTTAAGGAGTGCAATAGGTTGAGAAGGCACCTCACCATATCTTTCTAGAAGGATATGGTACAGATATTGAACATGTCGTTCTCAACCAGGCTCACAAATGATTTTAGTACAAGTTTGTAAGAAGTCCTTAGCTGCATGAATTGTCACTCACCCTTTTATTCATTGATAATATTATAGACATCTATTGCACATTATTTAAATATGTTAAATATATTTTCAATTGTTATTAATTTTTGAAACTAAGCATTCTCCATTTATTTTGAAACCAACCCTATTCTCAATCAATTTGCTATCTTTTTTTCCTTACAAACCTTACACAACAAACTTACTTATATTTAAAAAAATACAAGGAAATAGCATCCTTCAGGAATCTACATACCTCCTAACTGAATTCAAATGATTTAAGGAATAATCTAATACCTGCAATACATCTGATAACTTTGGGAAATTAGTAATTCAAATGTTGAATGAAAGGTTTATTGGCCTGTCATTAGCTGACAACTTATTAATAATTGTTTACATTTTATGTCTCAATCCTCTGATAAATCTTTCTGGTTTTTGTACAAAAAATTATTCAATAATATTTTTTAATTGATTTAGCTTGAATTGATTTATTTTCCCCATTTTCCTATGAAGTCTAATCTGTCGTGATATAGGGAATAGGTATTGAAAAGTCTATTGTGAAATGCACTGATTGTAAGGCCCCTGTCCCACTTAGGCGATTTTGTTGGTGACTACAGGCGACAAGGATGTCGCCACATGGTCGCGGAGTGACGCCTGTAAGGTCGTGAGTAGTCCCAAGTCGTCGTAACGTTTTTCTGGTCGCTGCTGAATCTTGAAATGTTCCAAACTTTCGGCGACTGTGGGCTTGATATAGCTTGTCCTCTCCTGTCGTAGATGCTGTCGTAGATTGTCGCCAGGATGATGCAGGTTGTCGCCGGGTGCTGACTTTCATTGGCGACTACCTACGTCAACTGGCTAGAAGTACTGGCGATTGAATTGTCTTCAGTTGTCGCCGACAGAGTCGTTGCCTGTCGTAGCTTGTCGCGGGTGGACGTAGGTTGACTTTGGTTGTTGTAGGTTGTCGCCTGTGTGGTCATAGGTTGTCGTAGGTGTGGTTGTAGGTGGACATCCTAATAGGTCGCCAGTTATCGGTAGCTTGAAGTTGACTAGGTGGTAGGTTGTCGTAGCTTGTTGTAGACATTGTCGTGGGGGTGGGGGGGGGTCCATTCGCTGCTTTTTCAGCGACCTACTACGACTGTGACAGTCGCCGGCAGTCACCAAAAAAATCGCCTAAGTGGGACAGGCCCTGAAGACGAAATATAAAGAAAAAATAGAAATAATTAAACAAAGTACAGGCCCACCACCGATTTTCCAGTAACTGGTGGTCCAGCACCTCCTTTAATCTGGACATTTAAAATCCCTCCTTGATATCCCCCAGAGAATCCCCTAGGGACTTTTGCGGCTGATCGGCGGGTTCAATTTGCCCCCTGTGGCTTGGGCTCTGGAACTCTGGCAGATCCGTTTCCAAAGCCGACTTCCTAGGCCCACTTTGAGAGCTTCCATATTAGTTTCCTGGCTGCCGAAGCGGACCATTCCAGCACCCTACATAGATCGTGACCCCTGTAGACAAGGCAAAACGGATAAACCAGCAAGACTCTGGAACCAAAGGTGCCGGAAAATCGGTTGTGGACCTGTAATTAAGGGGACAGAGACCAACAGAATATGAAGAAATATTAAATAGTGTTAGCAAGGTGAAGTTAGAGTTTTACTTTAAAACATCCCAGGAAAATAAGAAAAGTGTTGCAAGATATAATGGTAAAAGTGGTTTGACAAGGTCAGAGAAATATAATTCATAGGGAAAGGAAAAAATATAGATGGATAGCATAGAAGTTATTCAATGCTGTGTCTAGCCGGAAAGGGATTTTGCAAGTGTTAACAATATCATGTTTAATGGAGCATATTAAAAATGATTGCATCAGTTGTGGGAAAAGACCATACAGTGGAAAAACAGGACAGTGTCTGACAATATAACCATCAGTACACAAAATAAAATGTAGCTAACTGCTTCAAATTTGAAGAATTAACCTTTGAAAACTAACTGCACATTCAGGTCAAGGAGTTGCCAACTGCAGCTGCAAGACAACTTTTCTAAAACATGAATTCCCCAATTGTCAAGTCACTTGGAACTATAACTGTTGTTCTTTGGCACGACTACCCTATGCTGACTCAAAACATGAAATATTGGACATAAGCCTACTTCTTCAATTCACCCATGCAACTATTTATTTTTCCTCTTGGCACGTAATTTTGATTAATTTACAGATTGCAACCACCGCTGGCAGACCAGCGTTCATTGTCTATTCTTAATGAACATGCTGAGGCGCCACCACCTAGAACCACTTCAGTCTTTCTAGACGTTGTCACTCCCATAATGTGTGGGTAAATCACATAAATTCTGTGAGGATAAATTCAACATCAAAAAGTAAACTGCAGATGCTGGAAATCTCTAAATATTCAACAGGTCAGGTAACATCTGTACAGAGAAAAACATTTCAGGATTAAGACCTATCATCATAAATGATAAAAGGCAATCACCCAAAATGTTTCTCTCTCCACACATGCTGCCTGATTTCAAGCATTTTTTATTTGGATCCCAGTGCAACAAAAGCAGTGGCAATACAATGGGTTCAGTTGTATTTTGCGAATACAGAGGGAACCAGGTACATCTGGTGTCCTAGTTTGAGACTCTTTACTGGGCATGTGGAAAATTGTCTACAGGTGTGGCATATCATCTACGTGCAAACTTATATTTTATGTATTTATGGTAGAACACTGATCGGTTTCTCCCAGCGCCAGAACTCTTCAATTTTTAGTACACAAATAATATTTTTTTAAGAGTTTGCCCTTGTGGTACAACTGGAAGAAAAATTGGTATATGAGGCTTACACTTCTGAAACAGTCTTTAAGACCTATATATATTGAAATAAATATTCAAGAGCAAAAGTTGAACAGATAGGGTGTACGCATTGGAATTTAGAAAAATGAACGATGATCTTGTGAAAACATATGTGATGGATTGCTCGGCACTGTAAATGCTGAGAGGCTATTTCCCCTCCCTGGAGATTCCAGGGCTAGAATAACAGGGCACCTGTTTGAGACTGAAATAAGGAAGAAATTCTTCTCTCAAACCATTCTTTGGATTCCTTGCACCAAATGTTGAGATAGAATGATGTTTAATCAGTAAAGGGCCTGTCATAGGCGACTGTCATAGTCGTAGCAAGTTGCCGAGAAACCGGCGACTGGACCCCCCCCCCCACGACAATGTCTACGACAAGGTACAACAACCTATCACCTAGTCGACTTCAAGCTACGTCGAGCTACCGACAACCCATAGGACGTCCACCTACGACCATACCTAAGACAACCTACAACCACACAGGCGACAACCTACGACAACCAAAGTCAACATACGTCCACCCGTGACAAGCAATGACCCTGTCGGCGACAACTGAAGACAACTGGACAATTCAGTCGCTGGTACCTGTCGCCGGTTGACGTAGATAGTCGCCAATGGAATTCACCAAAGTCAGCACCGGCGACAACCTACGTCACCTGGCGACAAACTACGACAGCACCTACATCAGGAGAAGTCAAGCTGCATTCTTTGGCATCAACCCAATGTCGCCGAAAATTTTTGAAAATGTTGAAAATCCAGCGGTGACCAGAAGGACGCTACAACGCTTTGGGTGACTGAGGAGACTACTCACGACCATACAAGCGACACCCCGGCGACCATCTGGCGACAGCCTTGTCTCCTGTAGTCACCTAAAAAATAGCCGAAGTGGGACAGGCACTCCAGAAAATCAAGGGTTCCGGAAATAAGATATGAGAGTGAAGGTAAAACCTTGACGTGATCTTGACTGAATGGCGGAGGGGCTGAATGCCCTTTTTCTGTTCCAAGCTCATGATGAAATGGTGCCCAACATCTATTTGAGATCCCAACAAGAATTTGTTCTGTTCCAATCATGCTAGCACAGCATATAATCCTTAGACATTTTCGCCACCTCCAATGGGATCCCGCTACTGGCCACATCTTCCTATCTCTACACCTTTCTGCTTTTTGCAGACTGTTCCCTCTGCAACACCCTGGTCAACTCTTCCTTTCCCATCCAAACCACCCCTCTCCAGGAGAGGCAACACCTGTCTTTCACCTCCCCCTCAACTCCATCCAAGGACCCCAACAGTCTTTTCAGGTGAGGCAGAGGTTCACTTGCACCTCCTCCAACCTCATCTATTGTATCCATTGTTTTAGATGTCATCTAAGGTGATCGTTCCGTTGAACACCTCCGCTCAGTTCACTTTAACCTACCTGATCTTCCGGTTGCTCAGCACTTTAATTCCCCCTCCCATTCCCAATCTAACCTTTCTGTCCTGGGCCTCCTCCATTGTCAGAGTGAGGCCCAGCGCTAATTGGAGGAACAGCACCTCATATTTCACTTGGGTAGCTTACACCCCAGCGAAATGAACATTGGCCTCTCTAACTTCAAGTGGCCTTGCTATCCCTCTCTCTCCATCCCCTCCCCTCCCCTTTCCCAGTTCTCCGAGTCTTACTGTCTCTGACTACATTCTATCTCTGTACCGCCCACTCCCCGACATCAGTCTGAAGAAGGGTCTTGACCCGAAACGTCACCAATTCCTTCTCTACAGAGATGTTGCCTGTCCCGCTGAGTTACACCAGCATCTGCAGTTCTTTCCTACACATGCTAGCATTGAGGGCACTCAATGAAAACAGACTGCATGTAACCTTCAAGGTAAGTTATTGACTCGCATGAATGAGGAAACTGAAATGCGGAAAACACTAGCTCTGATGGCATGGTATATTTATAAGAAACCTAACTGTTGCTACCAATTGGAAGTACAGTTAAATATCGATTGTTGGTGATATTTCCTTTCATCTCCTAGACTGCGGGTTATGCAAAACTATAGTGCAGCACAGGAAGAACTCACCACAGTCTGAAGAAGTGTCTCGATTCGAAACATCACCCATTTCTTCTCTCCAGAGATGCTGCCTGACCCGCTGAGTTACTCCAGCATTTTGTGTACCTTCGATTTAAACCAGCATCTGGAGTTCTTTCCTACACATTAGCAACAAGGATGGGATATCTATTTTTAGTTTAGTTTAATTTAGAGATACAGACAGAAACAGACCCTACAGCTCACTGAGTCCGCACTGACCAGCAATCCTCGCACATTAATACTGCCTTACACACACGAGGGACAATTATACATTTCTACCAAGCCACTTAACCTACTAACCTATCTGTCTTTGGAGTGTGGGAGGAAACCGAATATCTCAGAGAAAACCCATGCAGGTAACGGGAGAACATACAAACTCTGTACAGACAGCACCCATGGTCAGGATCGAACCTGGATCTCTGGCGCTGTCAGGCAGTAGCTCTACTGCCACCATGTCGCACTCGTGAAAGTATGTGACAATATTGTGAAAGTATTTATTGCGTCTCCTCATTCTTCAATCCAAAGGCCCAATCACTGATCTTGAACATCAGCATTGATCTCCAATCTCAAGTCCCAATTTCAACTCAACCTTTGGCCTGAACATTGGCCCCATGTTTAACCTTGATTTCAGTTGCAGGATTGAATCATCAGTGGGCTCCAGAGATGGTAATAATTGTTATGGCAGCCTGATATTTCCCACATCAACACCATTGGGCTTGTTTTCCCCATATCACGTCCGAAATGACTAACAATGTGTGCTGAATTTCTAAAAGAAAGTGTGATTTTATTTACAAATATCATGTTTCTACATTTAAATTAATGGGCTATCGCATGCATATTTACTGGAATGATAGTTTAATACATGATTGTAAGAAAGTGGGCACTACTTAACGTCACTAATTATGCATCACAAAATTCATTTGTAGGAATCTATTATAAGCATCAAATAGATAATAGCACATTAGAAACTCAAACTTTAACATTAATATTTATCCAATTTAGGTACTATAGTTTGAACATATCTACTCTAAGAAACATCTGGGTCATACTATGTTGATTATTGCACTGTTCTGAATTAGGGGTGGAATGTGGCAGATTCTGGAATGGAGGAAAGATGCCTGGCAGTGTTGAACATACTTTGGAATTATGATGTGCAATTAACCTATGTAGTCTGACCAGGTGCAGAACACACCAGATTATCCTCCCACCAGACATTTGTGATTGTAATGTCCAGCTAACGGCAGATATACTGTTTATTGCATTAGTGAATATCCATGGCGTATACCTTGTTATGCCAGCCAGTGATTAAAATCATATCTGCACTTCTTAAAGTGGAGTTTGGGTCCAAAGGCCAGCAGTATTAACCCTTATGGTTTAAAAACTTTCATGGGAATCATGTTACAGCACTGAATAGAGCAGGAATCCAAGTTTTCACAAGTTGGCTCAGGTTGTTTTGAAGCACAAGATGATGAGATGGAGAGGAAAAGACGTGTGCCGACTTCCACGATGTAGAAAGCATCCTGTGGGGATGCATCACAGCTTGGCTTGGCAACAGCTCTGCCCAAGACTGAAAGAAAGTACAGAGAGTTGCGGATGTAGCCCAGCCCATCACACAGTCTACCTCCCAGCGATTCCATTTATACTTAACGCTGCCTCAGGAAAGCAGCCAATATAATCAAGGACCATTTACATCCTTATCATTCGATCTTCTTCCCTCTCTCATCTGGCAGAAGATTTAATAGTTTAAAAACACGTACCACCAGATTTAGCAACAGTTTCTTGCCCACTCTTATCAGAATACTAAACGGTCCTCCCGTGAGTTAAGGTGTGATCGTGGTCTTCCAGCCTATAGCACCGCAGACATTGCACTTTTTCATCTGCACTTTCTCTATAATTGTAATGCTACAAAGCTTTAATGCGCAATATTCTGCACATTAGTACTTTTTACTTTGCACGACCTGTTGTATTTTTCTTTTAAATAGGCATGAAGTTCCATTTGACCAGATTCTGGCTGTTGAGCAACATGAGACTGTGGAAGAAGGAAACACATTAATAAACCTGAAAATCAGAGCCACCAGCTCAAACACAAGTACTCTGTATATAATGGAAAACGCATTTGATGTGCAACCAGGGCATTGAGTCACTGAGTGTACACAGCCTGAAACCAGAGCATGGGCTAAGAGTACTTTAAGTGTCTGTTTCAGAGAGTAAACTTGCTCATATTCTGCTCCTATAGCCAAGGACTGATGGTTAGTGATAACAAAATGTTTGACCATTGACAAACCTACCTCAAAGCCGAAGTGGAACATGAGGAGGTAGGAAGAAGTCCTGTACAGTAGTTACATGAAATCTTGAGACCATTCTTTCTAGCATGGATATATTGCCAAGCTCTATTGCTCTGTTCAAAGTCACACCCGAAACTTAACCTATTCATGTTCTCCAGAGATGCTCCCTGACCCAGAGTTAAGCCAGCACTTTGTATCTTTTTTTTAAAAAACAGCATCTGCAGTTCCTTGTGTTGAAACCTTAGTTTTTCCCCACATTACGCTCTATTGCCAGCTTTTTACCCACCACTTTCCTTGCCAATGTTCTCTGTAGATTATATGCATTCGACACACAGACAGTTTTCCAATTCTGTATCATAAAAAAACTTGGATACATCAAAATGTATTTAAATTTTGGAGATGACCAGCTCACGGCTGTATTGTGAGTGTTATGGAACTGCAAATGCTGGTTCATACACAAAAGGATACAAAGGTCTGGAGTAACTCAGCAGGTCAGGGAGCATCTCTGGAGAACATGGATAGGTAATGAATCGGCTTGGGATCCTTCTTCAGACTGATCGTAGTGGGGGAGAAAAAAATCTGGAGGAGGGGAGAGGAAGGACAAAATGTAGCAGGTAATAGGCCAACATAGTCAAGGTTTTTTTTTTGCTAGGAAGATGGTTGAAACAAATGCCAGTGATAGGAAATGAAGGTGTGAGACAGGTTTAAAGAATTATGATTGTAAAGCCAGAGGGCGGAAAATAACGGGGGGGGGGGGGGGGGGGGGGGTCGGTGGAGAAGAGAAATAGGTGAGAGTCCATGTAGGACACAGGGGAAGGAGGGAGGGGTTGGGAGACATGGGTTTGTGAGAGGTTGACGTAAGATTGGAGAATTCTAGTTTGGAAGCTACCCGAGCGGAACATGAGGTGCTTTTTCTCCAGTTTACATGTGTCCTCACCCTGGCAATGGTGGAGTCTGAGGACAGTAAGGTCAGTAGGGGAAGGGGAGTTAAAATAGTTAACAACTTAGAGATCCAGTTGTCCTTGGTGGGCTGAACATAGGCGTTCAGCTTAACGTTTGCCAAGTCTACACTTGGTCTTACCAACGTGCAGGAGGCCACACCAGGAACACCAGATACAGTAGATGAGGTTAGGAGTTATGGAGATGATTGAAATCACCTGCAGTCATATCACCAGCAAATGTTTACATCTTGAGCAACATCGACTCATACATGTTACACTGGAGTCTAAGCGACAGACATTATGAAGTATTAGTTCTTCTTCGAGTCCGTTGCAATCTCAGATGTCGTTCTGCCAGTATCTGGCGCAGGTCACAGCTGGTCTGGTTGGTTCAGCCAGGTCCTGGGGGCTGCACTGGGGGGCGTCGTCACACTCCAGTAGGTGTGAAGCATTAGTATTAGAAGTATTAGGTGTGAAGTATTAGTATTAGTATTACTAAGTAGAAGTATTAGTGAAGCAAAGGGATGTCTGTGAAGTTTATTGCCTATTTCAGGATGCACTCATGCTGCTTAGATTAAGCAGTTAATGATTTTTTGAAAGATCAGGGCAGTTCGGGATATGGGGAACTGGTATAAAAGAGAATATAAGCACCATGGCAGATCAGCCATGATAATTTTGAATAATGAGATAGACTTGAGGGGCTGTGGCCTACTCTGCGCATTTTTCAATGTCCTTAGGGTGATTACTAGATTGGTAGGTTCAAAGAAAATAATAAAATGCTAAATTGAAATGTGTTGTGGCTGATTTGCGTGAAGCATTTATAACAAAATGGAGGCACAAATGTCAGAAATAGATGAATACATTTGTAAATTAAACGAGCCAGGAAACTTAATGAAGGTCAGAAAAAAAAAACGGTAGTAGAGATAATAAGAAAAAACAATGGACAAAACACTGGTTGGTGTTATTTATGGGCCATTTTGCTGCAGCAGCAACACAATTGCAAAGAGGATAAGGTTTGCCCTTGATAATCAATGTTATTGGTATTGCTAAGTTCCACCTACTATTTCCCCAGAGTCACCATTAACACCATTTAAAAGATATTTGGACAGGTACATAGATAGGAAATGTTCAGAGGGATATGGGCCAGATGCGGATAAATGGGACTAGCAACTTGGTTGGCATGGCCCAGTTGAGCCAAAGGGCCTGTTTCATGCTGAATGCTGCCATTAACTAAAAACTTAGCTGGACAGCCACACCACTGTGCTTGGCTGGCCGCCTGTAGCACGTTCTTCATGCCAGGACAGGACTCCAGGCCGCAGCCTTCAATTCCTCTTAATAATTAGCGCCGTCCAAGACAGGCAAGCAGCAGTCAACTGGGATTAGAATGAGGCCCAACAGCCAGCATTTGCCAGGCCAATACAGATTTGCCATCAGTTTCAGTAAATGTCTTGTCAGGATGTAAAAGTCTGTCATGTGGCAGATTTTACCATGGACAACAAATTCTATCAATGTATAATGTTCTGAAGCAAATTAGATAATGGCAGTGATATATTTGGCTCAGCAAGTTCAACACTATTATGACTCAATAAGCACTCTAATTGCTGTGATGATAACTTGCTGCAATTATTTCCAGACCTTCTAGAACATTCTGTTAAGAGTAACAAAATAATGAAAAATTTGGCTAATTGATGCAATGTGTTT
This sequence comes from Raja brachyura, assembly GCA_963514005.1. The sequence goes on from OY740807.1 coordinate 26,869,301, forward strand.
AATCCTTTCAAGGGCCAACCAATGTTTCACGAAGAATATGCAAATTTCACACCTATCCATCTCAGGAGAGCACCTCAGGGCCAAAAACAAGGCAATAGATTCTTACATTTAATAACAAATAAGTATCTATTTATGGGGAAGAGCAAGTTTACTTTAGTTAAATGTTGGGCACTTTAATCATTTCTTCAGCCAGAGCACGAGTCCAGTACAATTACAAAGATGAAAGGGAATTTGAAACCTAATCAGTTAAACATGTGAGTTTGTCAACATATTTTAACTTGTTTCATTCTTTCTTTTCTCTTGAAGGGGAAAATGAATGAGGTCTATATAAGATGTTATCACTGCACAAAATATGTCATCACTGCAAACATTGCATTTATTTGTACAGCTGTGTACTGTGCACCCGTGGCTATTGTAGGAAGGGCTTCAGATACATCGGATGCACCTTCTACAACTCTCTCCTCTCCCCGTTTATCATTTTGCACAGTTTATCATTTGCACGATTCATCACTCTAAACTAGAAACTCACCGAGGCATAACCATTACATTGGCAACAAAGGATTAATAAAAAATTGAAACTGTCTGAAGTAATAAAATATTTTGTTTATTCATTCAAGGGAGTGGGCGTCACAGGCTGAGATTGCATTTGATTGCCCATTCCTAATCGCCCTCGAGAAATTAGTGATGAGCAGTCTTTTTGAACTACTACATCCAAGCGAGTAGAAGGTATTCCATCACACTTCTGGCTTGAACCTTGTGATGATGGACAGGGTTTTGAGACTTGGTTGGCAAGTTAAGAGCCTGTCCCACTTAAGCAACCTTTCAGTAGCTGTCTGCGACCTTAAACCTCGGGGGCACTTGCCTGGATCGACCGTCAGCGATGAAATGGCGAGCTGGATCAGACTCAGACACAGACACAACCCAAAGGCGGGGGCCAGGGAAAGCGGGGGAGCGCGGTCCTTTAAAAGAGCGGGGGGGGGGGGGGGGGGGGGGGGGGGGGTTGGGGGAGAAGGAGTGGAGACACTTTTAAGAAGCCAGACAACTTTTAACAAGCCAGAGATACACAGCTGGGAAGTTTAGCGGGCATTTAACATTACGGGTCTGTTTTCCTTGGTTCTGAAAACACCTGCTTACGTTTTTTCCCCCCAATGAGCCAATTAAAATGCCCGGTCAGCAAAGGAGATTAGCTATGGCTACCTCGACTACCTATAACTACATGGCGACCCCACTACCGCTGCACTACGAGTTCAAAAGAATAAATTTTCTCCATGCCGACCAATTTTTACTCGCAGATTTTCCAGTTTGTTGAAAATTTATGCAGCAGTGAGTATGCGGGAACTCCTCTCGAGTAGGAGAGTTAGTGACCACATGTCGACCACGTGTCGACCATGCTGCGAGTTTCTGGCGAGCGCAACTCTCCTAAACTCGCAAATTAGGTTGCCATAGTGGGACAGCCCTTTACTCACTGCTGCATTTCTAGCTCCTGAGCTGCTCTTGTCCACATGTGTAGGAAAGAACTGCAGATGCTGGTTTAAATCAAAGGTAGACACAAAATGCTGGAGTAGCTGAGGTAGGGCAGTGTGCAAGAGCCTGATTATTGCTGGGAAGAAGTTATTCTTGAACCAGATAGTCACAGTTTTCAGGCTCTGTATCTTCTTTCTGATGCTAGTCGCAAAATGAGAAGTCTTTGACATCTATTGTAATCCTACTGACTCCCACAGTTATCTAGACTACACTTCTTCCCACCCTGCTTCCTGTAAAGACGATCCCCTGTCTATGCCACATCTCAAAGGTTAAGGTACAATGATATTTGATTTACCATACAGTCATACCAAAAAAGCACCAAGACACATAACTACATCAATGTTAAAATAAACATCCACCACAGTGGATTCCCACATTCCTCACTGTGATGGAAGGCAATAAAGTCTAATCTTCTTCCCTCTTTATTCTCTCACGGTTAGGGCAGTGCAACCATCCGCAGTCGGGGCGATCGAAGCTCCCACAGCCGGTGATCTAAGCCCCTGTGTCGGGGCGGTCGAAGCTCCCGCGATCGGGGGGGGATCGAAGCTCCCGCGATCGGGGGGGGATCGAAGCTCCCGCGATCGGGGGGGGATCGAAGCTCCCGCGATCGGGGTGGTTGAAGCTCCTGCGGATTGGAGATCCCAAAGTCGATCCCAGACAGGGATAGCGAGCTCCACGGTGTTAAGTCCTGCCGGCAGAGACTTCCCTGGTCTGCAGAGAATGGATGCAAAAGTGTCTTAACGTAGAACCAGTGTGAACAGGTGATTGATGTTTGTCATGGACCTGGTGGGCATAAAAATCCTGTTTCCATGCTGTATCTTTCAATCAAGGGAACATTAGTGATTATAATCTGCATTATTTTCACCATGCTAAAAACAGGACTGAAGACGAGTTCATATCAATTCAATTTAACTGAGGAGGAAGTTCAACTAAGTTCCAAAATATCTCAAGATTTAATGTTTGGCTATGCAGGCAACGTCATAGAAGGTAGTTTAAAACAATAATTTCAGCTCCTGTATGGGATTCGTCTGCTATATACAATGACAACATTTAAACTAGGAGCTCCAATACTAACCTAATTATGAGAACACGTTTGGTGTGAAAAGCAAGACCATCTGGAAAAGTTACAAACAACATTATGGAGATCAAGTCTGCCATTTTATAGCAGTGAAAAACTGCATTAAAAAAAGCCTCAGTGTCCAATGCTAGACCCGGGATTGTAAGGCAAAATAATGATGGTAAAATAAATTCTTAATGGAAGCACTACAAATTAAAAGGCAAAGAGAGTCAAAATTCACTCCATGAAAGCCCATCCCAATTCTACTCTTGTCAAGTGTTCACAACCTTGGACGTTCTGGTAAGAGTAACTGGGGAATGATTACAATGTATCCTCAATCATTCTTGCTCACTAACATTTTACCATGTGAAACATAATGTTTAAATTGCTAATAAATACTTCATATGGTTAGCACTGTTAATAAAACATCTATGGATTATTTTCCCATTTAGCTCATAATCCCTCACCAACAAAAAGGAGGCAGACATACTGATCAAAGATCAAAGGCAAATGCTAATCTCCAAGAGTTTCTCAGCCCTTTGGCCTATCCCATGATAAAAGCAAATCATTATGTGAGAAGGATAGTTCATGGTAAGTGAGAGATAAACAAAGGCAGATCACTCAGAGAAAGATCAATGGGTGGGGGATGTTGGGATGGTTCCAATATTCATACGCAGAATTTAGCCCCTTAGATAGAGTGTACTTAAACTAGTTTCAGGAACATTCAAAATTACTTAATTGTTTCAAAGAGTTTGTGCTGTGATCACTACAGGAGTCCATCTCCTCTTTCAGTCTGTCCTGTGAAACAGTCACCTCCCATAGAACTAGAGAATTCAGGGTTATTCCAATATAAATACAAGCTTCCTTCATGTTGAAGTGGCTGCCAGAGAGTCTCATGCATTATTTAACTGAGTTAACCATCTAAGTATGCAAAATAAAAATGGCTTTTAGAAAACAGGATGAGTTCAACAAGAAGGCAACTTATAACATCTGCACTTTGGGAGATATCATGTGAAACATCTCTAAGTTTGCTGATGACACAAAGCTGGGAGGCAGTGTGAGCTGCGAGGGGGATTCTATCAGGCTGCAGGGTGACTTAGATAGGTTGGGTGAGTGGGCAGAAGCATGGCAGATGCAGTATAATGTGGATAAATATGAGGCTATCACTTTTGTGGCAAGAACAGGAAGGCAGATTATTATCTGAATGGTGTCAGGTTCGGAGAAGAGGAGGTGCAACAAGACCTGGGTGTGTTTGTACTGAAATTCAGCATGCAGGTACAGCAGGCAGTGAAGAAAGCTAATGGCATGTTGGCCTTCATTGCGAGAGGATTTGAGTTTCGGACCAAGGAGGTCCTACTACAGTTGTACAGAGCCCTGGTGCAACTGCGCCTGGAGTGTTGTGTGAAATTTTAGTCTCCTATTTTGAGGAATTACATTAGTGCTATTGAGGGAGTGCAACGTAGGTTCACCAGGTTAATTCCCGGGATGGCGTGACTGACGTATGATGAAAGAATGGGTCGACTGGGCTTGTATTCACTGGAAGCTAGGATGAGAGTGGATCTTATAGAAACATATAAAATTCTTAGAGGATTGGACAGGGTAGATGCAGGAAAAATGTTCCAGATGTTGGGGGAGTCCAGTCCCATGGGTCACAGTTTAAGAATATGGGGTAGGCCATTTAGGACTGAGATGTGGGAAAACCTTTTCACCCAGAGAGTTGTGAATCTGTGGAATTCTCTGCCACCGAAGGCAGTGGAGGTCAATTCACTGGATGTTTTCAAGAGAGAGTTATGGGCCTGTCCCACTTAGGCGATTCCTTCCTTCACCAGCCCGTTATGCGGGCGGGGGACAGGGCAAGCGGGGGAAGCGTTGTCTAAAAAATTGACACGGTGCAAAGCCAAGGTGAAACAGACACACACCACGATGAACAGGAAGGTTGGCGCTGTTATTTCTCTTTCGTGTGTCGTGCACAGCCTAAAGTTGTAGGACAACTTGTTCTATTTGATCTTCCGTTTGTGCACGTCGAGTTGATTGTATTAGTCGAAACAGGGCGGACCACGTGAAGGTTGCAATCTTCCACCCCCCACTGTAATAAGATAGCGAAAGCGCAGTGTACGGTAAGTCCTTTAAAAGAGGGGGGGAGGGGGGGGGGGAGGGGAAAAGAGGGGGGAGAAGTGGAAAGAAGGAGTGGAGACAACTTTTAAGAAGCCAGAGATACACGGCTGTGAAGCTTGGCCGACATTGAACATTACTGGTCGGTTAACCTTGGTTCTGAAAACTACTGCTTACCTTTTTTTTCTCCAATGAGCCAATGTAATTCACCAGTCAGCACCGGCTACAACCTACGAGAACCTCCAAAAATCTTCAACCTCCTGGCAACTCGTTAGGACCTCCTGGCGACCCACCTACGGCTCGAGAATTCTCGCTACTCTCCATGGCGGTTTCATTCTAGTCGCTGCTAAAAAATGCCAGAATGGTGTACTAATTTTGGATGATCAGCCACGATCATATTGAATGGCTTTAAGGGCCAAATGGCCTACTCCCGCACCTATTTTCTATGTTTCTATGTTCCCATAACAGATGAAGCATATACCACATCTTATGTACATCCAATAAATCAATTGTCTACCTATGGTTATGGGATATGCCAAATCTTTGGTATTGAGGCAGGACATACTGTCATAGACTAAAGATACATTAAATACAACACTTATGTAAAATACTTCTGACATATAAAGTATTCATCATGGCCTAAAACTACTCGGAGATTCTACTGTTTGGCAGGAGACAGCAGAACTCCTAAGAGGGAAACCTGATTAGAAAAAAAGGGATGAAGTTCTGCAGTCATATGTTTTTGGAATTAGGAAAGAATTTGAAAAGCTAAACCTCGAAGGAAGCAATCGGCTGGTTACCCCTATTGCTGCAGACTGGTGCATAGGAGGATTGGGTTGAACCAAGGCAGAGAAGGGAAGATTTTAGATTTATTTTATGGAATCAATTCTGGAGGGAGATGGGTTCAGTGGGTCGGATGGGTTGCATCACAATAGGATGTGTTCATGGGAGATGCTTGCTGGTGCTGTGGCATCTGACAGATAAACTCATTTGGCGGGGAGCTGTAGCATTGAAAAAGAGAACCAAGCACAGAGAGGACTTGGGAGATTGCTAGCACCAGAGTAGTAAATAATATGGCTTCAAATAGAAGCAGAGTATATACGGTAGTTTTAATGTTAAAGCAAGAACTGCAGGTGCTGGAAAAATCGAAGGTAGACAAAATTGCTGGAGAAACTCAGCGGGTGAGGCAGCATCTATGGAGCGACGAAATAGGCGACTTTTCGGGTCGAGACCCTTCTTCAGACTGATGTTGACAAAAATGCTGGAGAAACTCAAAAGAGTCAGCATGGGAATGGGAATTAAGATGCTTAGCAATTGGATGATCCATGTTCTCCAGAGATGCTGCCTGACCTGTTACTCCAGCACTTTGTGTCTTTTTTCATTAACAAGCATCTGCAGTTTCTTGTGTCTCAAAAAAACAGGATAGAATTGGATACTAGATATATATAGCCAGAAGGAGTCCACGTAAGATAGTGAAGAGAAGAAAGGAGAGGGAATGGCAGAATTGATTTTTTTTTTTAAATTACAGAACACAAGAGAGAGAGAGAGCGAGAGCGAGCGATAGAGAGCGAGAGGAGCAGTTCTTGATTTTATGCAATACAAGTAGCAGCTGTTCATGGTCAGGGGACGGGGGGGGGGGGGGGGGGGGGGGAAGAGAGAAGTGGGAGCACATCCAGTTGGGAGGATTCTTTGTAGGTTAGTTCCCTCAAAACCTTTTTACATTGCATACCATTTGGTACATTAATCTGTTCAACTACAAATCTAACATCATAGTTTCTCAACCATAAACCCTCACAAAACCATGTGACCTCACAAAACCTCTGTGAAAAAAGGAAAAAAGCAATGTAACATTGCAACAATGTGCTTATGGTAGATTCAGGTATATTTCTACCCTCCCACACAACATTGCAGCCTTTTTGGATGATTTTGAGGAATCGGCATGGAGTGAATACCATGATATAGATGTTGGAGTGAGGTACCTAGTATACAGCTAGGTCAGCAGGTGAGTGAGATAGCTAATGCAGGAAAAATAACCTGTGTGCATTATGTGTGTCTGTACTTGCATGAAAGAGTACCAGTGAGGGACAAAGAGGATGCATGGAGCAGGAGAAAAAAGTGTCTCTATGTTTCACCCAAACATATGATGTCCTTCTTGCACCCCAAAACTTACCTGTCCCTCTGACTAAAGCTGGCAGCATGCTCCCTGCCCTTTGGAAAGAACAGGTTTGGCCATCTGCAAAGTAACAACACTCTCCAGTAACTGGAAGAGTGCTTGTCATGTTGTCTCCTTTTAAGAGCTGATTGATGATTGCGCCTTGGTGCTAGTATCTGGAATAAAATACAAACAGCTTTTCAGTGATTCCTGTTGTTTCTGAAAGGCACACAGCTCTATTTTAACCTCTGTTGAAGCAAAGGCACTGACTGATATCCAGCCCTATATATTAAAAACTGCACTGTTTAAAAACTAAACTGCGGATTGGAAAATATCCTTTGAAGTTTGTAAACCAGTAAATTGATTGAAACAGATGATATGTTAAATTTACTTGGTATGCTTTCTCCTGATCAGGTGCTAGAACTTCATCAGAATTCCTCCGGAATAAACCCTGGATAAATATATAAAAGGGCCTGCTGCTTACTTTATGAGGAAGCCCCTAGCAGTGACAGAGGCTCAAATGATCCATGGTAATCTATGCCTCAATTCAGGAAAACATGTGGCTCACAGAATGAATAACCTTGCTTCTTATATCCTAATCATAGCATCCTGTTTCTCCATTGGCCATAGGCTCATTGAATCCTTATATTTATAAGGGCTACTCTTTTCCAGTTCCCTGAACTTAACCCTTTCCTCTCTGTAACCTTCTGCAATCTACATTTCTATCTGTTCTCTCTATCCCTTTCCCCACATTTTAAAATGCATTGTTTTCTAAATGCTATGTTATCTGAGAGGTAATTGACCTAAAATACATCTGCTTCTCTCCCTACAAATGTTCCCTAACCAGCTGAGTTTTTCCAGCATTTTATTCTCGATTCTATCTCCACAATTTGTCCGTTCTGCCTCGTGCATCATTATTTTTCAGTACTTCAGTTCTGTTGGTTGTGCCTTCAACTACTTGCCTCCAGAAACTCTGGAATTCCTTCCCAAAGCTACCCCTATATTCACCTTTAATGTATTCCATAAAATCTATTCCTTTGACCAATCTTTTAGTCCACTTCCCTAATATCTCTGTGTTTGAGACTCAAATTTTGTTTCAGTTAACCACTAAGACATTCCACGCTATTAACGGCACCACATTAAGATATAATATGAGTTACATAGAATTTAATGTACATAGGCATGTGATTTAACATAACAGTTTGTACAAGTGCTTTTATGCTCTACATCAGGCTTCTTTCAGCCAGGCATCATCTCTCTGTGCACTCTGCCATCCTCACATAGTTCTCCATACTATTACCTCCTGTTAGTAATCCATACTATTACTTCCTGAGCCAGCAAATTCTTCTTCTGCATGGCTATCTGGGTAAGAATGTTTCTCCTGAATTTCCCAATGTATTTATTGATGAATATTTTGTATGTTTTCTCATTTTGGATTCCACTACAACTGGAATCAAATATGTGGCTTATAAAGATCAGGGCCTGGTATTCTCAGTAAAAACGGTCTTTGTTGTATTTGTTTAATCATTTCTGGTAGCTGTAGACATATGTATGTTCAGGTTTTTGCCTTATTGAACCTTTTAAGCTGTTAATGATAGCGTTGGCCACAAGCAAACAATTGAAATTTCTCAGAATCACAGTTCTTTGATTCAAAATATAGTTAGTGAGACACATTTTAAACATAGAAAGTGCTGTTCAATGGGGGGGAAATCATTTGTTATAAATGTTGTTACTCCAAGGATAAGCAGTTGGGTGTGGATATTGGAGGTGTGATTTGGGCTATATGAAGTCTGAAGGATTTAGATTATTGTTAAACAATGCACACTGTAACATTGGATTGATAGCCATTTACCTTTGGAACATAGAGAAACTTTCCTCTCTTAGGAAATGAATGCGTGGATAGAAATTATGGCAATGAAAATCATACATGGGTTGTTGGAAGCAGTGCATCATCAGTCTTCATTGTGCACTTTTATAAGTACATAATGTTTGTGAGAGCCCCAAGGAATGGATCATTTGATTCAAAAATGGATTTTGCAATCCATTATGAATTTGGCTGGGATAAAGTTGGATTGTTTGCGTAAAAATGTATCACTATGTACTTGATACCCAAATATTGCTAACACTTTCCACATTCACTTTAAAAAAAATACTAAGCTTATTTAAACTGGTTTTGAAATCTGTATGTGCATCATTTACTGTTACGTTATTAGATGTGCAGGAGTGTTTCAACCTTTAGATTATAAACCACAGGGTCCTTTGTGAGCAGTACATAATTTTTCTGTCATTGTAATGAGTTTTGATGCTTGTTTCAGTGTTCAGACAATGAGAACTATTCATTCTTTGCCATGTAATTCACATCTTGAGTGCATTTGCAGAAACAGCTGTTCCTTTTTCAATGGTGCACATACACTTGCAAGGGTGTGATTAAAGGTCATTGTGCTGTAGGTACAGCAACAGAACTTAATTGAAGATTTAATCATTTCTTTTAATTGATTTGATGTTTTCACTGTGCAATTAACACAGTGTGACAAAACCTCCAGACGGTTCAATCACTCTTTTAGTTGTTCTCAGAAATAGCGAGGAAGGAAGCTGGTTTACACAAAAGCTATCATTGAAACAGCTTAGTGTTCAAGTAATCATAATATTTATAAATTACCTCCTCAACAAAAACATTTCCAAAGTATATGTAAGAGAAAACATTTAACAATGATAAATTGTACTGTGGATGTTGGAAATTTTCATAAATAACTCAGAGCAAATCTTGAATGCCATTCCTCTGGAGGAGAGCTGTATAATGTTACAAACAGATCAAACATTCAAGACGAACATTCTCAAACGTGTTTGGAGAAAAAAAATCAAATGCAAGAATTTATTTTATGACTCCAACAAAGGAGGAGCTTAAGGGCAGGTGCAGTGTCTGCTTGGTCTGAATTTAAAGTTTATGAAGTATGAGGAGGTAAAGTTGAACAAATAAAGTTCATACTGTTACAGACAATCAACTCTTCAATACCGCCTGGAGTCATGGAATAAAAATACCAAGACATTAGACAATCCCACAAATATGTGGCTTGCTGGAGGCAATCTGTTGAGCTGGAACTTTCTAGGAGTGTTGGTAAACTTTCAAGACCACTGAAGTGCATCATAACAAGGTCCCATTCCATTTTATCAACTGCTGGAATAATATTAATGTAAGTGGAATGTTTGACAACCATGATTTTTCTGATCCACAGCCCAGTAAATTCCATTCAAATGTAATCTTTCCTTACGACTGTCGGGAGATTTCGAAACAGATGTGTTTTATAGTACTATCAAATAATGATATAACTCAGTGTTATAAAGCAAGTGACAAACAAAGAAAGATTAGCACAATGTAATGCAGCATAATTGAGAGTAAAACAACATTGCAATGTCATCTGGAATCACAGAATATGAAGGGGATGGATGGGAGGTGGGCAGTTGAGTAATTATTAAATATATCATTTTAATAAAGAGTAAATTTACCATTATAACCCAATGTTGTATAGACAATACAATCTTAGGGTGAAGAGGGTTCTTCCATGACTCAATCTACACTAGGATTGGATTTATGCCAGACCTGCCTTGCCTATCATCATGTCATAGAGGTAGAATGGAGACAAATTTCTGAGGGGAGATAAATTTAAGAAGAACACTCCACAGTACCTCTTGATTGAGAGTGCCAAAAAAGCTTTTTGGGGCAATGCTGCTCCTTGCATTTTCTTTGAAGTCGTCACATTGTTGAAAGCATGTCCATTGTGAATCCCTAGACGGGATCTGCACTTTGATTCATAGAGCATGCTTTGGGCACTGTAGTTATTTTAAAGAGAGGAAAATCAGCACAGTGTTAAACAGTGTTACACTGCAACATATGCCACAGAGAAGAATCATAATTGGTAAGTTTTGTAGGAATGATGTTAAAAATCACATGGAGCTCACTCCCTGCCACAGAAAAGTGTCATCATCGGCAGGTTATGTAGGAATGATGCCTAAATCTTAATTATTTGCTAAATCTCAGTCAGCTATAATTAAAACGTTACAGCGATATATTACAATGTCTTGCAGTCACTGATGCATGTCCAAATCATACTTTTAATTTATTGCTATTTCCTGGCAGTACACTAGTAAAAGATTACATATTTTTGAATAAGTGAATTGTCAAACAAACTTGAACAAAGGAACAGGGAAGTAAAGTTAACTAGCAAGCTGTTAATTAGATCATTGTTCATCTACTTGTCGAACACCATTAACACATCTTTGCCTCACATTTAAACGTTTAATAGTCCCAATAACCACAGCATTTTGGGGAGAGAATTTAGATTTTCAGAATCCTTTTCGTGAAAATATGCTTCCTGATTACACACTTAGGTAGCTTAATGATATAATATCTATTAAGATCAAATAACCCTATTTTGTGACGTCCCTAAAAATAAAATTTGTAATTAAATATCTTAATAATCACCTTAAATATCCTAATTAAATCAGGTATTATGTTTACAAATTGCTTGATGAAATGGGTTGAGGTGGTAATGCAGTGGCATGATGTACTTACTAAGAAATGTGTTTGTGGGATGCGACCCTACTAAAACCAAGACATTAAATTTGTTTGGATACGAAGAATAGTCCCAATCTTGAATGTTGTTTGTCCATTTTCCTCGGCAGATACTGCCTAACCTGCTGAGTTCCTCCAGCAGTCGATTTTGCACAGTTTTCTTCTATGTTATGTCATGTTCTACAATGATTCTAGATAAATTATTCTGTACAGCAAGACTACAAAGTATTTACCCAGGCAATCAAAGAAAACATTAGCACCCATAAAATCTGCTAAGTGGTCCTAATATTGATGGGCATCAGTACTCTGCGATAATTAAATGATCGCCCAGGCTAGCAATCAGCCATCTAATACATGACTCCTCGATTTTATGCCGCAGTGCGAACGGAGATTAGATACAAAAAAATAATAATTGCATCGCCGTCGAGGTAAGAGGTTAGAAAAAGTTCCCCCCCCCCCCCCCCCCCCCGCATAAAACAAGCTAAAGAACACTATAACGTACATACCAAAAAAACATCAAAGAAGGAAGGGACGAGACAGACTGTTGGCGAGGTGGCCATTGCGGGTGCCAGTCTTCAATGATTTATATAATAAATGTTGTATGATAAATAGTTACATTGGCTTATTACGGATTAGGCATGTGTACATATGATAAGATGACTGACACTGCACACTAGTGGCTAATTAAACAAATATTAGCCCTTCCTGGAGGCGCTGTTTAATAGTGCTTTAAATGCCTTGTTCTCCATATATTACTCTTAATAACTATGGGAATTCTGCTAGTTTGTAAATTTATTGGTTCCAAATTCTTCTTCCCCATTGCAAAGGAGAGAATTACTGAACTTACTTACTTACATATGTTGACTTGCTGTTTCCGACACTGAGTAAAACAGATCAAATATTGAGGAGTATTGAGCAAAAATAGTCAAGTAATCCTTCCACTTTATAAAGCATGTTGCAAGCACACTTAAAATAATGTGTACAGATGTAACGTGTAAAGAATATTGAACCTTAAGGGGGAGAATGTAGGGTTATGCCAATTGGGAAAACCTTTCATTCATTTATTGTCTTTAGGCATCTATTGGAAAGCAAAAGGTACTGACAATCACAAATAACCCTTGAGCCCACTTTCTTGAAGTGTTACAGTCCATCTTGTAAAGACACTCCCAGGATGTTGGAGTACGATGCTAGAAAATGTAACAAAAACAGGGGAGCTTCTGGAGGAACTCAGTAGGTCGTGTAGTATCTGTGGAAGGAAATGGATAGTCAACATTTCAGGTCAAGACCCCTCATCTTAGCAAGATAAAGGCTCTAGATCAAGGGTGTCAACCAGAAACGTCAACTTTCCATTTCCCTCTACAGATGTTGCTTGGCCCACTGAGTTCCACCAGCAGCTTTCCTTTTGCTACACCACCAGTGTGATGATGGGCATGGTTCCAGGCTATAAACCCAGCAAAAATGGTCAACATGTTGTGTAACTTGAAGGTGAGACCAAAGGTAGTATGCCTGGTGTCCTTAACCTTCATATTGTGCCCAGAGAGAAGAAGAGTTCAGGCCCAGCATGTTACTGTTTCAGACAAGATTAAGATAGGCAAGATTAAGGATCCTTGGTTAACGAGGGATCGTAAGGATCTCGGCAGGAAAAAGAATCAAGAGTGTTTAGTTACCATATATAATGACAACGGAACAATTACATTTTTACTTGCTATAGCTTAACAGGCCTATAAATGCAGTAACACACAGATAGACAATAGATAATATATAATAATCAAAAATACACTAAATTAATATAATGGTTAAAACAATAGTGCATAAACCAAAGCCAATAATGCAACTAAAGACACTGTCCATAGAAGATCACAGTTGCTGAGGCAGGTGATGCTGTAATCTTGAGCAAAACACAAAGTTGTAAGAACTCAGTGAGTCAGGCAGAATTTAGGGAGGGATTGGACAGGTGCTTCATCAGTCTGACGAAGAGTCCTGATTCAAAATGTCACCTGACCATTCCCTCCCCAACATTCTGCCTGACCCACTGATTCCTTGAGCACTTTAGGGGAACTGCAGAAATCACAAGAGGAAGAATATACCTTCCACTGCAATTTTGTTAGACTTACACCGGTAGTGGGGAAGATGTTTGAGTCGATTATTAAAGATGTTATAGCAGCGCATTTGGAAAACAGTAACATGATCGGTCAAAATCAGCATGGATTTATGAAGGGGAAATCATGCTTGACTAATCTTCTGGAATTTTTTGAGGATGTAACAGGTAGAATGGACAAGGGAGAGTGGTGTATCTGGACTTTCAAAAAGCTTTGACAAGGTCCCACACAAGAGATTAGTGTGCAAAATTAGAGCACATAGTATTGGGGGATAGGGTATTGACATGGATAGAGAACTGGTTGGCAGACAGGAAGCAAAGAGTTGGAATTAATGGGTCCTTTTCAGAATGACAGGCAGTGACGAATGGGGCGCCACAAGGCTCGGTGCTGGGATCCCAATTATTTACAATATATATTAATAATTTAGATGAGAGAATTAAATGTGACATCTCCAATTTTGTGGATGACACAAAGCTGAGTGGCATTGCGAGCTGTGATGAGGATGCTATGGGGCTGCAGGGTGACTTAGATAGGTTGAGAGAGTGGGCATAAGTATGGCAAAAGCAGTATAATGTGGATAAATGTGAGGTTATGCACTTGAGCATAATGTGAGGTTATGCACTTGAGGTTATGCACTTGTCTCAACGACTACCGGCCAGTGGCACTCACCCCTGTCATCGCTAAGTGCTTTGAGCGGCTGATCCTGGCTCACCTCAAAGCCAGCCTCCCCCCCACACTGGACTCCCGCCAATTTGCCTACCGGTCAAACAGGTCTACAGAGGACGCCATATCGACGGCCCTACACTCTGCCCTGATCCACCTGGACAGCAACAACACCTACATCAGGCTGCTGTTTATTGACTTCAGCTCTGCCTTTAACACTGTCATACCCGCTAGCTTGATCACCAAACTCAGCGGTCTTGGCATCTCCACCTCCCTCTGCAATTGGACACTGGATTTCCTCACTAACAGACCACAGTCTGTTAGGGTCAACAACCTCACCTCCTCCACTATAACACTGAACACCGGCGTGCCACAGGGCTGTGTGCTCAGCCCTCTCCTCTACTCCCTCTTCACGCATGACTGCATCCCCAAGTATGGCTCCAACGCCATCATAAAATTTGCCGATGACACCACGGTGGTAGGACTGATCAGTGATAATGACGAATCAGCCTACAGGGAGGAGGTCCAGCACCTGACTACCTGGTGTGCCAACAATAACCTCGTCCTCAACTCCCAGAAGACGAAGGAAATAATTGTTGACTTTCGGAAGAACAGAGGGGGCAGACACACCCCCATCCATATAAACTGGACTGAGGTGGAGCGGGTCTCCAACTACAAATTCCTCGGGGTACACATCTCGGAGGATCTGTCCTGGTCCCTCAACACCTCAAAGCTAATCAAAAAGGCACAGCAGCGCCTTTACTTTCTGAGGAGGCTCAAAAAAGCCCACCTGTCCCCCCAGATCCTGACGAACTTCTACCGCTGCACCATCGAAAGCATCCTGACCACCTGCTTTACGGTATGGTACAGCAGTTGCACCGTGGCAGACAGGAAGGCACTACAACGGGTGGTGAAAACCGCCCAGTACATCATCGGTGCCCCGCTCCCTGCCTTGGATGCCCTCCACCGAAAACGGTGCCTGAAGCGGGCCGGGAAGATCATCAAGGACCCCTCACACCCTAATCATGGACTGTTTGCCCTCCTCCCATCAGGGAGGCGGTACAGGAGCCTCAAGTCCCGCACCAGTAGGACGAAGAACAGCTTCTTCAACTACACCATCCGACTGCTGAACTCGGAGTCCCGCTGATAGAATTGTCTGTACCCTGTATTTATTTATTTTCCATATTGCTACCACTGCACTCTGTATTTATTTTTCTATATCGCTATCACTAAGAACGACGCTAAACTGCATTTCGTTGTACCTATACTTGTATTTGTGCAATGACATTAAACTTGAATTGAATTGAATTGAGGCAAGAACAGGAAGGCAGATTATTAACTGAATTGCGTAGGAAAGAACTGCAGATGCTGGTTTAAATCAAAGGTAGACACAAGATGCTGGAGTAACTCAGCGGGACAGGCAGTATCTCTGGAGAGAAGGAATTGGTGACGTTTTGGGTCGAAACCTGAAGACAGGTCTGAAGAAAGGTCTCGACCTGAAACGTCACCCATTCCTTCTCTCCAGCGATTATCTTGATGGTGATTATGAAAATGGGTGTGCAACGAGACCTAGGTATGCTTGTACATCAGTCACTGAAAGTAAGCATGCAGGTACAGCAGGCAGTGAAGAAAGCTGATGGCCTGTTGGCCTTCATTGCGAGAGGATTTGAGTTTAGGAGCAAGGAGGTCCTACTGCAGTTGTACGGGGCCCTGGTGAGACCACACCTGGAGTATTGTGTGCAATTTTGGTCTCCTAATTTGAGGAAGGACATTATTATGGGAGTGCAGCATAAATTCGTTGAGGGAGTGCAGCGTAGGTTCATCAGGATAATTCCCAGGATGGCGGGACTGACATATGATGAAAGAATGAGTTGACTGGGCTTGTATTTACTGGAATGTGGAAGGATGAGAGGATATCTTGTAGAAACACATAAAATTCTTAGAGGATTGGACAGACTAGATGCAGGAAAAATGTTCCCGATGTTGGGGGAGTCCAGAACCAAGGGTCACAGTCCAGGGGTCACAGTTTAAGAATAAGGGGTAGGCCATTTAGGACTGAGATGAGTAAAAACCTTCACCCAGAGTGTTGTGAATCTTTGGAATTCTCTGCCACAGAAGGCAGTGAAGGCAAATTCACTGGTTGTTTTCAAGAGAGAGATAGATTTAGCTCTTAGGGCTAAAGGAATCAAGGGATATGGGGAAAAAGCAGGAATGGGGTACTGATTTTAAATGATCAGCCATGATCATATTGAATATTGAAGGATAAGGGGGAAATCCTTTAGGACCGAGATGAGAAGGAATTTTTTCACACAGAGAGTGGTGGGTCTCTGGAACTCTCTGCCACAGAGGGTAGTTGAGGCCAGTTCATTGGCTATATTTAAGAGGGAGTTAGATGTGGCCCTTGTGGCTAAGGGGATCAGAGGGTATGGAGAGAAGGCAGGTACGGGATACTGAGTTGGATGATCAGCCATGATCATATTGAATGGCGGTGCAGGCTCGAAGGGCTGAATGGCCTACTCCTGCACCTAATTTCTATGTCTATGTTTCTATGAATGGAGCAGCTGGCTCGAAGGGCCGAATTGCCTACTCCTGCACCTATTTTTCTATGTTTCTTTGTCACATATTCATAGGTTCCAATCTTGACACTTTGTGCACAGTGGAGTCTAAAGTTGGGATCGGTGGTTCATAGGCACAAATGGGTTGCAGCAAGGCCAGAGGAAAGTGGAACCAGTGCTAGCTCTAGATCATAAGATCATGTGATGGGAGCAGAATTAGGCCATTCGGCCCATCAAGTTCAATCGTGGCTGATCTAACTCTCCTTCCTAACCCCATTCTCCTGCCTTCTTCCCATAACCTCTGACACCCATAGTAATCAAGAATCTATCTAGATCTGTCTTAAATATATCCACTGACTTGATCTCCACAGCCTTCTGTGGCAAAAAATTACATAGATTCACCACCCTCTGACTAAAGAAATTCCTCATTTCCTTCCTAAAAGAACGTCCTTTAATTCTGAGGTTAAGATCTCTAGTCCTAGACTCTCCCACTAATGGAAACGTAGAAAGGAAGGTCACAAACTAATTGTGCCGCGGAATGCTTAGATGAAGAATACTATTTGGCAACCTTTTGAAAGGGCTGATGAACATACATATGAAGTTACTTAGAAAATTGGTCAGACTGTTGGAAAGCCAGTCAAGAAGCTTTGTGGAATCTTAGGCCAACGTTAACAGGGAGAATGGAGACCAACCTTTACAACAGAAGTGCTGCTCTAATGCACGTTAACTTCCAAGCCATGTTACTACTATTCTATCATAATACTACCATGAGATAGTCCATGTATTACTATCATAATACATCTTCCAGTTCCACCCTAAATAAATGTTGCTTTGAAATTCCGGTTTCTGCTGAACAAATTGATTCTTGCTATCACAGCTCCACATTTCTTATCTGTCACAGTACGAGGCTCAAACAACATCCAATGGTCTATTCTCCAGCAGATTATGAGGCAAACATCAGTCTGGGAATTGTCAATGGGTAAGTGGAGAATGAATCTCCTCTATCCTCACTCTGGCCGACAGCAATCTAAATCCACCAGCATATACAATGATAAGCTGCCTTCCTTCCTGTTGAAACGTTGGTGGCAAGAGAAAACTGACATTCATTTTCCCTGCCCTCGATGGCATCTACAATACATGGTTCATTCAGGGATGAAAAGACTTTATTAAACATGAAGAACTCTGGGTATACATGAGGAGCCCACATATTACCTCTGTCTTTAAGAAGCCCACAATCTTGGTCAATCCCTCTGCCTAAGTGGTGCTGGACACACTCCTGATCATGATTGGTTTTGGAGACTGATTCTAAACTCTGAATCAACTGGATACATTAAAAAATATTCTATCTAATTTAATTCCCTGGCCATTGCATTTACACAGTCCATTAGTTATGTTACAGTATATCATATATATTGATCCAGCACCAAGCCCTAAGGCATACCACAATTTGTGGGCCTCCAGCCTGAGAAACAACTTTCGACTATCACCCTGTGTGTCCTATCATCAAGCCAATTAGCTAGCTCTCCCTGGATCCCATAGAATCTAATCTTCTAGTGCAGCCTACCATGCTGAACCAGGTTAAAAGCCAATGATTATAGAGTATATCCAGAAGAAGATAGCAATTTATTATCTTTTAGTCGAGTCCTCTCATTATATTATCTCAACTGGAATATTTTAACAATCAGATTGAGCTTATGTAATGACTGGGAGAAGTTTCATGGTGGATTCATGTTGGCCAAGGACTGTTCCAACTTAACAGAGTATCACTTGATCTATTGCTCAGGGAAGGGAGGAGCCAGTGTTCGATTCCTTTCCCGGCAATGGTGTGAGGAAATCTCCTGTTGTAATAATGCACGACTAGAAGTGATCAAAAGGTCAGCAGCAGGAGCATTATGACACACATCTGGAATCAGTACAGGAAGTAATTTAGTGACTTAATCAGGTTATGAAAGGCAAGTACAATTGGACATTCACCTATGTCTTGCTGTGAGAAAAAGGAAATTCGATAAGCACTTCAGGGAAATAAACTTGGAAGATTTGGGGATTAGCGCATGGGGAATGGGACTGAATGGATTGCTCTATGGAAAATTGGCTTGAACTCAATTAGAATGGCTTAATTCTCTCCTGTAATAACCATGACATCTTTTACACCACTCCCCTCACTTAGCATGTCAAGTCTACTTGCACTACTAAACTTGCAAATGTACACAACATTCTCTTTCTGCATTCCTCCTCAGATTCCTGTTTAAGAAAGAACTGCAGATGCTGGACAAATCGAAGGGGGCGCGGAATAGATTTCCGTAGAAAATCAGCAGCAACAATCTAATTTGTGACACCATGGAGTGTCTTGCTATAGTGAAGGAGGGTAAAAAGACTGGGATGTGATGGTGTCAGGGAATTCCATCATAAATAGGTTGGTTGGTATTTTTCTGGCATCAAAAGAGACTCCATGATGTGTTATTGCATCCCTGGTATTAGGATCAAGGATGTCTTGGAGCTGCTACAGGACATTTTAAAGGGAGTAGATGGACAACCAGTGGCCATGGTACACTTTGGTGCCAGCAACATAAATAGGAAAAGGAAAAGGGATAAGGCTCTGCAACAAGAGCCTCATCCCTTGTTTGAGCTTGGAAGCCATTTAAAGAGGTCTGATTTGCTTCTGGTGCTACTTGCTACAGAGCATTCTAAGGATAGGTCACAAAAAATTATGGTTCCTGAATCATTGGCATAATTTCTGGGAAAGGTATGATGTACAAATGATGGTATCGCGTTATAGTTACAGAGAAAATGTAGATATTAAAAAAGCGCAAAGGCACCAAATAAGTAGATTGAGAAATAGATACTCCATTCTCAGTTTATGGGAGGATCATTCAGTAGTTAGACAACAGCAGAGAAAAAGGGATTCCTGAATCTGGCAGTATGTACTTCCAAATATTTGTATCTTCTGCCCGATGGGAGTGGAGAGAGGGGGAATAAGCAGGGTATGTGTTCCTTGATTATGCTGTGGAAACAAGGAACTGCAGATACTGATTTACCAAGGAAAGACACAAAATGCTGGAGTAACTCATTAGGTCAAACAGGATCGCTGGAGAACATAGATACAATGGCTTGCAAAAGTTTTCATACCCCTTGAACTTTTCCACATTTTGTCACGTTACAACTACAAACATAAATGTATTTTATTGGGATTTTATGTGATAGACCAACACAAAGTGGCGCATAATTGTGAAGTGAAAGGAAAATGATACATGGTTTTCAAATTTTTTTACAAATAAAAAACTGAAGTGTGGTGTGCAAACGTATTCAGCCCCCTTTACTCTGATACCTCTAAATAAAATCCAGTGCACCCAATTGCCTTCAGAAGTCACCTAATTAGTAAATAGAGTCCACTTGTGTGTAATATAACCTCAGTATAAATACAGCTGTTCTGTGAAGGCCTCAGAGGTTTCTTAGAGAACATTAGTGAACAAACAGCATCATGAAGCCCAAGGAACACACCGGACAGGTCAGGGATAAAGTTGTGGAGAAGTTTAAAGCAGGGTTAGGTTATAAAAATATATCCCAAGCTTTGAACATCTCACGGAGCACTGTTCAATCCATCATCCGAAAATGGAAAGAGTATGGCACAACTGCAAACCTACCAAGACATGGCCGTCCACCTAAACTGACAGGCTGGGCAAGGAAAGCATTGATCAGAGAAGCAGCCAAGAGACCCATGGTAACTCTGGAGGAGCTGCAGAGATCCATAGCTCAGGTGGGAGAATCTGTCCACAGGACAACTATTAGTCGTGAACTCCACAAATCGGGCCTTTATGGAAGAGTGGCAAGAAAAAAGCCATTGTTGAAACAAAGCCATAAGAAGTCCCATTTGCAGTTTGCCACAAGCCATGTGGGGGACACAGCAAACATGTGGAGGAAGGTGCTCTGGTCTGATGAGACCAAAATTGAAGTTTTTGGCCTAAATGCAAAACGGTATGTGTGGCGGAAAACTAACACTGCACATCACCCTGAACACACCATCCCCACTGTGAAACATGGTGGTGGCAGCATCATGCTGTGGGGATGCTTTTCTTCAGCAGGGTCAGGGAAGCTGGTCAGAGTTGATGGGAAGATGGATGGAGCCAAATACAGGGCAATCTTGGAAGAAAACCTGTTAGAATCTGCAAAAGACTTGAGACTGGGGCGGAGGTTCACCTTCCAGCAAGACAACAACCCTAAACATACAGCCAGAGCTGCAATGGAATGGTTTAGATCAAAGCATATTCATGTGTTAGAATGGCCCAGTCAAAGTCCAGACCTAAATCCAATTGAGAATCTCTGGCAAGACTTGAAAATTGCTGTTCACAGACGCTCTCCATCCAATCTGACTGAGCTTGAGCTATTTTGCGAAGAAGAATGGGCAAAAATTTCAGTCCATAGATGTGCAAAGCTGGTAATGACATACCCCAAAAGACTTGCAGCTGTAATTGCAGCGAAAGGTGGTTCTACAAAGTATTGACTCAGGGGGGCTGAATACTTTTGCACGCCACACTTTTCAGTTTTTTATTTGTAATAAAATTTGGAAACCATGTATCATTTTCCTTCCACATCACAATAATGCACCACTTTGTGTTGGTCTATCACATAAAATCCCAATAAAATACATTTACGTTTGTGGTTGTAATGTGACTGTAGGGGTTTTCTCGTTTCCCGCAAAAGGGATTCCCCTAGGTTCTATACCTCGGAATTATGGTGGGATATGATAAAAGGTTGAATTGACCAGAGTGTGCTGATGAGAGAAAACAGAAACCAAGATGGACTCAAAGCAAGTCTAAATTTACAGGCTTTATTAAACAATTAGAAATCGAATCTCACCAACACTACATAATACGTGGTTAAACTTATGCTTTAAACTAAGACTATGGAAGGAAAACTATCGGGCATGTCGTAAAGCTTACTTTAACAATATTTTACTCCCCTTTCCCCTTATTTACTCAACCTCCTATCCTATTTTGGGAATTTCACCAAATCACCGGGATACTCACAGCTAAGTCGATGCAGGCTCACGAGCGGTCCAGTAGAGCAGGAAGAGCCGAAAAGAGCAGAGAGCACAGAGCCGAGTTCTGGCTGGACTCCTGTTTTATACCTGCGATTCCTTTGAACCCCCCAGGTGGTCCTCTGGATAAAAGGGCTTCTTTTGATGTTTCCCAGTTTCGATCTGGCATGAACAATAGGCTTCCGATGATAAGGGGTTTGCTGATGTCATGATCCCTCGGCCTGATCGTTATCCCATCCCCTGGATGGGCTCCTATTGTCTCGATGGATGGGTCATCCATGATGGTGATTGTGCTTGTTCCTGGCCTGTTTACCATCGTCTGCTGAGGCTTGGTTCCTTCCTTTGTGAATCCAAGAAAATCTCGTTATCTCCGTCTCTGCCTTTGTTCACACCGTTGTGTGATGTCCAAGTCCACGGACCAGACGGTTTGAAACTTGAAACTGAGTCTTTCTGTGGATTGCGGGTTTTTCCGTTGCAGCCAGCAAATCTGTCTTTTTAAAAGTTCTTCCATAATTTTGGAGGATTTGCCCCAATAACTTACATGCCCCTACGATACGTCCAGGCTTGCACAGACCGTATCGATTGACAAAGTTAGTGGGCAATCCTCCAGCCTCAAGAGCTGTAAACACTCCTGGTGAGAAGGTGAAACTATGTACCCCGAAAGCCCCCTTAGTCACTAAACTAGGCCCTCGAAGCACATTAACTTACACTATACACCTTTTACTTTACATCAATCCCACAAACCATACAGTACCCTCACGACCATTCCCTGAAAATGCAGGGATTACAACATATGTACAAAACTACTGCACTAGAGTACAGATATTTTACAGTGATGGGGTGTCGTTCCGGTGACGTCGTGCGGCTCGATTTACCAGCTGTTGTAATTTGGCCTTCCTCCTCCGCCTTTTAAATTTGCAATTAATGCATAGCAAATACACCACAATTATCATCTGGCAGATGATCAGAACATGGGACACGATGCGGACCCATGCTGGAACTATGATCCAGGACTCCAGGTCCCACCAACTTGGAGACTTGATCTCTTCGATCTCCCTGGCGATATCCAGAGTCTTTTGTTCCAGGGAGAAGAAGTGTTTGTGCGACAACTCGACCTTCACCAGCAACTCTTTTAATTTTTCATTCACTGGGGGAATATCATACCCAAAATGGGCAACATAGTTAAATAAGTCAGTTACATTTTCTCGTACCGAGAGGTGATCCGAAGATGGTTCCGGGATGGGTAATATTCGCTGCTGTGCCACATGGACTTCTGCCCTGGGTTTAAAGCAGAAGCTGCTGTGCGGTATCGGGCACCACAGCTGTGATCCGTACTGATACCGCTGGGCACTTGTGGTGACACAGTACGTCCCACTGCCTATATACGCCACCTGTGGAGGGACATGGTCTGCCGCCATCGCCTCCATGGTGCAGTTTACAGGCTGTGCCCCAACAGCCCTGAACCCACACTGAGGCCTAGCCTCAGCGCCCATGTGCTGGGGACACAGGATTACCTGTGCTCCCCGGCTCCGACAACCCAAAAGGTCAATGCCTGTCACAGCTTGCTCCCTTACTATGACATAGGGCGGGACCTTCCCATAGCGAATATGCACCCCCTCACGAACAACCCCCACGTTCTCCACTCGGTACAGAGGAGCTGGTCGTACCGAGGTTCCCATCACCGGGATTCTTACGACCACTCCCATTATGGTGTGATTGGATTTTCCGCAATCCACCGGTGCCGGGTAGGCCTCGGAGGCCACATGAAGCTGACAAGGACTCAAAGTGCTGTTATAAGGGTGTAGCGCTGCTAGGTGCTGGTTGCTTATCCAGGAGGGGACCCGACCTTGCCTCAGGTCTTCCAGGTTGCTCCTCCCCTCCCCCAACAACCACGCACCATACAGCCCACACACCTCATTCTGTGCAGCCTGATCGGACGTATTCCGGTCCTCTTTAATCAAAGCGTTTATAGTTTTTGCATGTGTCTCCAATTGTGCGATGATTTCCTTTAGATGTAGAGTCATTGCCACCTCTTCGTGCAGTCCCGATCCTACCACCGCATTTTTCCTCCCCCAGAACCTTTCGTAACTGGCCCTTCAACTGATTGATCTGCAGGGCCAGTTCTACGTTGTCCATGTTATTAATAATGGACGTCCCCGTGTTAAATGCTGTAAAACCATCGTTAACCACCCCTCGTCTTTGCCTACCGGACCCCAAACTGAAATCCCCTCCCCCGCGGTACATCTCTTCTATGTCTATGTCCCCAAAATCCAGGTTGTGGAATTTCTGGAACATGTCTCTTAGAAGGGCCTGATATAATAATTCTGTCTCGCGGGGGCACCATGCAGGTAACCGCACTTCAGTCAAATTTAATACTACTGAGGCCACAGCGTAATGCACTCCCTGGTACAGCACCCTTTTGGTTGGGACAAGTGCTAATCCATTCTCCGGTCCTTTGGTGGTGGTTGGACAGTTGTGAGGGTCGATCGGTTGGGCTGTGGGTAGGGGCTTCTTCACCTGAACCAGCAATTCGGTGGCTTTTACTGTCATCCCAGCCCTGGGGGCCACACATGCCTGCCCACTGCGGTCCCAATCTATCCCGTTCCCGGGGTTCTGCCACCACTTGACGAAGGTGATTGATGCCCCTACCGGACACACCTTGGCAGACCCCCATAGACATAAATAAAGCCCCTGGTCATAGGCCCACCATTTGTCCCAACATACAGTGATCCCTCCCGGTGACCCCGTGATGGTCCGGTAGGTATCATTGTCCAGTCTTTCCCAGTCTGAGGATCAATCCCTCATGTCCGAGCTCAGCTTCCTGAGCCACCACCATCTCCCCAAAGGAACGTCCCCCTTACAGGTTAAACACACCTGCCTGCCCTCAGTCACCCTAACCCGGTCGGTAGCCATCTGTATCTCGGCACAGGGTATGGATGCTTCCCCGTAGGCGAAGCTCCTGTGGCTGGAGAACCTGGTCGAGTTCGACCCCAGCCATCCAGGCCATCTCCCCTCATGGGAGTATCCGGCCTGGCTATCCGCTACCAGGTTTCCTTGCCCAGTAGACACGAGGGGTGCTCTGTCCCCTGAGCACCCATATACGATGGACTCCTCCGTGTCCCCGCGACGCGCCACGCACATCCGGAGGCACTTCATTGCCATCATCCATATGGCGGGGCTACCCATCTGGAAAACAAAGCAAAACACCTCCTTGCCTCCACAAAGCTATCTGCCCAATAATGGCATTTGGGGCTTCGATTTTGTCTGTTGTGGTCCACTTTTCCACAGTAAATCCCTTCGATCCCGTACTGTCTGTCCCTGTACTCCCCTGTAGCTACACAAAACCCTATATCTAATTATGCTAACTACATCTACTTACACACAAACCACTGCTATATACACTGCCACCCGTCTCCGGGTGGCCAACTCATAACTGGTCCCCGTCACGTTGGGGCCACCCCTCTGGTGGGCCCACCCGTGCAGGCCAGAACTCCTCTTGTCGAGGGGCCTGACTGCCCCTCACCTCCCTTTGTATTACGGGGTTTTGAGTTACCCCTACGTTCCCTGTGGAGACTGGGCTCCCTCCAGCCGCACTCCGAAGTGCCCTGTTTCGGCCACTCTCCTTCCCGGCCCTCGTGTGGCCGGCCCTAGCCCTAGGTTTAATTAGGGAGGGGGACCACCTTATTGGGGGTTTAGTGACCCTGTCACTCCTATGTCTGACCAGGGGTTCCCACGCCAGAGGTGATACCTCCATCTCCTCTGTTTCTGCTTGTTCTGCCTCTCTTAGGCAGTCTACGGTACCTGCCTGTGGAGGGCTGGAGTCAGCCTCCTTCTCAGCTGCTCCCAGTTCTTGCCCTGGGACACAGCCGGCTACTTCAGGCTGACTACCTGTGGACTTGCCTGGCTCCCCTACGGTTTCCACATCAACCCGGGACTGTTCCTGATCGTGTTCCCTGACATGTACCCCTTTCTTGGTGACCCAGGGTCTCCCACATGGGCCATACTCTAATGGGCATAGGAATGTGGGCTGTTTCGCTGGTAGTCATAAAGGGGCCGGGGGTGCGGATACGGGCGCGCCCTGGCCTGTTGCCATGGCTACCTGTCCGGACCCTCCCGCCTTTGACTGCAAATAGGTAATTAGATCTCTTACATCTATTGTTACCTCCGGGGCTGGGTTAACTGTCACCGGGGTCCTATCCCCCACTGCTCTACTTGGGTTTCTGCACTCCCTCTTGTAGTGCCCGGGCTTCCCACACCCGTAGCACACCAGCCTCATCTCGGAAGAGGTCCGGCTGCCTTCCTGTTTCCACTGCCTCCCTTTGGGGGGTGCCGGTACTATTTCGTGCACCTTGCCCTTAGAGGGCGTCTCCTCACTTCTCTCCCCATTGCGGTATGCAAGGGTGAGCTTCCTGATCACCTCCGCCTCGTTAAGGTTTGGGTCAGCTGGGTCGAACCAGTGCTCGGCCTTTGCCCTAACTCGCGGGAGGCAATTCGCCACCAGAGTCTTCAGCCAGTGAGCTGTTCTCTCATCTAAATTCTGCCTATCTAAAGGCATCCCACACACTCCCTCATACACTGCCCACAGCCTGTCTGCGAACATGTCCGGGGACTCAGCTACCTGCTGCTTCGTCTCCCCGATCCTGGTGAAAGGACTACCCTGATTCAACCCCATGGCCTCCAGAACCGCTGTCTGTGCCGCTACCCATGTTTCAGGTCTTCCCCCTTCCCTGGAGGTCACTGCCTTGCATAGGTATGAATCTAGGGTCATCAGTAGCAGCTTTACCCGTTCTACCTCATCGCAATCGTTTATGTCGGCTGCCTGCTGCACCTCCATAAAATGCAATGACGGGTCTCCCGCCCTGGTTAACTTGGGAACGTGAGCCACCATCCCCCTCAGCACATGTGCCCCAAGGGGAATGATGATATCACTCTCTATGGGCCCCCTATCTGCCTGCCCTACCGGGGGACCATATTTCCTTTGCCGTACCGGGCACATCTGCCCTACCCGGGGCTGTTGCCCCTTTACCCCCGGCTCTCCCACCATGATCGGTAAACCCACCACCTCGTGGTGTGCTACACATGGCGCGGAAGCCGCTAACTGCTCTCCCACCGCTCCTTGGGCTTGTCCCTCCCTGGACAACCCGAACCGCACCTGCCGACCCGGACCTATCCCCGGCGCCTCAGGAGGTGGTTTATTCCCCTTTGCCCCTGGGGAATCATCTGCTGAGATAAGCCCTCTGCCCCAGGGGGACCCCACTGGTCCTACCAGGTGAACCCGTCCCCTGGTAATGGACAGAGTCTCCTCCAGCTGCGCTATCCTTGCCTGGCAAGGCCCGTGATCACTATCGCCTAGCTCGCTACGGGCCACCCTGTATGCTGCTTGTATATCTTGGAACTTTCCCTCCAGCTCCCTGCACTTCTGTGTACTCTGAGCCAGGAGTTCCTGGGCATTCCGTTCCCTCTCCTTTGCCTCTACCACCTGGCATTGGAGGAATTCCTGTGCATTTCGGTGGGACTCCCTTGCCTGCAAGATACACTGCCTGGCTTTACTGCATTCCTCAGATAGCCCTTCCCCTTCTCTAGCGCTTTCTTCAGCGCTGGTCCGAGCTTCCCTCAGTTGCTCTTCAAGGCTCTCTACCTGTCTCTCCAGTTTGGCTACCTGCTGTGATAGGCACGCTAGCCAAACTGCCTTTTCCTGCCCTTTATTATACATTTTGCTTTCTGTCCATTGAGCTGCAGCTGCTGCAGGCTGCTGTGCTGTCAACAATGCTATCACCCATCGTTTGGTGAGATTGATCTTTTTAAACAGATAAGAGGAGATTCTCTCCTCCATCTTGCTACGTTCTCTCACCCCCTCTGGCAAATCACATATCCCAAACCACCGAGGTCCTGCCATGGTCGCCATTCTGTAGGGGTTTTCTCGTTTCCCGCAAAAGGGATTCCCCTAGGTTCTATACCTCGGAATTATGGTGGGATATGATAAAAGGTTGAATTGACCAGAGTGTGCTGATGAGAGAAAACAGAAACCAAGATGGACTCAAAGCAAGTCTAAATTTACAGGCTTTATTAAACAATTAGAAATCGAATCTCACCAACACTACATAATACGTGGTTAAACTTATGCTTTAAACTAAGACTATGGAAGGAAAACTATCGGGCATGTCGTAAAGCTTACTTTAACAATATTTTACTCCCCTTTCCCCTTATTTACTCAACCTCCTATCCTATTTTGGGAATTTCACCAAATCACCGGGATACTCACAGCTAAGTCGATGCAAGCTCACGAGCGGTCCAGTAGAGCAGGAAGAGCAGGAAGAGCCGAAAAGAGCAGAGAGCACAGAGCCGAGTTCTGGCTGGACTCCTGTTTTATACCTGAGATTCCTTTGAACCCCCCAGGTGGTCCTCTGGATAAAAGGGCTTCTTTTGATGTTTCCCAGTTTCGATCTGGCATGAACAATAGGCTTCCGATGATAAGGGGTTTGCTGATGTC
Source organism: Raja brachyura (assembly GCA_963514005.1). The sequence continues at coordinate 26,897,558 of OY740807.1, forward strand.
ATGATCCCTCGGCCTGATCGTTATCCCATCCCCTGGATGGGCTCCTATTGTCTCGATGGATGGGTCATCCATGATGGTGATTGTGCTTGTTCCTGGCCTGTTTACCATCGTCTGCTGAGGCTTGGTTCCTTCCTTTGTGAATCTAAGAAAATCTCGTTATCTCCGTCTCTGCCTTTGTTCACACCGTTGTGTGATGTCCAAGTCCACGGACCAGACGGTTTGAAACTTGAAACTGAGTCTTTCTGTGGATTGCGGGTTTTTCCGTTGCAGCCAGCAAATCTGTCTTTTTAAAAGTTCTTCCATAATTTTGGAGGATTTGCCCCAATAACTTACAGTGACAAAATGTGGAAAAGTTCAAGGGGTGTGAATACTTTTGCAAGCCACTGTATGTGATGTTTTGGGTCAAAGGATCCCAACCTGAAACATTACCTATCCATGTTCTCCAGGGTTCACTGCCTGACTCGCTGAGTCACTCCAGCATGTTGTGCCTTTGATTGTGTTGAGCTGGCATGAAGTGTAGGTGGAGTTGATGTGGGACTATGATATTAATGCCATCATTGAGATAGTTCAATGGCAAGCAGGTCTGGCATGTCGGAAACCAGGGTATGTGTTTTTTAGGCGAGACAAAGCTCGATGTAAAAGAGGCATTGCACTTGTCACTCATAGAATGCATGGCTTCAGTAATGATAGGGAATAGTCTGGAAGTCTCAAATTAGGCCATTTGAGTCTAGATTATGAACAAAAAGGCTGTTCAGACTTTGTTTTTGGAGCTTAGATCAGATCGATTGGTTACAGGATCATTTTGCTTTGTCTATTACATGCTATTTATCATGTTTTTCATGCTTCACCAGGCTGATTCCGCCTTCTGAGCTATGCCCAGTGCTGCTTCGGGGATGCCCTCATGTACTCTTCATTAAACCACAATTGATCTTCCTGTTTGATGGTGATGGTAGAACAGGGTATATGTCGAGTAATAAAATTGCTAATTGTGCTAGACTACAATTGTGATGCTGCTTAAGGCTTGTAGGACCTCATAAATGCCCCCATCCTGAGCTGCTAGATCTGTTCACAGCCTGCCCCATTTAGCATGGTGGTACCACCAAATGACACAGAGAATTGTATTTTCACTGCAAAGATGGAATTTTGCCTCCACAAGGATTGTGGTGTTCACTCTTACTGATAATTGATGGGCAAATACTTCAAAAGAGATTCCATGATGGAAATAGCTCTTCTAATTTTGGCAATCTAAATGCTGATAGGTAGAACTTTACAGGGTCCATATGGCAGTTTTTGATACCTTGAATGATTCCAATTATTCCCTTTTTTTTGTCCTAGTGGGTTTCAAGAGGCTTATCACAACTGAATGCATTGTTAGGCCATTTAGAAGGGCAGTGAAGAGTTAAGCATTTTGATGTAGTTCTGGAGTCACATGTAGATCAAACCACAAAAGAATGGGAGACTTCCTTCTCCACAGGACATTAGTATTACTCCTACATCTGCTATTCCCCTTTCTGCACACAAACACATATACGTTTGTTAAACCAAAGTAAAGAATTTACTGCCAGTTTCGATCAATTTTAATAATGCTTACAAATCTAAATCTAGTTATCCTATATTCAAAAATTCCCCTTCACACACCTTAACTTTCCACCATTTTCTTGGGTATATTACAAATGATATATTAGACTAGACAGATATTACATCATACTAGAGCAGACATATATGATACATCAGAAGATTTCATCAGGTACATTAAAGCTCCATGGTCCTGTTTAATCGAGACTCACAGTTTGATCTCCAAATCTGCTCCTCTTTAGATCTTTATAACATTTTACTGGAATGTTTTGTGCAAGTGATGCTTGTAAAGAACACAGCAAAGTTCAACGTATCTGGTATAGATTTGAGATGATTTACACTTTAAAATGCTGTTCATACACAGCCAAATGTTTCCAATGAGACCCATTCTCGGGCTGGAAAGGATTGTGTTCAATTGAAACCAAATGTACAATATGCATTGGAACATCTTGCACTGGTTGATTACATTCACATAGACTTAAATATTGTCAGAAAAAGAAAACTGTTAAACAGCATTCAATTTTAATGACATGTTTTAAATGAACAGCTTAAACAATTTTACCTCCTCAATTCATGATCTTTATTGTTTCAGAGCAAATAGTGTCAACAAAGAAACTGCTTGTATGCTAAAATTCAAGACCTTGTTGCAATGTTTTATTTTAATTAAGATAATAGATTGAAAATAAGGTTATGAGAAAAAATGCCAAATAAACTGCCAAATGGATATAGTTTAATGTACATGTTCCTTACCCCATATGTTTCTGCAGACATTTTCAAATCATCAGCATTATGGACAATTTTTCCTGGCTTCCAATCAGTTGTATTGCACCAATACACTGCACCTAACATCCAATGTCACTTTAGAAAGGGATACCCATCCTACTAATCAACATCAAAATCTTAAGTCCATGTGCATTTAGTGTCACCATATCAAGATTCCCATCACTGAATCACTGAATGAGCATGCTTAAATTTCATGTATTGTTTTTAAGACCAAGATCTTTATACATTGAAATAGTATTGAAGTTCTGGAAAAGCCAGGAAGATTAAATGTTTCTCTCAAAAAATGTTCTCAAACAGAATAAATTTTATATTGAGTTACTTGGTTCAAATGTTAGGCCTGTTGAACATATGTTGGAAGAATGAAACGTCAAAGAAGGAGGGTGCCCACATGATGACCCCAATGACGTACCTACTCTACCTTTCACCACTCCAACCCCACTGCCAATATAAGTGTGCCGACTTACTACAGAGATTGAAACATCAAGTCATATTAGCTCTACTGATCTTCTGGAAGGAAAACCAGTGACTGTTGTGAAAGTGCAGCTGACGACAAAGGAAAGACAGTGTGACAGCTTGGAGAGACAGCTGACAGGAGGAAATAGACCCCAACTGGGCTGTTATGGGCTGGCTACCCATAACAGCATGCTCCGTCACCTTGTTAGGGCACAAGAGCCACCCTCACTTCGCCGACCAACCGGTAACAAAAAACGGACACGACATTGAATCAAGTAAATGGCGAAACTCTTGAAAAACGAGCAGCTGGACACGTTCTTCAGACCTGTAGGTGTAGCTGGACTAAAGTAACATCAACTCGTGGTATTAAAATTCATCACGGACGGAAGAAATGCTTGAAAATCTCCAACCCAGGACCCCGCATTGACCAGATTCTGTCATGAGGGAGGTCAAATCAGTCGGGTGAAACTCAGCGGCAGGAAGAAACCCACAGTCCACAGAGCATCAGCAACTTATGGATTGTGGCAGAAGTTTCAGGCAACAGTCCAATACACAAGCAGGCACATCGTAAAGTGGAGAACATGCAAGGACGTAAGTCTTTGGTGAAATGGCCAAAGTCTAGCAGCAAGGAGTGGGAAACCATCAATGCAGATGTGAGCCTAATTTTAAATGGAATCAAGGGATCAGCAGAAAATAAGTTGGAGAAGATGGGTGATCTAGTCTACAGCTATGGGAAGAAGAAATTTGGAGGGGAACAACAACTCCACAGGAAAGATAGGCCTCCTCCCCCCCCCCCCCCCCCCCCCCCCCCCCCCCCCCCCCCCCCCCCCAAGTCCCATCGTCTCCAGGAAATCATGGTGGGGTGCACCATCTCCCTATTGACCATCACTACGGCAATGGAGCTCATTATCAGAGCATTAACATGGGTTGTGGGAGCAAAACAGCTACAGTGTGGTCAGCGATTGCCACCTATACGAGCCTATGTGGACGATATAACAACAACAAATGTTCCTTGCACCAAGAGATTTCTGGAAAAACTTCATCAAAACATCACATGGGCAAGGATGAAGATCAAACCCAGCAAGTACAGAAGCATCTCCATTGTCAAAGGTCAAGTCAAGGATCAAAGATTTTATATTGATGGAATACCTGTTCCGACTGTTTCAGAATGCCAGTGAGGAGCATGGGCCGATGGTATGATGCAAAGCTCAAGGACACCGAGCAGTTTGAACCACTCAAAAAGAATACCATCACGCTCATAGCTCCCATCAACAAGACCTTGCTACCAGGAAAACGCAAGCTGTGGTGCTTCCAGTTTGGCATACCACCAAGTCTCTTGTCGCCTTTAACTGTGTATGAAATCCCCATCAACAAAGTGAAAAAGCTGGAAAGAATGATCAGCACACATGTGAAACAGTGGATTGGACTGTTTTCCCCACACATTGTAGCTACAACACTCCAGCCAGACATGGTCCTGTGGCCCACAACAGCCAAGTTGACATATGTTGTGGAATTAACAGCACCATGGGATGATGGTGTTAAAGAAGCTTATGAGAGGAAAAAGACCAAGTACTCTGAACTGGCAACTGAAGCTGCCCAGAATGGCTGGCAGACCAAGATTTTCCCTGTCGAAGTGGGATGCAGGGGATTCTTTGCTACATCTACGACCAATCTATTGAAGAAAATGGAGGTGAGAGGTTGCTCCCTTGAACAAGCAATCAAGTCATTGTCAAATTCAGCAGAAAAATGCAGCAATTGGCTTTGGATTAAAAGGAAAGACAACAATTGGGCTGCAAGATGAAGACAGGAGGGTATGGAACTGAGGGGGGTTTACCTGGGACACCAGGTATCACTGTTGAGCCCACTGGAGGCGTTGTGGGCTTATCAATGAAACGTCAAAGAAGGAGTGTGCCCATATGATGACCCCGATGACATAGCTACCCTACCTTTCACCACACCAATCCCACTGCCAATATCATGAATGCCAACTTGCTACAGTGATTGAAACATCAAGTCCTATTAGCTCTATTAGTAAATGTTAAAAATACCTGAATCAAGTGAGTTTCCAGCTAGTACATGTTTTTATTACAAATAAGATTCCTTATAATGATAGAATAACTAGATATGTCTTAACCAGAAGGTCTACCTTTCTTTCATTTGGTCAGTGTCAGGTCTTATCCAGTCATTCACACAGGACTTGCCCTGATGTCCTAGCAATGGCCTTAACTATTTACCAAGTGGGTTAAATGATGCCACCTTAAAAATTGCTCTTGATTTGTGTCAGATATTTCACGAGGCTTGCATCAAATTAGGGACAAACAGGATGACATAATTCTTTATTCAATGCTCCTTTGCAATTTTGCTGAGGAACTGGGAATTTGTTGCCCAGAAAGCATTTGCCATTACATACTCCTGGGACAACTATGTTTTACTAATACAATACAGGATTAGGATATCTGCCAAATAGGCTAATTGTTTGACTTCATGCTTCGAACTGCACATTCTACAACAACTCTACCAAAACACCTTTTTGCTAATGATTTCCAGGCCACTCTGTGGCTTCACATGGCCAAGTCCTAAGCCTGGTCCAGCACTCCCCCTTTCTCCCAATCCTCCCTCAATGATTCTGCCAGTTTCCAATTTTGATTTACCACCTCCAACTCCCTCTCCCCCAACAATATCCATTCCCAATGGCACATGATCCCAAATCCATCACAATATCAATTCTGTTGGCCACAGTCTGCTCAGCCTTCTGATTTTCTCTCCTGAAGGAGCTCCAATTTCTGGAGCATTTTGCACATACTTCCTTCAAATGTAGACAAAAATGCTGGAGAAACTCAGCGGGTGAGGCAGCATCTATGGAGCAAAGGAAATAGGCAACGTTTCTGGTCAAACCCCTTCCTTCAAATGGTTCTTTTTCATATATAAATCTGGAGAATGAGTGTTGGCAGATTGTGCAACAATGGTGGTAATTGCAGCTCAATTCAATCACAGTGATGACAATATGGATTTAAGTAGCAGCTTTAATATATTAAGGTATTAAACAAAAGTATTATCACCAAGAAACATATCACAATACATCAGGGAAAATGTTCTAGGGGGTGGAGGAGAGAGTAATAGAGAAACACAGAGTTTCAAACAGAGAATTCCAGAATTTATGCCATACGAAAGTATGGGCACAGTAAAATTCAAAACAAATGATGTGCAGTAAGTGCGAGTTGGATGAGCTCAGGGACCTCAAAGGCTCGAAGCTCTCCAGATTGAAGGAGTTATAAGGTACTGGAGTGTTTTGTAAACAAAGGAGTACAGTCCAATCATAGTTGGATCTATGGCAACTCACTAGTCTTGCTTTGATATCATGTTTCAGTCTGGAAATGTTTAGAATCTGGAAGCGATGGAGCCTTTGTCTAGCTCACCTGTTATTGGTGCTCAGCTAGTGTTCTACCTGCAACATGTACTGCTTGTGAGACTCACCATCCCTGCATTCCCAATTAAATTCAGCATTGTGATCTGAAAGCAGACCTCACACCAGACCGGACACTTCTCTGTGCACTACAGATCAAATAATCATCCCTTATCCATGATGATGTTATCATCTTGAAGGGCTCACTCTGCAAATAAAACTGACATTTCCATTTCATTATAATATTACACATAAGGAAATAATGCACCACCACACATGTGATGAGACAGGAAGAACGTGACTTTGCCATTGTAATTTTCTTTTAATAGACAATAGGTGCAGGATTAGGCCATTCGGCCCTTCGAGCCAACACCACCATTCAATGTGATCATGGCATATCATCCCCAATCAGTACCCCATTCCTGCCCTCTCCCCATATTCCCTGACTCCGCTATCTTTAAGAGCCCTATCTAGCTCTCACTTGAATGTATCCAGAGAACCGCCCTCTGAGTCAGAGAATTACACACTCACAACTTTCTGTGAGAAAAAGTGTTTCCTCGTCGCCGTTCTAAATAGCTTACCCCTTATTCTTAAACTGTGACCCTGGGTTTGAGACACGCCCAACATCGGGAACATGTTTCCTACCTCTATCGTGTCCAAACCCTTAATAATCCCCTCTCATCCTTCTAAACTCCCGAGTATACAAGCCCAGCTGCTCCATTCTCTCAGCATATGACAGTCCCACAATCCCGGGAATTAACCTGGTAAACCTACGCTAAACTCCCTCAATAGCAAGAATGTCCTTTGGGACCAAAACTCCACACAGTACTCCAGGTGTGGTCTCATTAGGGTCCTATACAACTGCCGAAAGACCTCTTTGCTGCTATACTCCTCTTGTTATAAAGGCCAACATGCCATTCACTTTCAGATGCTTCGTCGCTTTCAGATGCTATCCTATCCTTATATATAATCCCGATATTCCACTGGTAAGTATAATTTAATTAAGACTCCTAATTTGTTTGGAACTAAAAAAAATGTTGTGTGACAATGGTCAAACAATATTGTACTGCTGCCCCTTCTTAATTTTTATTGAACTTCTTTGTGTCAGATGTATAAGCACATCAATTGATGAGGAATTTTTAATTTTTTCAGATGACAGAAGGTAGCCATTCACCCCATTAAGTCCATGCTGGCTCTCAGATCATTCCCATCTGTCCTATTCCCATTTTATGTATCAGTAATTTATTTTATGTTTTGTATCCAATAGTCCAATACATCCTATTCATGATTTCGCATGCACTGAGAAGTGACACGCAAAACATGGAAAGTAGACGATGTTTCCCTGGCAAGTTGGTACAGAATCTCTATGTTCCAGATAGAAAGTCATAGATTCATAGTCATAGAGCAAGAAAACAGGCCCTTCAGTCCAACTTGCCCACGTCGATCAACATGTCCCATCTACACTAGTCCCACCTTTGAGTTTAGTTTAGTTGAGTTTAGAGATACAGTGCAGTAACAGGCCCTTCGGCCCACCGAGTCCGTGCCGACCAGCAATCTGAAGCAAATCAGATTTATAAAGATTTTCCATAACCTCTCACATTGACTATACTTGATGCTACTCTCTACATTTTTCCTAGGATATAGTCATCCACCACAAATAAACATCATCACAAAATATGAATCTTAAGGGTCTGTCCCACTTGGGTGTCATTTGCATGAATCCCAAAATCCTGGGGCGCCGCTCGCGACCGCGTGTCACTGCCTACGCCACCATGCCTCACCACGCGCCATGCGCGCGTAATGTACGCCATGCGTGCATCATGTGCGTCGTGTGTTGTGACGCATAAATGATTTTGTGTAAATGACGCCCAAGTAGGACAGGCCCTTTACACAAGCTTTCATTTCAAAGGAACTAAACAGGCAATAACTACCCTGCCAACATGACCAACATCCTAGGAATGATGAGAATAAACCTCTGTCTGATTTTTATTCCTCTTCAATTCTTAAATCTTTTAATCAGTTTAATTAGAGGCCTGGGATTAAATTAGGATGTACTTTTAATTGAAATGGCAGTCCTGCATACAAATGAGTGATAGAATGGAGGCACCAAATCCAAAACATTTTATGTTTTACTTCCAGAGGAAGTCCAAGTCAAAGCTTAGTGCCAAGGTATTTCTCATCATTATATTAATACTTTCCATGTATAAATGGAGCTTACATCCCCACTGTGAAATATAACTTCAATTTATTATGTTATTTCTGGTTCTGATGTGATTCATCCTAAAAAATTGATCAGTGTACAAATTAAAGAGGTAATTACATCCAGGTCATTCATATATATCACAAACAGCAGCAGTCCCAGCACAGATCCCTGCAGATCATTACTGGTCACAGACATGTAGCTGAATATTACCCTTCCACCACAACCCTTTGTCTTCTTTCAGTAAGCCTGTTCCGAATCAATATGACCAAGTCATTATTAATCCCATGCATCTTAATTTGATGGGAATGGTCCAAATATAAATGAGAGAATTTTAAGAAGCTTAAACCACTAATGAGAGTAATGTGCCATGTTGCATAGACAATAAAAGCTGAGTCTTCTTCATTGGGACCTAGTCACATTATCACTCAGGGTTTTCACAGGAGATCTACAAGTTTCGTTAATCTAAAAGGCAAAATACCTAAGGATCACATAGAAACATCAAAACATGGAAAATAGGTGCAGGAGTAGGCAATTCGGCCCTTCGAGCCAGCACCGCGATTCAATATGATATGGCTGATCATCTAAAATCATTACCCCGTTCCTGCTTTTTCCCTATATCCCTTGATTCCCTTAGCCCAAAGAGCTAAATGTAATGGTGGGTACACAAAATGCTGGAGAAACTCAGCGGGTGCAGCAGCATCTAAGGAGTGAAGGAGATAGGCGACGTTTCGGGTCGAGACCCCTCCTCAGTAAATCTAATTCTCTCTTGAAAACATCCAGTGAATTGGCCTCCACTGCCTTCTGTGGCAGAGAATTCCACAGATTCACAACTCTGGGTGAAAAAGTTTTTCCTCATCTCAGTCCTAAATGGCCTAACCCTTATTCTTAAACTATGGCCCCTGGTTCTGGACTCCCCTGAAATCGGGAAAATATTTCCTGTGTCTAGCCTGTCCAATCTTTTAAGAATTTAATATGTTTCTATAAGCGAACTCCATCATCAAATTTGCCGTTGACACCACTGTTGTTGGACGAATTACAGATGGTGATGAGTCAGAATATAGAGGTGAGATCGACGGATTGACCAACTGGTGCCAGCACAACAACCTGGCCCTCAACATCAGTAAAACCAAGGAACTGATTGTGAACTTGGGAAGGGGAAGGATGAGGACCCACAATCCTGTTTATATCAATGGGACGCTGGTGGAGAGGGTCAAAAACTTCAAATTCCTGGGCGTGCATATTTCCAAAGATCTTTCCTAGACCCAGCACTGATGCAATTATAAAGAAGGCACAACAATGCCTCTACTTCCTGAGAAGATTACTGAGATGTGGTATGTCAAAGAGGATTCTCTTGAACTTCTACAGGTGCACGGTAGAGAGCATACTGACTGGTTGCATCGTGGCCTGGCACGGCAACTTGAACGTCCAGGAGCGGAAAAAAATGTAAAAATTTGTGACCAGTCCATCACCGGCTCTAACCTCTGCACCATCAAAGGGATCTATCGAAGTCGCTGTCTCAAAAAGGTAGCCAACAGCATCAAAGACCCACACCATCCTGGCCACACACTCATTTCACCATTGCCATCGGGAAGAAGGTACAGGAGCCTGAAAACTGTAACGTCCAAGTTCAGGAACAGCTTCTTCCTTACAGCCATTAGGCTATTAAACATGTCAACAAATAAGCTCTGAACTACAACTTGCACTATATCTGTTTATTTATTGAGTATGGTTGCATGTGTATATATATACACTGAACTTTTTTATCTCCCGTTATGTACTATGTTTACAATTTTTGTTGTGCTACAGCAAGCAAGAATTTAATTATCCTATCTAGAACATATTACAATAAAATATCCTTGACACTCGACTCTTGACTCGAGATCCCCTCTCATCCTTCTAAATTCAAATGAATACAAGCCCAGTCGACCCATTCTTTCATCATATGTCAGTCCTGCCATCCTGGGAATTAATCTGGTGAAACTATGCTGCACTCCCTGAATAGCAATAATGACCTTCCTCAAATTAGGAGACCAAAATAGCACACAATACTCCAGGTGCGGTCTAACCAAGGCCCTGTATAACTGCAATTGGACCTCCTTGCTCCAAAACTCAAATCCACTCACAATGAAGGTGAACATGCCATTGTCACGTGAGTGATTTCATGAAGAAGACCCGCCAGGCTGCATGCGCACCAGTACGTCAACCGTATTGACGCACGGAGGCTGCGAGGAACAGAGCTCCTCCAGCGGTAAGTATTCAGACTCCAGGTAAGTAAAAACTTTCACTGGAGTTCGAGTCCGTGCTGGCCGGTACGCTATCTACCGATCGCTAGCATGGAAAAAACAGGGACGGGAAAGCAGTGAGTCGCAACCAGCCGCGGCATGGAAACCCTGCCTCATACCCCTGTACAGTCGCTAGCTACAGAGTTAGTGACTGCAGACTTAGTGTTACACAGCACAGAGCCAGCGTCATTAGGGCACAAGGCACCTGAAAAGTCTGCTAGGCCCATGGAGTCGGGGGATGATTCCTCACCGGGGCTGGATAGAGTGTGTTCATGCCTATACCAAGTAGAGGAGCTGTTGCATACAGTCCTCCAGAGAACTTCACTCCAAGAGAAGGAGTGTCAGCACCTCTCAGAGACAGAGGCGCCAGCAGCAACAGTGCTGCCAGATAACCCTTTTACTTTTGAAGAGAGTGCAATGGGTCAGATCAGTCCTGAGCCCGAATCTGATGGGGAAGTTCAGCCAGGAGAAACAGTGGAGTTATGAGATGTTCCACCACTGGCACTACCATTTGCTGTCCCATCAGGAGCACGGGAGCCACTAGGTGAAGAGCTGGCTACCACAATAAATTACATGGTTTCTCATCAGCTCCAGGAGCTTACTATGGATGAGACAGCCAAAAAACATGAGCCTCCAATCAACTGTAAGTAGTTAAAAGTTCCTACTGTGAATCAGGTTATATGGGATCAAATGGGACCCGGCATGCGAAGTCAAGAGATTAAAATACAGAGGATCCTAAAATTATTGGTTTCTGGCATTACGGCGTTCGCAAGAACAATGGATGGTGGTTATGTGACCAGAACACACCAAGAGGCTCTAGGGTTGCTATGTAACACCCATTTTGAGTTCAATTGTCTCAGGAAAAGGGCTATCAGACCCACCATTAATCCCAGATATGCTGCGCTTTGTAAGCCAGCAAATATCCAACCACCTGATCTGCTGTTTGGCGCAGACCTTCCCAAGCAGGTCAAAGACATAAATGAAGACGCAAAAACAATGAGCCTGATGAGACCAATGATGCCCGGCAGACCGCTGAAGAGAAAGTATCCTTACAGAACCACCTCAGCGTCCGGGGCTACACCAGGGACAAGCCGGTCCTCAGCGCAGGGGCGCGGATGGTACCCTTCAGCTGGAGCACGAGCAACCATGGGGGCCACTGCCAGAGGCTGGAGTCAGCAGGGTGCACCAGTTACCAGAGAGTTAGGTGGACCTGGTTCTCATAAAAACATATTAAATGTAACACAGAAAAAAGTTGGTGGTAGATTACGGCTTTTTTATGATGAATGGAAGCAGCTTACTGCAGATCTGATACCAGGAGTGTGATTCAAGGGTTTTGGATTGAATTAATTCCAAATGGGGATTTACCTCTCCAACATGTTCCTAGCAGAACACTTTATTTTTCACAAACAGAGGTAATAGAGGTTCAAGCTGAACTCGTAAAATTATGTAACAAAGGTGTAATTGAGAAGACGGTTCATCAAGTCCATCAATTTGTGTCAAATATATTTCCCCATCCCAAAAAGGACGGAGGATGCAGAATCATTTTGGATCTGACAAAATTAAATCCATTTGTACTCAAATTTGTATCCATAGACACTTCAAAATGGAAACGTTGGTTACCGCCAAGCAATTGATTTCCAGGGGTTGTTATATGGCAACCATAGATCTGAAAGACGCTTATTACTCGGTGTCTGTTCATTGCAAGCATAGAAAGTATTTTAAATTCATTTGGATGAATCAATTATGGCAGTTTAAGGCACTGCCGAATGGGTTAACCTCAGCTCCTAGTGTATTTACTAAATTGTTAAAACCAATTTTGGGGCTACTTAGAGGTCAGGGCCATGTAATTATGGCCTATCTGAATGATATTTTAATTATCGGACAAACAAAAGAGTTAGCTGAAACATCAGTGGCAATTGTCAAATTCACACTTGTAAAACTGGGGTTTGTTATCATTTGGAAAAATCTAACTTAACACCAATTACCACAATTGATTATTTGGGGTTCACAATTGACTCATTTAAAATGGTAATTACCTTGCTCAGGGAGAAAAGTGTAGAGCTAATTGAAGATTGTATAAAGCTTTAAACAAACATCAACCTTCAATTAGACAAGTGGCAAGGCTGCTTGGGAAAATGGTAGTAGCCTTTCCAGCAGTCCAATTTAGGCCTTTGCATTATCAGCAATTACAAAGAGAAAAGGAACAGGCACTGAGGGTACAATTGGGTCATTATGATAGGCCCATGCAATTATCAGCAGAAGCAATTACTGATATTTTATGGTGGATATAACATGTCTCCAGTAGTTTCAGCACAGTGGTGCTAGAACAACCTTCCATGGTCTTACAGACTGATGTCAGTGCACTCGGGTGAGGGTGCCACGGATACAACTTCAAGTTGTGGAGGAAGATGGAGTATGGAAGAAGCTTTGCTTCTGCGGACATGGGGAATAAACCATTTAGAGCTTTTAGGAGCATTTTATGGGCTCAAGGCTTATCGTTCTAACAAAAGCAGTCTGCATGTTCAGCTTCAAATTGATAACACTATGGCAGTTGCATATGTTAATCACATGGGTGGTATCAAGTCGGTATCTTGTGACAGACTGGCAAACCAAATCTGGATCTGGTGTATTGACAAACACATTTGGCTCTCAGCCATATATCTGCCAGGGAAATGCAATACTGTGGCAGACACCAGGTCACGAAAATTCCATGACAACATAGAGTGGATGTTGAATCGGGATGTGTTCAAAGAGATCATTGTCAAATACGGAATGCCAGATGTCGACTTGTTTGCATCCAGACTTAGCCACCAGCTTCCCAAATATGTGTCATGGGAACCAGATCCTGGGGCAGTGGCGATTAACGTTTTCTTGCTGAATTGGGGTGGTATGTGTATATATAAGTGCATTTCCACCATTCTGTCTCATAAATCGTTGTCTGCTTAAAATCAAGCAGGATGATGCTTCAGGGGTACTGGTGATACCTAACTGGCCTACATGGCCATGGTATCCTTTGATCCTGCAGCTGATGACACAACCCCTGATGGCTGTTCCCAAATGAAGGGATTTATTGGTGCATCCGGTAACTGGTGAATACCATCCGTAGTATGACCATATTGATTTGTTAATTTGCAGATTCTAAGAAGGCCATATCTGGGGCATGGATTGTCGGGTCAAACTGTGGACATGCTTACTGCATCTTGGAGATCGAGTACTCAAAAGCAGTGTATTTGTTATGTAAAAAAATGGGAAGTTTACTGTGTACAAAATAATATTGACTATTGTACAGCACGTGTTTCACATGTTCTGGAGTTTCTGTCAACCCTCTACTATGATGAAGGACTATGTTATAGTGCAATCAATACAGCAAGAAGTGCTTTATCATCATATTTAGTGATGAAGTCAGAGAAACATTCGATTGGATCTCACCCTCTCGTTATTCGATTAATGAAAGGGATTTTCAATTCCAGACCTCCCAAACCTAGATATATGGCTATATGGGATGTGAGTATGGTCCTCACAATACTATGTGAATGGTTTCCTATCTCATCTTTGGCTTTGACCAAAATCACCATGAAGGTGGCCATGCTTATGGTATTGATTTCAGCACAAAGGGTACAGACGTTACAAAAATTACAGTTAGATAGAATGGAAACTGCTGCAGACAATGTTACGTTTTACATTTTTGACCTCCTCAAACAAAGCAGGCCAGGTGTCACAGGGTTCAAAATAGTATTTTCAGCATATCCCACGGATCCATCCTTATGCGCAAAAACACATCTGATGCAGTACATTGCAGCTACAGAGGACTTACGTAACATGGAGACAGGGTTGTTTATCAGTTATAAAAAGCCACATAAGAGAGTGTCAGTTAACACTATTTTGAGATGGCTGATACGAATCTTGATTGATGGAGGTATTAACACTGATGTGTTTACATCTCATTCCACTAGGGCAGCAGCTACGTTGGCGGCCAAAGCGAGGGACGTGCCCGTCGACCATATTTTGGAGGCCACCGGATGGGCAAATGAGCTGATGTTTCAGAATTTCTATCATCAGCCGATTGTCCAACCAGGGCTGTTTGCCAATGCCATTTTAAGTTCTGTTTGAGTGCCCTGGGGTTAAGGGATACTGTTGTTTGTTTATATTTTTAAATAAACCTTATCACTGTATTAAATGCAATGGTACTACTAATGCATTAATTTCTCATTCAAGTCAATCAATGCAGTGGGATGCCGAGATTTGTAATCTGCGGCATAAAATCTCAAAGCTTTGAACTTTTCACGGAATCACTCGCGTGACTCCGAAGTAAAGTAGTAAGATTAAATGAGAACTTACCAGTTTGAAGTTTGATCTTGATTTTATGAGGAGTTACGTTGGTGATTACGTGCCCGCCACGCCCAACCCTCTCTCATTAAAGATCATCTGGTAGTTCTCGAGTCACACATCTTGCTATGTCACTTCGGTGTTGTTATTTGTGATTTCATACCGCTGCTTTGAAGATTGGTGCGCATGCGGCCTGGCGGGCCTTCTTCATGTAATCACCAATGTAACTCCTCATAAAATCAAGATTAAACTTCAAACTGGTAAGTTCTCATTAAATCTTACTATTAGCTTTCTTCACTGCCTGCTGTACCTGCATTCTTACTTTCAGTGACTGATGTACAAGCACACTCGGGTCTTGTTGCACCTCCCCTTTACCTAATCTGATACCATTTAAATAATAATCTGCTCCTGTTCTTGCCACCAAAGTGGATATCCTCACATTTATTTACATTATGCTGCATCTGCCATGCATCTGCCCACTCACCCAACCTGTCCAAGTCACCCTGCAGCCTCATAGCATCCTCCTTGCAGCTCACACTGCCACCCAGCTTTGTGTCATCCACAAACTTGGAGATGATACATTTAATTCCCTCGTCTGAATCATTAATATATATTGTAAATACCTGGGCCTTGCACTGGGCTTTGCAGCACCCCACTAATCACTGTTTGCCATTCTGAAAATGACCCGTTAATTCCTACTCTTTGCTTCCTGTCTGCCAGCCAGTTCACTATCCATGTCAACACCATACCCCCAATATCATGTGCTCTAATTTTGCACACTAATCTCTTGTGAGGGGACCTTGTCAAAAGCTTTTTGCAAGTCCAGATACACCACATCCACTGGCTCTCCCTTATCCATTCTACTTGTTACATCCACAAAAAATTCCAGAAGATTAGTCAAGCATGATTTCCCCTTCATAAATCCACGCTGACTTTGACCGAACTGGTCACTGCTTTCCAAATGCGCTGATATAATATCTTTAACAATCGACTCGAGCATCTTCCCACACTAACGGCAGTGAAGAAAGCTAATAGTAAGATTAACTGGTCTCTAATTCACCGTTTTCTCTCTCCCTCCATTCTTAAAAAGTGGAGTTACATTAGCTACCCTCCAGTCCACAGGAATTGATCCAGAGTCTATAGAAAATTGGAAAATGAACACCAATGCATCCACTTCCCTGAGTACACTGGGATGCAAACCATCAGGACCTGGGGATTTATCTGCCTTCAGTCCCAACAGTTTACCTAACACCATTTCCTGACTAATGTGGATTCTCTTCAGTTCCTCCCTCCCACTAGATCCTCGGTCCCCTAGTATTTCTGGGAGATTGTTTGAGTGTTCTTTAGTGAAGACAGAACAAAAGTACTCATTTAACTGGTCTGTCACTTCCTTATTTCCCATTATAAATTCACCTGTCTCTGCCTGTAATGGACCTATTCTTCCTTTTTCACTAATCTCTTCCTTTTTACATCTAAATAAGCTTTTACAGTCAGTTTTTATATTCCCCGCATGCTTTCTTTCATCTCCTTCCCCCCCCCCCCCCCTCTTAATTAACCCCTTTGTCCTCCTCTGTTGATTTCTAAATTTCTCCTAGTCCTCTGGTTTGCTGCTTCCTCTGGCCAATTTATATGCCTCTTTCTTGGATTTAACACTATCCTTAATTTCCCTCAATAGCCACGGTTGAGCCATATTTTTTTTACCAGACAAGAATGAACAATTTTTGTTCATCAATGCGATCTTTAAATCTTTTTTATATTGCATATCCATCGTTAACCCCTCAAGTATCATTTGCCAGTCTATCCTAGCCAATTCCCATCTCATTACCATGAAAGTCTCCTTTGTTTAAGTTCAGGCACTAGTCTCTGAATTAACCATGTCACTCTCCATCTTAATGCAGAATTTAATCATATTATGGTCACTGTTGCCCAAGAGCTTTGCATAACAAGATTGCTAACTAATCCTTCCTCATTACACAATAACCAGTCTAGGTTGGCCTGCCCTCTAGTCAATTCCTCTACATATTTGCTTCAAAAAACAATCCCGTATACATTGCAGGTAATCCTCCTCCTCACCACTGTTACCAATTTGGTTGGCCCAATCTATATGTAGATTAAAGTCACCCATGATAACTGCTGTACCTATGCTAGACGCATCCCTAATTTCCTGCTTGATGCTATCCACAATCTCCCTACTGCTGTTTGGTGGTCTGTATACAACTCCAACAAGTGTTTTCTGCCCTTGGCTATTTCGCAGTTCTACCCAAACTGATTCTACAGCGTCCAAGCTAATGTCTCTCCTTACAATTGCATTAATCTCCTCTTTAACCAGCAATGCCACCCCACCTCCTCTTCCTTTCCTGGATATTGAATACCCCTGCATGGTGAGCTCCCTGCTATCAATGACAATCAGTCCAATATGGTTTGCTCATTTATAACAATTATTAAATGATGCCGGGTTTATCTGTGAAAGGTCTACGCACAAACAGTTGTAGTATGGTGAACTTGCGTGATGTTTTATTTAGTGACAGAAATGTCCAGGAACACATGTACCCCATTGTCAGGACACAGGTGCAGTGATGATCTTGGGCTTCTCACAGCACTTCAGCCCTGGTCTTGAAGGAGGAGGCGTGGGTATCTCGGGCTTCTCCCTGCAGCTCACCCTTGCCTTGAGAGGAGGCACTGAGAGTCTCAGGCTTATCCTGGCAGCTCAGCTTTGGGGCTTGAAGAAGTGATGCTGACGGTCTCTGGATTAACCTGGAGGCTTAGTCTTTGCCTCTGTGTTGGGCAAGTCCCTCGTTGTCAGTACACTGGAAGAGGCACTGGTATCTCAGGCATCCTCCTCGCAGCTCACACTGCCACCCAGCTTTGTGTCAAACTGGAGATGATACATTTAATTCCCTCATCTGAATCATTAATATATATTGTAAATACCTGGGCCTTGCACTGGGCCTTGCGGCACCCCTCTAATCACTTTTTGCCATTCTGAAAATGACCCATTAATTCCTACTCTTTGCATCCTGTCTGCCAGCCAGTTTTCTATCCATGTCAACACCGTACCCCCAATATCATGTGCTCTAATTTTGCACACTAATCTCTTGTGAGGGGACCTTGTCAAAGGCTTTTTGCAAGTCCAGACACACCACATCCACTGGCTCTCCCTTATCCATTCTACTTGTTACATTCACAAAAAATTCCAGAAGATTAGTCAAGCATGATTTCCCCTTCATAATTCCTCTACATTTTTGCTTCCAAGTAAGGTTTGTTCATTTATAACAATTATTAAATGATGCTGGGTTCATCTGTGAAAGGTCTATGCACAAACAGTCGTAGTATGGTGAACTCACGTGATGTTTTATTTAGTGACAAAAAATCCAGGAACACACGTACCTCATCGCCAGGACACAGGTGCAGTGATGATCTTGGGCTTCTCACAGCACTTCAGCCCTGGTCTTGAAGGAGGAGGCATGGCTATCTCAGGCTTCTCCCTGCAGCTCACCCTTGCCTTGAGAGGAGGCACTGAGAGTCTCAGGCTTATCCTGGCAGCTCAGCTTTGGGGCTTGAAGAGGCGAATCTGACGGTCTCTGGATTAACCTGGACGCTTAGTCTTTGCCTCTGTGTGTGGGCAAGTCCCTCGTTGTCGATACGCTGGAAGAGGCACTGGCATCTCAGGTTTGCCTCAGTCACTTAGTCTTAACCTCAATAAAGGCTCTGGCTGTCTAGGGCTTCTTCCGGCAGCCCAGTCTTGACCATATGGTGGCGCTGGTAGTCTTGGGTTTGTCCCAGTGGTTCAGTCTTCGTCAAATCTGCGATAGGGAAACACGGTGAGCTGGGAAACACCCCACATTCCCTCCCTTCCTTATCTCTCTTCTTCCTCGTTTCTCCTCTGGCTGGAATGCCTGGGTTTTATAAGGATTGGGTTGACAAAGTTCAGGTGGGTCAATCTGATATCAGTTAATTGTCCCAGTTGTAACCAATGATGCTGAGGGTTGGCCTGTCTTAGCCTGTCTGCCAGTGATAAGGATCAGAGCGGCAACCGAGGGAGGCAACACTATCACAAGGCATAAAACAAAGAGCTGAAGAAGGAATGTGAAAACATTAAGCAAGAGGAGAGTCTAAGGCAGAAGGACCATCTATGGTTTACAATTACCATTGTGCTGTCATTGAACTGTGAAGGCAAAAGCAATCCTGATGAGCCGTGGCCCATACCAACAGCAGGCCTGGTATAAATATTCCCAGGCATAAATATCACCCGCAATTTGTTCTGCACCAAACACATTGAAGCTGCGGCCAAGAAAGTACACCTATTCCTCTACTTCCTTATAAATCTAAGGACGTTAAGTATTTTCCAACTATCCTTGCCGACTACTACAGATGTACCATGGAGAATATCCTATCTGTATGCTTTGTAACTTGGCTTGGCAACAGCTCTGCCCAAGACCACAAGAAATTGCAGTGTAGGTGATATAACCCAATCAATCACTAGCCTCCCCCTATCTATACTTCACACTGCCTTGGGTAAGTAGCATAATAAAGGATCATTTCCATCACATTCATTCCCTCTTCTTTCTTCTGGCAGATGATATAAAAGTTTGAATGCACATCTGACCAGATTTGGGAACGGTTTCTTCCCCATTGTTATCTGACTACTGCACAGTCCTGTCAGTGCAGTCCTGATCTCCCAACCTATCTTATGGCTCCTGTACATATTTTAATCTGAACTTTCTCTGCAGATGTGATGCTATAATGCGTAACACTATATTCTATATTCTAGTATTTTTCTCCTTGGATTATCTGTTGTGCTTTTGCATGGCTTAATTATATTCATGTATAGCAAGATTTGGCTAGATAGCGCATTAAACAGTTTTATATCTGACAGATGGGACTATTTGTCCCAGACATCAGAACAGCACTTCTCAGATAAATCCTCTTGGAATTTGTCATTTATCATTGCCTTACTTAAACCAATTAATCAATAGATCTTTTTATTTGCTTAATACATAAAACACCATCTTGAAGGGATGATGAGAGAACAACAACAATTGTTTTTACCAGAAACTAATAATGAGAGTAATGAAACTGTCTTGTATTTGGCTCAGGCAGCGATGGTTTCCTTTTCTAATCCTGGGAAGACCTTACACAAGTATTGAAGCATATATCAGACTACAAAATGAAGAAAATAGTTATAGAAGGTATGCCATCTGGAAAAAAAACAGGTCAATTGGTTAGACATCGTCTAAGAAATACTTTATGTGAGAAAATTGAATACAATATTAGATATTAATATGAAATCAGATATCTTTTTTATTACTTGAATTAGGAGAGTTTGGATCGTTGCCATTCTTACTTTAGACAGCCTATATTTGGGTCTTGTCTCTCTTATCAACAGGGGAAATTGCCAATGGTGCTTTTCTGCAAATTCAATAATTTCAGGTATTTATTTCAGGTTAATCTGATGTAATGTAAATTAAGGACATTGCTTCTGTTAACTAATCTTCAATCTGGAATGCAGCCAAAGCTGTATTTTAGTCTTACCGTCATTTTCTTCCTCTCAGTAAACTGTTCTATTTTTTATGCAATTGCATCAAAGACTTAGTTAGACTCGGAAACTAAAAAGGGTCTGATCCTACTACTGTGCCACGTAAAGTATAAAATATCCAAGCTAGTCGAAGTTTGGGAAAAATGTTCAAAAAATACTTAAGTGTACAGCCTACAGTGTGCTAGAAATTTCACAATTTCTACTTTAAATTCATTTCCAGCTGAAAGCTGAAAATGGCATGGGAAAATAAGGAAGGGAGACTCACAATCTCCTGACACCCTTGGATTTGACTTTACTTAAAGAAAACACAATGGAAATAGCTTTTCTTCCCTTACATCTAAACATTAAAATATAAGGATGTAAAAACATGAATATAATACAAAAAAAGATAATTAAGGTCTTCCTACTTAACCTTGTCACACATGTTCCATTCTACTATTGTGGACTTTATTTCATCCAATTTACTTTTTATAAATAATGTTGAATTTTCCAAAATAAATTAAAAAAAATTCAGGAATATTCATTTATTCTGACATATCCATTATTCATTTCTGTCTTCCTGTTCACTGCAAAGAATATCCTTCCTAAGTTTCAGAAGGTGTGCCATTGTGAGCCAAAATAAGACAATGTTCTGGCAAACTGACTTTAGAGGCATTTTCAGGTTTTGTATGAGCAATTCAGTACTTTCTTTACCTGTGTAGGAGTAATCTATTGTTTCATGGTTTGAAATACCTAAAAGGTACAGAGGAGAACAAAGGCAACTTTGGGAACTACACATTAGCAATCACTGTCTAACTGCCTAACCAAATTGGAGTTCCCAAAGTTGCCTTTGTTCTCCTCTTTCTTCTGTTGTCCTGTCAGATTATTGACAAGTTGTAGAGAATGCAACAGAGTTTTTAGATCGATGACACACTACATTGCCAATCACCTCTAGAGCAGACCAAAAAGTGGAAGAGTCGCTTGAATATAATAGTTTATTTTGTTATGTTTCAGGAGCTAGCACGACTCTCACTAGGAGTTTTAGGAACAAGCTGCAAATTATATTCTTTCATCCCAGATATCCCCACGTCCCTTTGTCCCTTTCTCTTTCCTCCATCCCACATAATCCTCCTGCCACTTATCCATTATTTCTTTCTCCCCCCCCCCGCCCTCCTCACACACTCTTCTCCCTACTCCTCACTACTCTCATTCCTTTGTTTTCATCTTCTACTATTGCAGATTAACTTTCCTTTGCTATCAGAATCCGTAGCCTTTTTTCCCCACAACACCTCACAGCCTCTATTGCTGTCTCCACTCTTCCCTTCCTCACCTGACTATCATCTGCTGATCAATCCCTCCTTGCCTGTATCCATTTATCACTTACTAGGTTTAACCCACCTGCCTCCTACCCACTACCCCCACCAGCACACGTGCACACATGCATACACCTCTTTGTATTGGCTACTTAGTCACTACTCTTTCTGTCTGGATGAAAGGTCTCGATGCAAAATGTCGACTACCCGCTTCCCTCCACAGATGATGCCTAACCTACTGACTTCCTCCAACTACTCTCCTTTTTATATCTCACTAGACGAAGTGCAGACCCGTTGGGACTGCTCCCCCAACGCACCTGTCCCATACCCGTAGCCCCCACGGGAGGCGTGGTCCTCCAACTCAATCCATTTCCGAAGGTAAGATTCAAGCACTCCTCTGCAAAGATCATACCTTGTGAGCCTCCCCCAGCACTGGAGTTGAAAAAAAAATCCCAATCCCCAATTGCAATACCGATTGACCCTCCCCCTCCTGTCCTGCCAGGAGCTATGATGGCAACATTGTTGCAAATGTCGGGTGCACTTGCTGTAAGATGCCATTGAGCTGAAAAGTTCAGAGTATTCCTGCCAATGTTCCTGTCCTGCAACTTAGTATCAAAGTGTGTTGGAAGCCGTGAGAAATGATTATATTAAAAAAAACATTTTTAATTAAAAGTGTTTTTTTTTTAACATTTTCAGTAATGAGTCAAGAAATAAAGCCTGAAATGTTCAGATAAGTACATTTTGGACTCCACGGGAAAAATGTACTGTAATATGTAAATGTTTTACCGTTAGCGCGTTGTTTTTTGAGATGATGTGATTATACACAAACAAACACACACAGAAACAAACACACACATGAACAAACACATCCACATCCAAAATCTAGACCAAGTGCAGACCCATTGGTTCTGCTCTCCCAATGCACCCGTCCCCTACCCATAGCCCCCATGGGAGGTGTGGTCCTCCAACTCAATCTGATGCCGAACGTAAGATTTGATCACTCCTCAGCAAAGATCATAGCTCGTGCACCTCCCCCAGCACTGGAGTTGAAAAAAAAATCCCAATCCCCAATTTAGAAAGATGAGGGGAGACTTGTCTAAAATATAAAACATCTTGACAGGGCTTAATAGAATCAACATGTAGAGATGTTTCTTCTTCTGATAGAAATGAAAGGGTTTAAAAATAAATGTTGCCAATTAAGACAGAAATAATAATTTATTTTTCCACCAAGGGTTATGAGTCCCTGAAATTCTTTTCTTCATAGGGCAATAGAGAAAGAGTCTTGGAATATTTGTTTTAAATAGTTAGATGATATTTTATAACCAAGGTGATGAAAAGTTGTAATGCAGAGTTAAGATTATGATCAAATCAACTATGATCCTATTAATCACAGAGCAGACTTGGAGGGGAATGAATTTCTGCTCCTAAATCATCTGTTTGGAAGTAAATATGTAATACCTTTAACATTGCCCGTCACTACAACATATTTTAGTGTCCTGATCCCAGTTAGCTTATTTTCAACATACGTGTCCAATCTCTAATACCTCCATCCCACCACAGGATATGTAACCTGAGGATACATTAGTTCTTTGAATGAAGATACAACTAGTCCCCTCTTTGCTATTTTAACTGGATGAACTCATTCTGACTTTGAATAACTCCAGTTAATCTTGCTCATTTTGTCCAAATCAAAGCTGTAGCAATGGGTCTAAGTTATGAGTCTCACATAGATCGAAGCTATGACTGTATAAACAAGGAACTGTAGATACTGGTTTACAAAAAAAGACACAAAGTGCTGGAGTAACATGGCAGGTCAGGCAGCATCTCTGGAGAACATGAGTAGGTGACATTTCGGGTCGGGACCCTTTCTCAAACCAGCAGTCTACGCTTGTTCTCCAGAGATGCTGTCCAACCCAATGAATTACACCACCACTTTCTGCCTTTCTAAACCATGACTGTTGCTTTCTGGAGTACTGAGTTTGTTTAAGTGATGCTAAATTCATAAATTCAAGGAACAACATTAAATATTTCAACAAGATATGTTACATCTAGAGGTAAAGAAAATGTAAAAAATCTGCCATTTAAAAAAATTAGTCTTACCAGTTTATCAGTATGGCCAGTATTACTCATGTGTCATCAATATATAATGCTAACTCTGATTTCACACTATAAAAATGCTTTTTGGTCAACTGAATATTTCCAGCATTCTGTTTTTTTATTGGAGAACAATAGATATTGATGCTGGAAATATATAGTTACCAATTCAACTAGAATGATATAATTTTGGTGTGGTGATGAAGTGATAGGATATTTTCTAACCAGAAAATGCATTGTTTTACATATGAGGGGGATTGTGGCCTCACTGGGAACATGGTGCATTGTGCTGCATACAGTGAAAGTTAACTGCTGCCTTGGATGTTGGTGAAATATACTCCTAGAAAGAGAGATCTTTGCTAGCAAAATTTAAAGTTGTGCATTTAGTTTAGCTTTAGTTTAATTTAATTTATTATTGTCACGTTTACCGAGGTACTGTAAAAAGCTTTTGTTTGCGTGCTAAACAGTCCTAGGAAAGACTGTACATAAATACAATCAAGCTGTCCACAGTGCACAGATAAAGAATAAAGGGTAAATAAAAATTTAAAAGAGTGGAAAGATTGTCATGGATGATAGCAGACCCTCTTCTGGGACAAGCACACAAAGAGTCGCCATGCTCTGCTGCCATCTTGTACAAGTATGCCATTTAGGGAGAGGAATAATTATCCAATATTAGTGATGGCACTTAGTAATGCCGCAGAACATAATGCATTGCAACCTTCGATGATACCATATGGTTGTCCATTTCAACAAAATTTCAATTAATTATTTTGGGGCTGCTGTTAAGTGTAGTTTTGCACTTTTCTAGGCATATACATTCCAGAAATCACACTGGCACATATTACATACTTAAGAGTAATTCACCTCTGACCATTCATTAATCTACCACTGGTTTGATTAATGACATTACTGACAATATTTCATCTGTGCCCTTTCGGCTGTCATCCAACCAAATTTAATGTAAATTAGCCTTATTAAATACAGCTGTGTACTGTTAACCAAGCAGTGGGGATAAAGGCCTCCATACTTTCATGCTATGTATTGATCCAGTCAATCTTCAAAATATTGGTGTATTTATCCCAGAATCAGAAGACCACAGATCTACTTGACATTTTTGTTGTTTAAACTTGCCATCTTTGCAGCTTTTAACAAAGCCAACAATGTGCCAGCATGTACTGAATTTTGGACAATTTATACTCTGAACTCATGCCCATTGGAAACTAGTTTGATATATTTCATTTCATCTTGATCCTACTTTCAGACAGTGAGCATTCTTGTTGCTATGTTCATTTGCAGTGAAATAACTTGATTTTTAGACAGAAGTATTTAAATAATTTTGAATTTTAGTGGTGTGAAGACATGTGGGTGAAAAAGTAATAAAGGATCCCAGAGTATTTCAATAAATAAAAAAGAATACCAAAGCAGGCAGAAAATGTACTTGGAACCAATGAGTTTTTAAATAATACTAGACCAAGTGGGACCCGTTGGGTCCCGTCCCCTCAACACACTGTTGCGGGGGTGGGGGGGGGGGCACTTCGGCGTCACACACACACTAACCACCCCTTGATATTATATTAATATTATTCATTGGCTCCTTTACCCCATCCCCGTCCTATCCACTGATACATAGCCCCCATCTCGCAGGCGCGCCTAGAGAGGGAGGGGGTGTAGAGAGAGAGGGCAGAGAGGGAGGGGGTGTAGAGAGAGAGGGCAGAGAGAGAGGGGGCAGAGGCAGAGGGGCAGAGACAGGGAGAGAGGAGCAGAGAGATGCGGCAGTGGGAGAGGGGGGAGGGAGGGTGGAGAGGGGGGCTGGGGCGGGGGAGAGGAGGGGGGGAGAGAAGAGGAGGAGACGGGGAGAGGTAGCGGGTGAGGGGAGGGGAAGAAGAGAATGGGGAGAGGGGGTAGGGGAGGGGATATGAGAGGGGAGGAGAGAGGGGGGAGAGGAGAGATAGGGAGGGGGGAGGGGGGAGAGGAAGGTGGTGTGGGGGAGATGAGGGGGAGGGGGGAGAGGAAGGGGGAGGAGGGTGGAGAGGAGGGGGGAGTGGGGGAGAGGAGAGGTGAGAGGAGCAGGAGAAAGGAGAGAGAGGGAGAGGGTGGACTTGAATTCGGCGAGCGGGTGGCACGGACACTGAGTGGCGGGGCCGACTGCAAATGGGCAGCAGGCCTCGGGAGCGCTCAGGACCTCGCGGGACCTCAAAAGACCTCTGAAGCTCTCTGAAGCCCTAGTTACCCCAACCAAATTACTGCGTGTTCAGCGGCTTCAATCCAGAGCCCGGCGGGGTAGGGCGGCTGGGCTGCGGGTAGGGCGGGGCAGGGCATACAGCCGGCCGAGTGCAAGGCGACTGTGAGCGCGTGGCAACCAAATGACTGCGAGTCGGGTGGGGGTGGGTGACGTAACTCGCTGCACGTGGAAAACAGATAACGGGCTCCGCCGCAATGTTCTAGAACTTCAAGGAGCCCAGCGGAGCGCGCAGAGCAGCAGTGTAAAAACGCTAAGTGACAAATTTAAAGAAGTGAAACTTAAGAAGCCAAGAAGTACAGAAGACAGAACAGGGGTGACTTCACTCGCAGCGCGAGCAGAGGCAGGTAGGCAGATCCATTGTGACAGCATGACCAGAGGCAGGCAGGCAGAGTCATTGTGACGTCATCAGCGAGACCATCTCATTTATTTACCAAGATTTGAAGTTTTTGAACATTTTCATAAATAACTCGGGAAATAATGCATCAAATTTTCAAATAAGGCGATTTTTGACATGATAGCGTAAATCTCTATCGGAATATGTAAAAATGTCACCGTTAGCGCATCATGTTTTCGAGGAGATGTGAATCACAGACGAACAAATAAACACACACACAAATACACAAATAAATACATCACATCCAAGATCAGAGTTTTCTAAGTATAGAGATGCATATATTGGAAATGCAGCGACTGGTGATTATATAAAGAGCAAGAACAATGGCACGTATAAAAAGGGGATAGTTAGAGGTAATATCACTGACCTAGAAGAGTGGGTTGAAGATTCCTCTTCTTGGCATCTTAAAAACAGAGCAGAGCTTGTTTATGTGTCTCCAAAGTTAACTTGCTCATATTTCTCCTTGGGGCATTCATCAGCCATGCAGGGTTAAAGGCTGTGCATTTTTTATACACAAAAATATACAGGAACGCATATATTTGTAGTGGAAAAACCCTAATATTATGTAATTAATTTAGTTCATATCTCTATGCTACATCACCTTCACTGTTCAAAACATTGCATGGTACATCAGAAAATAAATTACAAATGGACAACAATTTCAGTAGGAACAAGCCATCTCGGATACAACTTCCAGATTTGCTTGTTCATGACAAATGTGTGGTCATCATTTGGACATAAATACAGAAAAACTCAACTCAACCATCAAGTTTGGGACTTCGGTGCTGCCCAACTGGTAGATTTTCCAATTTGCTGGATGTTGTTCTAATCAATACTCGAACACTTTTTCTTAATTGTTACGCAGAAAATTAGTATGATATTTTTCTAGTAAAGTTACACGGGAAACTGAACAAGGAGAGCTTCAAGGGAGCACAGGAATCTAGGTTCCGATGAGGTTGAAGGGGATGTGGGAGAGGAGACGTGTGCGAGAAGCAGCACAAAGATCTGCACCTAGTGAGCCAGAAGCCAAACCGTCAGAACTTTTGAATGATTGGATGGCTAATTATTTGACTTTACTGGAATGGTGTGTGGCCTCAGCTGTAAAATCATGTTGTAACAAAGTGTTTCAATGAGAAAACAAGTGAACTAAGTTTAATCTATAAAAGTTTAGAAAGTTGTCAGTCAACAATGGTAATGTAATCTTTGGTAATGATGTGTTTTCTTTGGTTAGTGAATTTCTTGATATCATTACAATAATAACTTAGTGTTGCTTTTGGCGTTAATATAGCTTTTACATCAGAAATTTGATGGAATGAAAATTTACTTCGGGCATTTTGGTCAGGGAAATATAGGAATACTAACAATTGTTAATTACAGTGTGAGAAACTTATCCATTATTATTCTGGCTGTGACCAGACGACAAATAACCCCTTACATTAAAATTGCAGCAAAAACAAACTAAAAGGGACTGATAAGGAAAGTAATTTCTTCCTTTTTGCTGAGAACAACTGACGGAGACATTGCAGGTTGGCAGATGTGATTATTCAGTTTCATGGAGAGTCTTTAATACATTTTTTGAGATTGAAAGCTAAGATTCATTAAGATACCATGACTTGAGCTTGAACAACATGAATAACTTACCAGACAAAGATAGCAAGTTCCCAAGGCAATTGTAATACGAACCTGGAATAAAAATCTCTCTAAATTATTAATTAATTAATTATTAAACCAACATCTGTATGGACAGGACCCAAATTAATACCTTTTCCTTAGGAATACCGTATTTCCCAGCAATGAAGACGCACCTGCGTCGAAGACGCACCCACAATTTAAGTTGCTAAATTTTAAGAAAAGGATGGTGGGATTGGTTTCGTCCAGGGGTCAGCAACATCACCTGCGTGCCCCGGGACTGGCTGCAGTTCCTAAGTCGCCTGCCCTGAGACTGGCTGTAGTGCCCAGGCCACGTGCGAGCCCGGGGCTGGCTGTCGTGCCCAGGTGGCAGTGGTGCGCGGCAGTGATGAGTGAGTGAGTTGCTGGCATGATCCCCGACCCCTTCCTTCTCAATGCTCCTGCTCTCAACGCTCCTGCCCTTCTTGCAACTCTACCCCTGGCGGCCCAGCCAATATGTGCAGCCCAGGCTGTGCTGACCCAGGCAAGACTCCCCACATGCTGTGAAAGGAACTCCCCACCCCCCCCCACCTGCGGCGCTGTCCTTTTACAGCCGCTTCCCACTTTACAGCCGCTTCCCATCAGCTGCCAGCAATGACGGATAGCCTTGGCTACAGCACATCGTTCTTAATGTTGCTGTACTGAGGGATAGCCAAGTCTATCTTTCTTGGCTAACAACCTATCCTTCCAAGATGCAGGTAAATTTGTGGGCTTTATTTTTGGGTAAAAAATATAGCGTCTTCATTGCCGGGAAATACGGCATAAGTTATAGCATTTATTTTGCCTCTCTCTGTGTTTCTGTACCATTATTGCTAAGATCAGACAGTTAAAATGCTTTAGCTCCATTATCAGTGCAACAGAAAGTCGGCCAGAATAGCCTAAAATGAGCTCCCTGAAAATTCCCATGGTAAGAACATGGTTTTCAATGGATGCCTCTTATATACAATAAATTTGAGTTGTGGTTCAAGATACAATACAATACCGTTTATTATCATTTGAACCTTATTGAGGTTCAAACAAAATTTAGTTTCTGCAGTCATACAAATAAGAAAATAACCAAGATGCAACACAATTTACACAAACATCCATCACAGTGAATCTCCTCCTCACTGTGATGGAAGGCAAAGTCTTATCTCTCCCCTGCACTCCCCATTCTCCTCCCAATGTCAAAGGCAGGCCATGGTAAATAAGTCCCGCAGACATTAAGGCCGCGCCGGTCGATGCAAGGCCACGCTCCGGGTCTTGATGTTGGAGCCCCCGGCGGGCGCTAGCAAGTCCTGCGGCCATTAAAGCCGCGCCGGGCGATGTAAGGCCCCGCTCCAGGTACTTTTCAACCCTGCAACTCGGGCGGGTAAAGTTGCCACCGCGGGAGCTCCGAAAAGCGGTCTCCCACCAAGGACCCGCGAACTCCTGATGTCACTGTACACCGGCCAATGACTGGAGCCTCCGAATCTCCGGGGTCGGCAGCAGCAGCGCGCCACCACAGCTCCTCCCGTTCTGAACTCGGCCAGCTCCACGTTGGTAAGTAGTCCGCAGCTCCGCGACTGGAGCCCCAGGTCCGTTTGGAGGCCGCTCCACGGTGCTAGGCCCCAATGACAACGGAGACCTGACAGAGAAAAGGTCGGGTCCTCCGTACAGGGAAAATATTTTAAAAGTTTCCCCCACCCCCCCACACATACCCAGCTAAAAAACCCCACTAAAACTACACTCAAACGAGACAAAAAATAAAATAAAAAGACAGACGGACTGCAGAGGCTGCTGCGACGAGAGTCACGCTGCCCACTGGAGATAAATGTATGTCTCCTAGTCTGACAACACGAACCTCCAAGATACCAAAGTATTTGACCTAAACATTTGTTAATCATCTTTTGGATATTATTCTGAGTTTATTGACATCACTGCAATTCCAGAAGACTGGAAATTATAAAATACGATTCCTAGCATTCAACGAAGGATGAAGGATAAAGCGTCAAATTAAAGGCCTGCATTCTTGTTTCCACTGTAGAGATTACAAAAGCAAAATAATGGAAATGAAACAGTAAATACAAGAACCACTCAACAAGTCACATCCGTGCAAAGAGAAAGAGCTAATGTTTCTACGCAATAACTTTTCATCAGGACTAATGATCGATAGACAGCAAGTAGCAATGTCTATACGTCTATTTAGTGGCCAGTGGATTACATATGTTTAAGTATCTTGACATCTCTTTATAACTTTAATAAATTATTCAGAGGAAAGAACTGTGCCCAAAGTTCATATAGTCATAAGACATAGTAGCAGAATTAGGCCATTTGGCCCATTGAGTCCGCTCCACCATTCATTTATAGCTGAACTATCTTTCCCACTCAACCCCATTCTCCTGCCTCCCCCCTTTAACCTTTGACATTCTTATTAATAAAGAACCCATCAATCTCCGAAAGACGTCCACCACAGCCGTCTGTGGCAAAGAATTCCACAGATTCACCACCATCTGGCGAAAGAAATTCCTCCTCATCACCAAGGCAAATTCCTTGTATGTGTATGTCCTTGGCATCAATAAACTTATTGATTAATTAATTAATCAATTCATTCATTCATTCATTCATTCTAAAGGAACATTCTGTATTCTGAGCCTGTGCCCTCTGGTCTAGACTCTCCCACTAGTGAAAACATCCTTTCCACATTGACTCTATCTAGGCCTTTCAATGGTACGTTTCAATGAGATCATCCCTCATCCTTCTAAACTCCAGTGAGTACAGGCCCAGAGCCGTCAAACACTCATCATCCATTAACACAATCATCCGCAGGATCATTTTTGGAAAACTCCACCTGACCCCTTCCAATACCAGCACATGCCTCCTCAGATATGGGGCCCAAAACTGTTTACAATACTTCAAATGTGGCCTGACCAGTCCCCTATGAAGCAAAGCATTAATATTTGCCATCAATGTATGCAAGTTCAAAAATACTTTTAAAAAATGCTGGGAATACTTATCAGATCAGCAGCATCTGTGGAGAAAAAAATAATGTGAACATTTCAGGTCATTCCAGTATGCATAGTAAAATATGTTAATTACCTCAGTGGGCACAGGAATGTCAGGTGTGACTTAGGAAAATATGGGCTGGCATAAACTCAGTGGGATGAATGGCCTTCTTCATTTCACAGGAAAATATGGAAAAAATAACATCATGAAATTTGGCAATAGGAGGGCTGATGTGGATTGTGTACTCTACTGGAACATTGTTAAGATATTGGAGCGGAATAGTTAATAGTCAGATTTTAGTGGACAGATCCCTTACACTTTCGGCACAATGACTGCCAGATGTAAAAAGAAACAATACGGATGATAGAAGGAACAAAAGGAACACACGTGCAACTGAGTTTGAAGAAGGGTCCCGACCTGAAACGTCAACTATCCATGTTCTCCAGGGATGTTACCTGACCCGCAGAGTTACTCCAGCATTTTGGTTATCTTCAGTATAAACCAACATCTGTAGTTTCTTCCTACATATGCTACCTGGCCCACTGAGTTACTCCAGAATTCTATGTCCTTTTTTTGCAAACCAGAGCCTGCTGTTCCTTGTTTCTGCAATCTCACTAGTGCATACTGTCTCTCATTGAGGGTTTGCATAGAGGAATGTCACCTTTAATAGGGGAAAATATATAGACTGGGTATTGAGTAATGAGGAAGGGTTAGTTAGTAGTCTTATTGTGCGTGCCCCCTTGGGCAAGAGTGACCATAATATGGTCGAGTTCTTCATTAGGATGGAGAGTGACATTGTTAATTCAGAAACAATGGTTCTGAACTTAAGGAAAGGTAACTTTGAGGGTATGAGACGTGAATTGGCCAAGATTGACTGGCAATCAATTCTAAAAGGGTTGACGGTGGATACGCAATGGAAGACATTTAAAGACTGCATGGATGAACTACAAAAATTGTTCATCCCAGTTTGGCAAAAGAATAGATCAGGGAAGGTAGTGCATCTGTGGATAACAAGGGAAATCAGGGATAGTATCAAAGCAAAGGATGATGCGTACAAAGTAGCCAGAAAAAGCAGCATACCAGAGGACTGGGAGAAATTCAAGAGACCAGCAGAGGAGGACAAAGGGGTTGATTAGGAAAGGAAAAATAGATTATGAAAGCAAACTGGCAGGGAACATAAAAACTGACTGCAAAAGTTTTTATAGATACGTGAAGAGAAAGAGATTAGTTAAAACAAATGTAGGTCCCTTGCAGTCAGAAACAGGTGAGTTGATCATGGGGAACAAGGATATGGCGGACCAACTGAATAACTACTTTAGTTCCGTCTTCACTAAGGAAGACATAAATAATCTGCCGGAAATAGCAGGGGACCGCGGGTCAAAGGAGGACTTGAGTGAAATCCAGGTTGGTCGGGAAGTGGTGTTGGGTAAATTGAATGGATTAAAGGCCGATAAATCCCCAGAGCCAGATAGGCTGCATCCCAGAGTACTTAAGGAAGTAGCTCCGGAAATAGTGGATGCATTAGTGATAATCTTTCAAAACTCTTTAGATTCTGGAGAAGTTCCTGAGGATTGGCGGGGAGCAAACGTAACCCCTCTTTTTAAGAAGGGGGGGAGAGAGAAAACGGGGAATTACAGACCAGTTAGTCTAACATCGGTAGTGGGGAAACTGCTAGAGTCAGTTATTAAAGATGGGATAGCAGCACATTTGGAAAGTGGTGAAATCATTGGACAAAGTCAGCATGGATTTACGAAAGGTAAATCATGTCTGACGAATCTTGTGGAATTTTTCGAGGATGTAACTAGTAGCGTGGATAGGGGAGAACCAGTGGATGTGGTGTATCTGGACTTCCAGAAGGCTTTCGACAAGGTCCCACATAAGAGATTAGTATATAAACTTAAAGCATATGGCATTGGGGGTTCAGTATTGATGTGGATAGAGAACTGGCTGGCAACCAGGAAGCAAAGAGAAGGAGTAAACGGGTCGTTTTCAGAATGGCAGGCAGTGACTAGTGGGGTACCGCAAGGCTCAGTGCTGGGACCCCAGCTATTTACAATATACATTAATGATCTGGATGAGGGAATTGAAGGCAATATCCCCAAGTTTGCGGATGACACTAAGCTGGGGGCAGTGTTAGCTGTGAGGTGGATGCTAGGAGACTGCAAGGTGACTTGGATAGGCTGGGTGAGTGGGCAAATGTTTGGCAGATGCAGTATAATGTGCATAAATGTGAGGTTATCCACTTTGGTGGCAAAAATAGGAAAACAGACTATTATCTAAATGGAGGCCGATTAGGAAAAGGGGAGATGCAGCGTGACCTGGGTGTCATGGTACACCAGTCATTGAAAGTAGGCATGCAGGTGCAGGAGGCAGTGAAGAAAGCGAATGGTATGTTAGCTTTCATAGCAAAAGGATTTGAGTATAGGAGCAGAGAGGTTCTACTTCAGTTGTATAGGGTCTTGGTGAGACCACACCTGGAGTATTGCGTACAGTTCTGGTCTCCAAATCTGAGGAAGGACATTATTGCCATAGAGGGAGTGCAGAGAAGGTTCACCAGACTGATTCCTGACAGTCAGGACTGTCTTATGAACAAAGACTGCATAGACTCGGTTTATACTCTCTAGAATTTAGGAGATTGAGAGGCGATCTTATAGAAACTTACAAAATTCTTAAGGGGTTGGACAGGCTAGATGCAGGAAGATTGTTCCCGATGTTGGGGAGGTCCTGGACAAGGGGTCACAACTTAAGGATAAGGGGGAAATCCTTTAGGACCGAGATGAGAAGGACTTTTTTCACACAGAGAGTGGTGGGTCTCTGGAACTCTCTGCCACAGAGGGTAGTTGAGGCCAGTTCATTGGCTATATTTAAGAGGGAGTTAGATGTGGCCCTTGTGGCTAAGGGGATCAGAAGGTATGGAGAGAAGGCAGGTACGGGATACTGAGTTGGATGATCAGCCATGATCATATTGAATGGCGGTGCAGGCTCGAAGGGCCGAATGGCCTACTCCTGCACCTAATTTCTATGTATCTATGTATCTATATATCCAAAAGATTCTATCAAAATGTCATCAATCCTTACCAATACATCATCATGTCATTTGTTATTTTACTTCTGAGTCATGTGAGTGACTACGTGAAGAAGGCTGTCCCCACGTCTGACGCATTGCGCAATGACCGACTGGCAGGCGCGTTGCTCCTTCCAACGGTTAAGTTTAAAAGATCAAGTTAAGTGGTTTTTCAAACAGCCTTAGCTGAAGTCGTTGCTCCCGGTCCGGAGTGTGTTTATTCACTATTAGTTTACCTTCGGATTGTGTGGGAGTATGTCTAAGGTTAAGAGGCAAGCCGCAACCAAACCGGCTGCGGAAGACCACGCGCCCGCCAAATTCACCTATAGAGCCGCTGGCAGAGCCATACGTCCTGTCATTAACCCTAAATTTGTTGGACTGTGTAAACCGGGGACTGTTCAACCCCCAAACCTCCTGTTCGGAGAAAACCTGACCAAACAGGTGAAAGAATTGGATGAAGATTCTAAGACTGTTGGTCTCATGAAGGTGCCTCCGAAGGGGTCCTCTTTCCGCAGACTGTATCCCTACCCTCATGTGCATACCGAACGGTTCGCTGGCTATGGCGGATGTGGTGTGGAGCAACCTACACAGAGGCCTTTTTTAGGGCAGGGCCCAAGCCGGGCCATGTTCAAGATGCGGCGCCCTCCAGCAGTCCTACCCCCCAGACCTCGGGGGCAGAAGCAGCGACGTTACCACTGGTAAATCCTAAGGTAGGTGCGACTGCGATGGATACATTCCAAGTTGGGGGGAGATTGCAATTTTTCTTACATGAATGGCAGTGGATAACATCAAACCCGTTTATACTGCATAGTATTCAAGGTTTTCAAATTGAGTTCATTTCCGACTTGCCTCCACCCACTCAGCACACACCTGGCCGTACTTTTGTGTTTTCACAACAGGAGTGTATTAGTGCACAAAAAGAGCTAGACTCTTTGTTCAAAAAAGGTGTAATTGAAAGGGCAAGGCGTGAGTCTTATCAGTTTGTGTCCAATATCTTTACGAGGCCAAAAAAGGATGGAGGATGGAGAATTATCCTAGATTTCACAGAGCTTAACACTTTTGTGCAGTATAAACATTTCAAAATGGAAACTTTTGTCACAGCTAAACAACTGCTTTCCAGGGGATGTTATATGATGCTTACTAATCAAAGATGCTTACTATTCAGTGGCCATTCATGAGCAGCACAGAAAGTTTTTGAAGTTTAACTGGATGGATCAGTTCTGGCAGTTTAAAGCTTTGCCTAACGGATTAACTTCGGCTCCCAGACTATTCACAAAATTGTTCAAACCAGTCCTGGGGTTACTCAGAGCACAAAATCATATTGTCATGGCATATTTGGATGACATTTTAGTCATTGGGAGTACTTTTGAATTAGCTGAATTATCTGTGTCAGCTACAAAACACGTTTTCGAAAAGATAGGATTCATCATCCATCCAGTTAAGTCTACATTGGTGCCATCTAAGATAATTGACTATTTGGGGTTCACCATTAACTCAGTAAACATGTCAGTGACTCTGCCTCAGGGCAAGCAATTAGAGTTAATTGAAGCCTGCAGGAAACTCATTGTTGATAATCACCCTTCTATTAGACATGTGGCTCAGGTAATTGGAACATTAGTGGCAGCATCCCCAGCTGCTCAATTCGGGCCTTTGCACTACCAAAATTTCCAGCGTGCAAAGGAACAGGCACTTAAGCTTCAGAGAGGTCATTTCAATAGACCCATGCAGCTACCAGCTGACACTCTAACTGAGTTACAATGGTGGATAGCCAATATTCATTGCTGTTCTGGTACAATTCTAGTCAATACACCATCAATTATCCTGCAGACTGATGCCAGTGCACTAGGTTGGGGTGCTACTGATACCGTCTCACGCTGCGGTGGCAGATGGGATCTGCAGAAAGCATCCATGCTTCAATCACACGGCATTAACTATTTAGAGTTGTTGGGTGCACTCTATGGATGAAGGCTTTTTGTCCCACCAGGCATCATGTGCATGTCCAACTTCAGATTGACAATACTACCGCAGTAGCGTACATTAATCACATGGGTGGCAGTAAGTCTGTATCCTGTGATAGGTTATCCAATCTCCTCTGGCACTGGTGCATTGCAAGAAACATCTGGGTTTCAGCTATCTATTTACCAGGAAGGTATAACACAGTGGCAGACACCAGGTCACGAGAGTTCAATGATAACAAAGAATGGATGTTAAATCACAAAGTGTTCAATGATATTGTCCTTCGTTATGGTGTACCAGATATTGATCTGTTTGCTTACCGGCTCAATCATCAGTTACCAATTTTTGTGTCATGGGAGCCAGACCCAGGGGCAGTAGCGGTGGATGCATTCTCGCTACATTGGGGTGGTAAATTTGTGTATGTATTTCCCCCATTCTGCTTCATTACCTGATGTGTGGCAAAAATCCAGCAAGCTTCCACCTTTGGTATTCTGGTACTGCCAGACTGGCCTACTCAGCATTGGTTCCCTCTGGTGCTAGCCTTAATCACACAGCCTTTTATGGTAGTGCCCAAAAGCAGAAATCTGCTGGTACACCCAGTGACAGGGAAAAGCCACCCTCTTCATGACCGTATAAATTTGTTGGTTTGCAGATTCTGAGGAGAGCGTTCCTGGGGCTCGGGCTTTCAGAGCGTACCGTTGATGTCATCACTGCGGCCTGGGGGAAGAGCACTCAGAAACAGTACATCTCTCACATAAGAAAATGGGAGATGTACTGTTCCCACTCTCACATTTCATACCACACAGCTACAATCACTGATGTTTTGAAGTTTCTATCGTCACTCTATCACGATAACAAACTGAGTTATAGTGCCATTAACAGTGCCCGCAGTGCTTTGTCCAATTATTTACAGCTGAGGTCAGCACATCACACGGTAGGGTCCCACCCTTTAATAACTAAAGTTATGAAGGGCGTCTTTAATTCCACTCCACCTAGACACAGGTACACTGATATATGGGATGTCAGCGTGGTCCTCATGCTGCTCTGTCAGTGGGCACCAGTTTCATCTCTGTCCCTACACCATCTGACATTGAAAGTAGTTATACTCATGGCCCTGGCCTAAACACAACGGGTCCAAACGCTACATCAATTCAGACAGGACAGTATGAGTTTGTCTGGCAATAATGTCACCTTTTTCGTTCGGGATCTCGTTAAACAATTTCTTTTCTTCGGTATTCACCAAGGAGAAGGATATTGAATTATGTGAGGTAAGGGAAACTAGTAGAGTAGCTATGGATACTATGAGTTTCAAAGTAAAAGAAGTACTGGCACTTTTGAAAAATATAAAAGTGGATAAGTCTCCAGGTCCTGACAGGATATTCCCTAGGACACTGAGGGAAGTTAGTGTAGAAATAGCCGGGGCTATGACAGAAATATTTCAAATGTCATTAGAAACTGGAATAGTCCCCGAGGATTGGCGTACTGCGCATGTTGTTCCATTGTTTAAAAAGGGTTCTAAAAGTAAACCTAGCAATTATAGACCGGTTAGTTTGACTTCAGTGGTGGGCAAATTAATGGAAAAGATACTTAGAGATAATATATATAAGTATCTGGATAAAGAGGGTCTAATTAGGAACAGTCAACATGGATTTATGCCTGGAAGGTCATGTTTGACTAATCTTCTTGAATTTTTTGAAGAGGTTACTAGGGAAATTGACGAGGGTAAAGCAGTGGATGTTGTCTATATGGACTTCAGTAAGGCCTTTGACAAGGTTCCTCATGGAAGGTTGGTTAAGAAGGTTCAACTGTTGGGTGTAAATGCAGGAATAGCAAGATGGATTCAACAGTGGCTGAATGGGAGAAGCCAGCGGGTAATGGTGGATGGCTGTTTGTCGGGTTGGAGGCAGGTGACTAGTGGGGTGCCTCAGGGATCTGTGTTGGGTCCTTTGTTGTTTGTCATGTACATCAATGATCTGGATGAAGGGGTGGTAAATTGGATTAGTAAGTATGCAGATGATACCAAGATAGGGGGTGTTGTGGATAATGAAGAGGATTTCCAAAGTCTACAGAGTGATTTAGGCCAGTTGGAAAAATGGGCTGAAAGATGGCAGATGGAGTTTAATGCTGATAAATGTGAGGTGCTACACCTTGGCAGGACAAATCAAAATAGGACGTACATGGTAAACGGTAGGGAATTGAAGAACACAGTTGAACAGAGGGATCTGGGAATAACCGTGCATAGTTCCTTGAAGGTGGAATCTCATATAGATAGGGTGGTAAAGAAAGCTTTTGGTATGCTAGCCTTTATAAATCAGAGCATTGAGTATAGAAGCTGGGATGTAATGTTAAAATTGTACAAGGCGTTGGTGAGACCAAATCTGGAGTATGGTGTACAATTTTGGTCGCCCAATTATAGGAAGGATGTCAACAAAATAGAGAGGGTACAGAGGAGATTTACTAGAATGTTGCCTGGGTTTCAACAGCTAAGTTACAGAGATAGGTTGAATAAGTTAGGTCTTTATTCTCTGGAGCGCAGAAGGTTAAGGGGGGACTTGATAGAGGTCTTTAAAATGATGAGAGGGATAGACAGAGTTAATGTGGACAAGCTTTTCCCTTTGAGAATAGGGAAGATCCAAACAAGAGGACATGACTTTAGAATTAAGGGACAGAGGTTTAGGGGTAACATGAGGGGGAACTTCTTTACTCAGAGAGTGGTAGCGGTGTGGAATGAGCTTCCAGTGGAAGTGGTAGCGGCAGGTTCGTTGGTATCATTTAAAAATAAATTGGATAGGCATATGGATGAGAAGGGTATGGAGGGTTATGGTATGAGTGCAGGCAGGTGGGACTAAGGGAAAAAAGTTGTTCGGCACGGACTTGAAGGGCCGAGATGGCCTGTTTCCGTGCTGTAATTGTTATATGGTTATATGGTTATATGGTTAAACAGAGCAGGCCAGGGGTACTAGGGCTCAAGTTGAGTTTCATGGCATATCCCTCAGATCCACGAGTGTGTGTCGTATCATCCATAACCCATTACATTAAGGTCACTAGGAGCTTGAAAGTCTCGGAACTCTCCTTTTTTGTCAGCTACACCAAACTTCACAAACAGGTTACGGTGCAGACCATCTCTAGATGGATCAAACAGGTTCTGGCGTGTGCAGGAGTGCACACTGACATTTTTAAACCTCATTCCACCAGGGCTGCAGCGACGTCAGCAGCAAGGGACATGGACGGACCTCTTGACCAAATTCTGGCGGCTGTGGGATGGTCGAATGAGAAGACGTACCAGAGGTTTAATAATAAGCCTGTCGCCAGATCCGGGGGTTTTGCTGACTCTGTTTTAAGTTCTGTTTCACAGTTTCCCCCGGGTAAGAGGGATCACTGTTTGTTTTTCTTTTCTGTTATTAAACCATTACTATTGTTAAAACATGTCATGTTTGAATGCATTAATTTTTCTCACTCGTCCTTGTCAATTGATGCAGCTGTGACACGTGGACTCGTTCCTCGGCATAAAATCACAGACCTTCAAAGTCTTCACGTAGTAACTCACGAGACTCCGAAGTAAAATAGTAAGATTAAACGAGAACTTACCAGTTTGAAGTTTGATCGTTATTTTATGAGGAGTTACAATGAGGGATTACGTGCCCTCCGCTCCCTACCCTCGTAAAGTAACAATCATCTGGTACTTCTAGTCATCTATAATCTTACTATTCAACAACTATTATCTGTGACTTCACACCGTTGCTTTGAAGATTGACGCGCAAGTGTGGGGACGGCCTTCTTCTCGTAATCCTTCATCGTAACTCCTCATAAAATAACGATCAAACTTCAAACTGGTAAGTTCTCGTTTAATCTTACTAATATACTCCGTTTATTAGACCAGCAAAAAATGATGCGCTGAAACACTTCCTGATCAGGAATATTTGTGTTTACTGAAAAGCAATTAGTTTTTTAACGTGTGAAATAGTGAGATTAATGAATTAGTAGACCAATGCAAACAATGATATGACAAGGCATGTGTGGCTGTGTGCAGTCTTGTATTGTGATTGATGAAAATTTCAGACAAAGAAGGTTCGTAAGAGATGGGTGAAGTCCTGAAGGCTAACTGATTGTTGCTCCAATGAGGGACACAAGCAACCCGGGCAGAGTAAAAGTCCACTGTTGTTGCCTTTTTCTGCTGCTCTGCCTACTCCTCATCCACAGACGTTCTGCTACTTCTACCTTGTATCACCAACTCATGCTGCAGCACAATTAATTCGCGAGTGCAGTGGGTCATCCCATTCTAGACACGCAGGCAGGTACAGTGCATTCAGAAAGTATTCAGACCCCTTCACTTTTTCCACATTTTTTTATGTTACAGCCTTATTCTAAAATGGTTTCAATTCCTTTTTTTTTAAATCATCAATCTACACACAGTACCCCATAATAAAAAAGTGAAAACAGGTGTTTAGAAATGTTTGCAAAGAAATTAAAAATAAATAACTGAAATATCACAATTGCATAAGTATTCAGACCCTTTACTCAGTACTTAGTTGAGGCACCTTTGGCAGAGATTACAGCCTCAAGTCATCTTGGGTATGACTCTACAAGCTTGGCACACCTGAATTTGGGTAATTTCTCCCATTCTTTTCTGCAGATCCTCTCAACCTCTGTCAGGTTGGATGGGGAGCGTCGATGCACAGCTATTTTCAAGTCGCTCCAGAGATGTTCGATCGGGTTCAAGTCTGGGCTCTGGCTGGCCCACTCAAGGACATTCACAGACTTGTCATGACGCCACTCCTGCGTTGGCTTGGTTGTGTGCATAGGGTCATTGTCCTGTTGGAAGGTGAACCTCTGCCCCAGTCTGGGGACCAGAACACTCTGGAGCAGGTTTTCATCAGGGATCTCGCTGAACTTTGCTCCGTTCGTCTTTCCCTCGATCCTGACTAGTCTCCCAGTTCCTGCCGCTGAAAAACATCCCCACAGCATGATGCTGCCAGTACCATGCTTCACCGCAGGTATGGTATTAGCCAGGCGATGAGCGGTGCCTGGTTTCCTCCAGACGTGAAGCTTGGCATTCAGGCCAAAGAGTTCAATCTTGGTTTCATCAGACCAGAGAATCTTGTTTCTCATGCCTTTTGGCAAACTCAAAGCGGGCTGTCATGTGCCTTTTACTGAGGAGTGGCTCCCGTCTGGCCACTCTACCATAAAGGCCTGATTGGTGGAGTGCTGCAGATATAGTTGTCCTTCTGGAAGGTTCTCCCATATCCACATAGGAACTCTAAAGCTCTGTCAGAGTGACCATTGGGTCCTTGTTCACCTCAAGGCCGTTCTCCCCCGATTGCTCAGTTTGGCCAGGCGACCAGGTCTATGAAGAGTCCTGGTGGTTCCAAAGTTCTTCCAGTTAAGACTGTGCTCTTAGGGACCTACAATGCTGCAGAAATTGTTTTATACCCTTTCCCAGATCTGTGTCTCGACAAAATCCTGTCTTGGAGGTCTACAGACAATTCCTTCATCTTCATGGCTTGGTTTTTGCTCTGACATGCACTGTCAACTGTGGGACTTTTTATAGACAGGTGTGTGCCTTTCCAAAATATGTCCAATCAATTTAATTTACCACTGTTGGACTCCAATCAAGTTGTAGAAACACTATTCAGAAACAGTGAATTCTTACGTAAATGTGAAATTTTGGTTATTTCTTTGTAATTACTTTGCAAAAGTTTCTAAACACCTGTTTTTGCTTCTTCATTCTGGGCTGTTGTGTGTAGATTGATGATTAAAAAATATATAATTTAATCAATTTAAAAATAAGGCTGTAACGTAACAGAATGTGGAAAATGTGAAGGGGTCTGAA
Source organism: Raja brachyura (assembly GCA_963514005.1). Next base: position 26,939,623 of record OY740807.1, read on the forward strand.
TACTTTCTGAATGCTCTGTATATAAGCTAGTGTGATCTAGATCTGTCACACCACCCGAGGCACACTTCTAGCATGGGAATGCTTCCTTGATTACATTTTTATATGCCAGGTGGCATCAATTAAAATGTTCCGGGGTCTTTTTGCTTGTGTCGTCAGCCAGCCACAAAATCTGCTTGGAGGTACAAATAGATCAAAGAGGGTGGTTGCTCCCTGGGGAATGTACTCACATTTGCAGAAAGATTTTGGGTCTACAGATCACTGAATATTAATGGGGTGGAACCTTTATGGCTATGGGGCACTCCTGGGTGATTGAAAGTATATGGTAGTATACCGATGGGAGTAGTCTAATAGGAATCGGCCCCTAAATACTATTATAATGTGATTCTATTCTCTTTATCCATGCAGTCATTATATTCTGCACATGTGAAAAGTTAGTCACAGCTGCAAAGTCAACTCCATGCTCATTCTAACCAGCCTCATAAAAAGATCTGTTCTGGTGGCTCTATCCAAGGAAAGATGTATTTGCAACAGTGGGAGCACAGCAAAAGTTTGCCAATTTGATCCCAATGGTGGCTTAGTTGTATGACAGAAGATGAAGCAGATTGCTCTGTATTAATCTTGAATATTGGAGAATGGGATGTGTTATCAAAGTAAATTGTGCAATTCTTACACGGCTTTTGTTTCCCCCTGACTGGAGGGTCCAGAATCAGTAAGGGCTCATAAAGATGGGAAGAAATAGAACATAGAACAGAACAGTACAGAATAAGAACAGGCCTTTTGGTCCACAATGTCTGCGCCAAACACATGTCTTCACTCAGAGGATATCTTTGGAACTTTCATACCCATGACGATTGTGGAGGTTCAATTCCTCAGCAGATTTGAGATAGATTTTTAGATATTATAGGTGTCAAGGGACACAGGGTTTTTGCAACAAAATTATGATCTTACTGAATGGTAGAGTAGGCACAAGGGGCTGTATGGCCTTTCTCCGCAACTATATTTTGTTGTTTTGTTTTTATGAGGTATTGTTGGTTTAAATGTTAATCTTTGAAAGTAAGGCTTCAGTCACCTGAAGTTACATTTACTAATGACTATTTGCTTACAACATAGATTTACCAACAACATAACTCAGATCAGTTAAATGAAGATTCTGTAGCATAATTTAGGATCAGCGATCAATTATATTCTGTAGAACTGTTAAACATGAGTAGAGAAAGTGCATCTGTTTTATTGCAAGAAATTCCAAAAATTATAGTTTTTCAAAACACTGTCTATGATTTTGCAACACCATGCGGTCATACGCATTCCCTGATTATTCCCTAACCTAAAAATTATACCGTTGTGTGTGTACTCTCTTTTAGACTGCAAACTTCTCATGTGCAGATATGTTGCTTTCATCACCCCCCAATAGAAAGGGGGTTTGGTTTTGACAGTTCATTACAATGACTCTGGCATGTTGCCCGTATGACCTACAATATTTACTGGCTGCAAGTCTTCATTGGGAAGGGAAGTCAGATGTCTCTGACATCACTGAGAGGAAAGCTTAAAAGGGAAGTGCTGCTGCTCACGCTGCTGACAAAATCCCCTGATAACAAAAAATTTGACTGGAATAACAATACAGTCCCCGATGGGAACTATAATAAAGATTGAGCCAGGAAACATTGACCAATATCTGCAAAGCCATAAGACGAGATTGTAAAAGTCAAATTTCAAGCCACCAAATTGAGTGACTTTACCACCTACACTATCTCACAGCATTTTTCCGCACTCTCCTATATCACAATATTCACACCACCTTTTCAATATCAGCACTGTTACGTTTCCGTCCCTTATGGGTATACCTCTTGTATACTGTCGGGAGGGGGTGGGAGACGGTGTACTGTGGCCTCTCAGGAATAAACACCAAACAGCAGCCAAATCAGTGCCACCATGAATGACTCAGTTGTACAGTAGGAAAGGATAAAGTTGAAAGTGGATGAGAATGTAGAGAGTAACTCAGCAGGTGGTCTGCAACACACAAAATGGTGGAATAGTAATGGTGAAGAAGGCTGTGAAAGGTTACAGAGGGATATAGATCATTTATAACATTGGGCACCACATGAGAAATAGAATTTAAACCCTGCGAGTGATTTAATGTATTTTGGGTTGTCAAATACTAACTAGACATACACAGTAAATGCCAGTGACCTCAATAATGTTGTTGTACAGTGAGATCTGGGGTGCAATTCCATAGCTCTCTGAAAACGGAAACACAGGTAGATAGGGTGATTAAAAACACATTTGGTATGCTTGTCTTCATAGGCTTAGGCATTAAGTACAAGATTTTGAATGCCATGTTGCAGCTGTACAAAACATTGTTCAGGCCGTACTTAGAGTATTGTGTGCAGTTCTGGTTACCACACTGCAAGAAGGATTTGCTAGTATTAGAAAGAGTGAAGAAGAGTTGACTGGGATGTTGTCTGGAATGGAAGGCTTTACTTATATGGAGAGACTTTGTTTATTCTCTCAACCAAGGGGGCTGAGGAATGATTCTATAGAGGTTTGTAAAATTTTCAGGGACACAAATAGGGTGGATAGAAGGTAGACACAAAATGCTGGCGTAACAGCGGAACAGGTAGCATCTCTAGAGAGAAGCAATGGGTGACGTTTCCAGTCGAGACCCTTTTTTACGTTTGGCAAGGAAGTCAAAAACTACAGTTCATAGGATTATAATGTGAGAGGGGAAAGATGTAAAGGGGTTCCGTGGGCCAGATTTTCACAGAGAGGGTGGTGCGTATATGGAACAAGCCTCCATGAGAAGTGGCAGATACAATTACAATGTTTAAAAGGCATCTGGACAAGTAGTTGGATAAGAAAGATAGTTCCAAGGAGAGCAATTGGGATTAAACATCATATTCGGCATGGAAATGTTGGGCCTAAGGGCCCATTTCTGTGTTGACACCATGATACTACATCTCCACAATTTCACTTGCCAAAGTCAACCGATTAATTATGACAGACTCTTTTTAAAAAATGATCCTAACAAGCCTATATTTTATATTTTGGGGAGTTTACAACCTACAGTATAAACACTGAATGCTCCAATATTAGGTTTACGTCAAAAAAAACCCTAGCCTCCTCTTTCAACACTCACCCCCTCTTTCTCCATCAACCCCCACACCATGCCCCACCTCAACTTGCACCTATTCCTCCCCTCTCCCTTCACATCTGTTCCTTCACAATTTGCAACTCTTCAATCAGTCTGTCTCACACCTTCTGCTTTATTCTCCGCCCTTTGTTCCAACCATCTGCTATCAATAACCCCCTCCTCCCCCCTTGCCTGCCACACCTTGCCCTGCCCATCCCCTCTGCCAGCTTTCTTACCCCCCCCTCCCCAATCAGTCTGAAGAAGGGTCCCGACCCAAAACATCACCTATCCATGTTTTCCAGAGATGCTCCAGAGGCGCTGAGTTACTCCAGCACTTTGTATCCCTTTGTGTAAACCAGCATCTGGAGTTCGTATCTTGTCTGACCGTTTCAGCTATCAATAAGAAAATCAAATTGGGTTTGTAGTAAATGCAAATCCTTGAAACAGTTAATCAGATCATGATTTATTTTACAGATGGTAAAAGAATACCATTTTGTTTTGTTGACATTGAACAGGTTTAAATATCACAGGTCTTGGACTTAATCTCATTTTATTACTTTCCATATATACATAAACCAGCATAAAAAATTGAATCAATTTATGACCTGCCAATGCATAGTTTTATTGGACCGATTTATGCTGGATTTAGCCTGTACCCAGACTCACTGTCTGTGGGCCCCACCCATTTGTGCATACTATGACTCGATGACGAGGACTAATCAAGCTGACTTCCCATAGCCAGGAGGCATGTAACATGGCTCAGTGAGGCCTCAGTGGCGAGTAGCCCATAGTGCTGAGGTCATGCGCCCAACACACTTTAACAGCACTTAAAGATTAGGGTAAATTTCATCCCCTGCTGAAACCCAAGGCTTTCTTTCCATTAGTTACAAACCTCTAGCATTCATAGATTTTAAGGCTGGGCATTTCCACGTAATTATTTAAAAACGTTAAAATAAATAAATAATGACTTTAATTTAAGACACATTTAATTCCAGGAAGTAATTTAAAACAATAAATAAGTAAAAGATATAGAAATGTTAACTTTTTTCCTCCTATTCTCCAGGATCAACCATTGAAATGAATCAACTCTGATCATGGCATAGGATTTCTGTTCGATTTGCAGAGTATTGTTTGCACATTACTTCAAGATTGGTTTCACCAGTGAACTGTATGCAAAATGCAGCAACAGGAATGGAGTCACAAATCTCAACGTCTGCGATTTATAAAAGGTCAGCACTTTTTGTTTGATAACAGGTAAAATTGATGGTAAGAATGTAGAGTCCACATGGACTCTCAGAAGGTGGTTGATCAAGTCCAACACATAATGCTGGTTGTAAAAATTAAGACCAAATGAATTAAAAGGTCTCCTCCAGTCTAAATAAGAAATTAGCGTAAAGACAGAAATCAGAAAATGATACAGTGGCTGCTTTTCTGATTGGAGGATAGTCAATAATAATATTCCCCAGGAGTCAATGCTTGAGCCACTGCTTGTATATTTTATATGGCTTTTACATAAGTGAACTGAATAAAATTCCTAAATCTGAAGTTAATGGAAAGCTTGGAAGTGTGGTAAAAAGTAAGGATTGTAATTGACTACTAGAAAACATTGATAAACTAGAAGAATAAGCAGACAAATGGCAGTGAAATCTAATACAAGGAAATATGATGCGATGCATTTTTCTGAATATAGAGAAACAATATAGAATAAATTGTACAGTTCCAGAGTGTGCAGTAACAGAGGATCATGTATGCGCAAATGCTTGGAAGTGTAGGTTCTATTAAAGGAGTGGTTAGTAAAGCATATGAGATCCTGTGATTAATGAACTGAACTAGAGAGCACAAAACTACAAAGATTATGCTCACAAAACTACAGCAATGTGTCAAATTATATGAAATATTTCTACCTTGCTTCACCAGACTGATTTATGTTGAAGAAATCAGTCTGGTGAAGAAAGGCAGAAATATTTGCATGGTCATGGGGAAAGAATGGCGGGTTGAGACTGATGCGATTGCTCTTTTAAGATTGCATCTGTGATAAGTGAAATTAAATATGCTAATGATACATCCAAAATCAAAGAATATAAAGGTGGGCAGCCTGTATCATTGCATATCGAACAGATTGCATCAACCAATTAAAATCCACCAATGCACACTGGAGTAGATCAGAATCAAAGATCCTATAGCAAGCAAGATAGTGCATTCGACGAAAAAGCACGGTCATGGACAGATTCATGGGTAATCTTCGGCCCCATTTCCGTAACCGGCTTCCGTTTCCGCACTCCTATCTTTGCATTGGCCATGGCGTCCGCATACAGCTCTGCTGTAAATTGCTTCAAGATCTTTGGAAGTGACGGCGCTGAGGCGGTGGCAGCGGTGGTACCAGCAGCAACGCTGCGGCCCAGCACCGCTCCTCACTCCAGCCCCAACCCCAACCCTACCCGGCCTGGCCTCCTCCAGCGCTCACCGCCGATCAGCAGCCCGCCCGCCTCCCACCCATGTAATGTTGTCCCTTGTCTTTGCTTTGAGTCTGAAATAAGTTTATCATTATACATAAAAACAGGAGCAATATATACATATATATGTGTGTTATATGATTATATACATCTATATCACATTCATATACGTGTGTATGTGTGTTCTTTCCTACACAATATAATCAGTTGTAAGGTCGCTGAATAAAATCATCCTTAAGTTATACATTTGTTAATCATGCTCAAAACAAATTTTATTTTGTTAAATACTTCATTAAGATAACCCAACCAATACAGACAGCTCATCCACTCTCTGGCTATTGGGAAGACCAACCCCATTTTATTGTTGAAAAACAATTCCATAGACACAAAAATACATTAAGGAATATTCCAAGAGTTGAGGAACTCAAATCTCCATATTGCTATTATTTTACCAAATACTGCAGTTGTGAACAGTGTGATCAAATGATTTAGTACAAGTTTAATACAAACATCAACTCAAACACAGCACATGAGCCATTTAAAAAAATATTTTTTTTTTAAACTTAAAAAAAAACATTAAAAAAAACATTAAAAAAAGAAAATTAACAGAATTATAATTTATTGACATATTAATCATTAACAAAAATAGCAGAATTATGAATTAACAGAATTATGAATAATGGGGCTAACACTATATCACACACACAAACTGTTCCCCCGCATCGCTGATTACACTGCGAGAGGGATTTACAAAGTCGGGTCAGGTTTACTGAAATGGCCGACAAAGAGGCTGACGTTCCACTCCGTAGCATACTACATGTCAGCCCATTGGTTTTAGCAGGAGTACACTATCTTGCTTGCTATAGGATCGTTGATCAGAATTATAGAGGCATATGATAGGATGCATTAGGTTATTGACTGCAACCTTCCCTCCATTGATGAACTGTACACTGCAAGGGCCAGGAAGCAAGCGGGTAAGATCATCTCATACCCCTCTCACACCTGGCCACAAACTCTTTGAATCACTTCCCTCTGGAAGGCGACTCCGGATTGTCAAGCTGCCACAGCCAGACATAAAAACAGTTTCTATCCACGAGTAGTTGCTTTATTCAACAGCCAAAAATCTGCAGCCTCCCTTTGATCTGGTATTTTGTTGGTTCACATGCTTAATCAATGGTGTTTTATCATTAATGTTTTATTATTATTAATGTTTAGTGTTTTCTGAGTCATTCGTAACTGTCACTGTATGTCATGTTGTTACTTGTGGGTGGAGCACCAAGGCAAATTCCTTGTATGTGAATACTTGGCCAATAAACTTACTTACTTACTTACTTACTTATTAGGGTTGATAAATTCCCAGGGCAGGTTACGATTGATCCCAGGTTGCTATGAAATGGAAGAGAGGAGATAGTTGGGATCCTAACTAAGATTTTTGCACATTTGTTAGCTACAGGTGAGGTACAAGAAGCCAGGAGGATAGATAAACATACTCCTTTATATAAGGAGGGCAGCAAAGAAGAACAAGATGGCCTTGTTTCATCAGAGATTGAAGAAATAGCGGGGTGGAAGATTGCAACCTTCACGTGGTCCGCCCTGTTTCGACTAATGCAATCAACTCGACGTGCACAAATGGAAGATCAAATAGAACAAGTTGTTCAACAACTTTAGGCTGTGTACGCCACACGAAAGAAGAAGAAGAAACAATAGCGTAGAAAACCCGCAGGTTTCAGGTGCATTTGGAAAGGCAGGGTTTGATCAGGGATAGTCAGCATGGTTTTTCCGGTGGAAGTCCAGCTTCACTAATTTGATCGTTTTTTTGGGAAGTAACAAAGATTATTGAAGGCAGTGCAGTATATGTTGGCTATATGAACTTTGACAAGGCATTTGAAATTTCCTTCATGGTAGACTGTTTTCGAAGATTAAGGTACGTGGAGAGGTGGCTAATTGGAACCAAAATTGGCATGGTGATGGGGGCAGAGAGTAAAGATAGAAATATGTTTTCTGATTGGATGTCTATGACCAATAGTGTACCTTAGAGATTGTTGTTAGGAGCTTTATTTGTGATATATATTAACTACTCGGATATCTATACAGAAGATACAATTAATAAGATTGCAGGACATAATGCAATAAATGGTGAAGCGCTTAGGAATGTTGACGTGCAGTGAGATCTTGAGGTTCAAGTCAACGAAAGTAGAAGCCACAGGTAGATAGAATGGTGAAGAAGGCATATGGCATGTTTGCCTTCATAGATCAGGACATAGAAAATAAAAGTGGGGATATTATGCTGCAACCTCACAAAATATTGATTACATTGCTCTTGTAGTTTTGTGTGTAGTATTGGTTGACACAGTATTGGAAGAATGTAGAAAGTGAAGAGGAGATTCACCAGGATTTTGCCTGAATTGAAAGACTTGAGTGAGATTGGATAGGCTGAATTTGTTTTTTTTCTGGAGCAAAGAAGGCTAAGGAATAATCTGATAGAGGTATAAAAAATTATGAGAGGCATAGGTGTGGTGAATAATCAGAATCCTGTTCCATGGTATCGGTATGAAAAATAAATGAACATGGGTTTGAGGTGACAGACAGCATCATCATTAAGGTTTAAGAGAAAAATTAGAGGTTAATTACTGGAATGTGCTGCCAGTGCAAGTGGTGATGTCAGATACAAATAATACATTTAAGAAACAAAGTTGCCTTCACCTTCAGCAGACCTACTGTTGGAACAGTGATGACCATGAAACAACAAAACTGCCGTCTTAACCAATCCAATTCATTATGCTCTTCGGAGAAGAAGGACTGAGCCTTACTGGGCTGCCGCAGATATGACTTTCAGTCAGGAGGCAATGCCCTTCAAAGTGATATCATATCCTGTTCAATTGTATCAAAAAGCACTTTGATGGAATAGTAGAGTGACCACACAGTAAAAACAGAGTTCAGTATTCTTAAAAATGCAAGGAATCATGGGATTTGTCAAAGGTCATTTGTGATAAAGAACAAAATGAACAAATCACTAGCTGTATAAACTGTGTATAAATGGTTAACTATTCTACCAATTAATTAATCTAGAATTCTGTCAACTCAATAGCTTCCTTTCTTGTTCTGCTGTTCACACACTACTTCCACAGTCCCAGTTCTAAGGTAGACGAAAATGCTGGATAAACTCAGCAGGTGAGGCAGCATCTATGGAGCAAAGGTATAGGCGATGTTTCGGGTCGAGATCGCTGTTGAATTGCTACTGGACCGTCCCTGTCCCCTCCTGTGTGTCCCATCCCTGTCCGGGTCACGGCCTTAGATGTCCGGGGTGACCCTGAACTGACGGGACACCGGCCCGGAGCAGTGGCAGCCCCAGGCTTACAGCCAGCGCGGAGAGGAACCGCTAACTCCAGCTCAACTCTGCTCCAATTCCCGAGGAACCCGTTCCCCGACGGCCCGGGGATTGTCATCTGCACTTCTCGCCTCATCCAGTGGCTGTCGGTTAACCCCCTTGGTGCCGGCGAAAGCTGAGCACCACTCAACAATGGGGATAAACACAAAATTCTGGAGTAACTCAGCGTGACAGGCAGCCTCCTTGGAGAAAAGGAATAGGTGATGTTTCGGGTCGAGACCCTTCTCCAGAGTGTTAAATGGTTCAAGTTCAAGTTCACATTTATTGTCACATGCATCAATTGGTACAGTGAGATTTGAGTTACCATACAGCTATACAAATAAAAAGAACACAATTCACGATAGAGTTTAACATAAACATCTACCACAGCGGAATCAACGTTTCCCACTGTGATGGAAGGCAATAAAGTTCAGTCATCTTCTTCTTTGTTCGCCTGTGTTCGGGACCTTTGAACACTCCACAGTCACCGCTACAGACGGCCTAATGTACAGGCCCTCTCGCTGGGAAGGTGACATATTTCCAAGTCAGGATAATGGAACTCGGTGTTCCAATGGAACTTGGTGTTCCAATGGAACTTGGTGCTCCAATGCTTTTTCTGCCCTTTTTCTTTTGCTGTTCTTAATCTAGCATTTATTTCAAGAGGGCTTGTATACAAAAACAGGGATGTAATGCTGAGGCTGTATAAGGCGCTGGTAAGGCCGTATTTGGAATATTATGAGCAATATTGGGCACCATATCTGAGGAAGGGTATGCTGGTTCTGGAGACGGTCCAGAGAAGGTTTACAAGAATGATCCCAGGAATGAGTAGACCGATGATGAACATTTGTCAGCACTGGGCCTGTACTCGCTGGAGTTTAGAAGAATGAGGGGACCTCATTGAAACATACAGAATAGTGAAAGGCTTGGATTAAGTGGCTGTGGAGAGGAAGTTTCCACTAATGGGAGAATCTAGGTCATAGCCTCAGAATTAAAGGAAGTTCTTTCAGGAAGCAACTGTGGAGAAATTTCTTCAGTCAGAGGGTGGTGAATGTGTAGAATTCTTTGCCACTGAACGCTTTGGAGGCCAAGTCAGTGGATATTTTTCAAGGCAGCGATAGATAGATTCTTGATTAATACTGGTGCCAGAGGTCATGGGGAGATGGCAGGAGAATGGGGTTAGGAGGGAGAGATAGATCAGCCATGATTCAATGGCGGAGTAGACCTGATGGGCCAAATGGCCTCATTCTACTCCTATCGCTTATGACCTAATCTTTGAAGTCTTATGCCCCTGTCCCACTTAGGAAACCTGAACGGAAACCTCTGGAGACTTTGCGCCCCACCCAAGGTTTCCATGCGGTTCCCGGAGGTTTTTGTCAGCCTCCCTAATGGTTGAAAGTGGTTTCCGCTTCTTCTATGTTCCGGAGATTATTTCAAAAAATTCTAAACCGACTAAAAATAGGTTGCCGTTTTAAAAATCTGTAATTTTTTAGTCGTAGCCGGTTGCGATGCTAGTTGATGGTGGTTGCCGGAGGTTGCAGGTAGTGGAAGATAAGACCATTTTTTTCACCCAGTTTTATTCCACCAGGGAGGTCTTACTAGTCGCAACCGGCTTCGACTAAAAAATTACCGATTTTTAAAACGGCAACCTATTTTTAGTTGCGGCCGGTTTTGAAATTTTTGAAATAATTGCCGGAACATAGAAGAAGCGGAAACCACTTTCAACCATTAGGGAGACTGACAAAAACCTCCGGGAACTGCATGGAAACTTTGGGTGGGGCGCAAAGTCTCCAGAGGTTTCTATTCAGGTTTCCTAAATGGCACAGGGGCATTACGTTCTTAAGGGCCTGTCCCACTAGCGCGCGATTAGACGCGACAAGCGCGACAAATTCGGACGCGGGGGTCGCGTGGGGGTCAGGCGATCCCGGTGCGAGTGAAGGGCCTGTCCCACTAGCGCGCGATTACACGCGCGACGTCCGAAGGAAGGACGTTATTTTTCATCACGTGACGATGCGCATGAGCATGCGCGTTGCACGACGTCGGGCAGTGACGTCATCACGCAACGCCACGCTGAAGACGCACAACGTCAAAACGTCATCACGTTAATCACGTTCTGCGCGACAGGATTTTGCCGCGCGTAATTTTTTAAGCAGTGTCGGTTTTTGGACACTACGCGCGATGTCGACACCAGCTACACACAACTCGACGAGACTCCGGCGATCGCAGTGGGACAGGGTCACGCGAGGCCGGGCGACTAAAGCGACCACGGTAGGTCGCGCTTGTCGCGTCTAATCGCGCGCTAGTGGGACAGGCCCTTTATATTATGCCATCCTTCAGTCTTCTATATTCAAGAGAAAATGTTTCAGCTATTCATTTGCACATTTTCTGCACCTTTATCACTTTACGCCACTTAACCACTGTTCTAAAACATTAACGTTTTCTCTCTAGAACACCCTCAGGGCATTTAAACCTATGGTCACAAATTTAAGGAACAACAAAAAAAAGGACATAGAAAACTATGTCTTTGTGTATTGAAAGATCATAGAGTTACAGCTTGATACAGAAACAGACCTTTCATTCAACTGAGTCCACACCGACCATCAACTATCAATAAACCATCAATTTACACAAATCCTACACCAAACCCATTTATAACCTGCAGGTCTTTGAGATATCTGAAGAAACCAGAGCACCCAGAGAACGTACAAACTCCACACGATGTTCAAGATTGAACCCTAGTTTCTACACGACTAAGAATTCTAGTATCAAAATGTTCACAAAATAATGTGAATGTAAATATTTTCTCAAGTTATTTAGAACTAAATACAGTCTGCTGCTGTCTGCAATTTAATTTACTCAATCATATCTGAGTTAGCCAGTAGTCTGCAAATTAATGATGTTTGGTATACTTCACTTATTCGTTTCTGAAATGGCAGGTGAGTGAATCAAATCTGACAGTCTGGAGTGTGCTGAGTGTGACCTGATCTGGAAGGGAATTTAGGCTGATAGTGGATGGAATGTAAATTGAATATGATACAGTGCAGGAGCAAATGAAGACTGAAACAGTCCAGATGTGAATAGTTTTCAATAAAGTCTGGAAGCAAATGATGTCAAGAGTCTGAAATTAAATTGAATCCAATATGATCCGACACAACTTATTCCAATTGTGTCTGGAATTGAATTTAGTCCAATAAAAGTTTGATGGTAAACTGATTCAAGAATGATTTGGAAATTAATCAAATACACTATGGTCTGGGATTGAAATCTGCTGCTTTTAATTTGGTAAATTAAGTGGCATTACAACAGGGAGTAGCCAGAGGTGACTAGCACAGACAGGTGCTTGATAACTGCGAGGCTAATAGTTGCAAAAGTGCATTGATTGAACAGAGGCAGTAACAATACACAATTTCCCCAAACCTGCTTCAAGAAATATCTGCAAATAGCTGTTTGAAATTCTGTGCATGAGCATTAAATTTTCCAGGTTAGCAAAATGATAACTCGGATCAGCAAGAGAGATGCATGCCAAGGGCATTTAAACTATAAAGTGATGTTTTTGTTGATATTAAAAGATAAATAAAAATAAATCACATTTTAAATCCAAATTGTTGGTAAAACCAATAGTTAATAAAGTATTTCAGGTACTTCACAACAAGAAAAAAAAAACATGAGATATTGTAGCCAGCATTTGTAGACACTGCTTAAAAAAGGGTATATACTTGTTAAAACTGGCCTTCAATTGAAATAAAGACTATCAGAGAAATTTGAACTGACCCTAAGGAACATTTGATTGGGAAAGGCCTGAGGAATGAAGGAAACTAGCCAGAGACAGTTGAAGCTGAGCCTTAAGGAAGAGAAGTCTGCCATAATCATTTGCATGTGTAAGAAAATAAGCCTGCCAGACAAAATAGGACTGCTGGATGATAATTGACCACATGATAAGACTCCTTACATTTATTTGTCTCATTAATCTGTCACATATTTTACCCTTTCTGTTTTCATGCTTAACTTGTCAAGGTGCACCTGGGAGTCAGTTATTTGGTGAAATGGGGTGGGGTTGGAGAGGAGAGGATAATTGGCCGTGGTGTATCGAGCTGATACAGTTCACATCTTAATGTCATATGACCTGACTTATTCTCAGAATTTATTTTTGCATTATTACTTCCAGTTATGTAGCAAAACCTAGGAACATTTGGACATTCGAAAATAGGGTTAGATGGAAAGTTCTTGGTCTCGTAGATTAAGCCACGGGTCTGCGTAGCTAAAGTGGCACATTTAGTTATTTGGTGAAATGAACTGAATTGAATACATTTTATTAGCAAAGTATGTACACATACAAGGAATTTGCCTTGGTGCTTTGCTCGCAAATAACAACATGATATACAGTAGACAATTAAAAATAAAACATTATAATTTAAACATGTGAAGAATGAAATAAAATACCAGAGCAAAAGGAGGCTACAGACTTTTGGCTGTGTAGTAGAGCTACTGCTTGTGGAAAAAGCTGTTTTTATGTCTGGCTGTGGCGACATTGACAGTCTGGAGTCGCCTTCCAGAGGGAAGTGCTTCAAAGAGTTTGTAGTCAGGTGGTCAGAGATGATCTTAAGGGCCTGTCCTACCAGCATCCGACTCCATGCGATGAGCGCGATCAAACTAGAAGCGGGGGCCGCGCGGAGGTCGGGTGATCCCTGTACAGGGCCGTTCCCACCAGCATGCGCCTGCATGCGGCAAGCACAACCAAACCGGCAGCGAGGGCCGCGCGGAGGTCGGGTGAGTGGCGCAATGCGGCGCAAAGTCAGGTGAACTTGGAGCGAAGTCTTAAGGTAAGTTCGCCAGGACAGAGAGGGGCACACAGAGAGGGGCACAGAGGCACACACACACAGAGGGCCACGGAGCCACACACATAGAGGGTCACGGAGGCACCTACAGATAGGTTCACGGAGGCACGATGTCGAGGCGGTGTGTCATGCGTCGAGGCGACTGCGAGCCGACAAGCCGTTGCCGCGCGGAATTTTTGAACATAATCAGTTTTTCGGAGCCCCGCGCGATGTCAGGACAAACTCCGCACAATTCCGCACGACTCCAGCAATCGAAGTGGGACCGGCCCTGCGACGCCGGAAGGCTCAAGCGACCACGTTAGGTCGCGCTCATCGCATAGAATTGCATGCTGGTGGGACAGGCCCTTTACCCTCTCTCTTTCTGGCCCTTGCAATGATCAATTTGTCAATGGGAGGAAAGGTTGCAGCCAACAACCTTCTCGGCTGATCGAACGATGCACTGCAGCCTCCTGATGTCATGCTTGGTGGCTGAGCCAAACCAGACCATGATGGAGAAGGTGAGGACAGACTCTCTGATAGCAGTATAAAACTGGACCATCATTACATGTGGTAGATTGAGTTTCCTCAACTGCACGAGGAAGTACATCCTCGTTGAGCCTTTTTGACTACATCGTCGATGGTGGCCTCCCATTTAAGGTCCCTGGAGATAATGGTTCCAAGGAACTTAAATTACTCCACAGATGTGACTGTGGTGTTGTTGATGGTGAGTGGGGTGAGGGGAAGGGGAGCTCTCCTAAAGTCGACAATTAATTCTACCGTCTCAAGATTATTGAGCTCCAGGTTGTTGTGATGGCACCAGGACACCAGCTGTGTCACTTCCTCTCTGTAGGCAGATTTCTCCCTATCCTGGATCAGTCCAATCAGGGTTGAGTCGTCTGCAAACTTGAGAAGCTTGACAGAGGAGTCTGTGGAGGTACAGTTGTTAGTGTAGAGAGAGTAAAGGAGAGGGGTGAGTACCTTGCGGTGTTCCTAAGCTGAGGGTCAGCAGGTCTGAGATGTGGTTTCCCAGCCTCACATGCTGCTTCCTGTCTGTCAGGAAGTTGGTGATCTACTGGTAGAGGGGTTCAGGCACAGTCAACTGGGAGAGTTTGGAGTGCAGTAGCTCTGGTACAATGGTGTTGAATGTAGAGCTAAAATCCACAAACAAAATTACATAGGTCCTCTGGCGGTCCAGGTGCTGGAGGATGAAGTGCGGGCCCAGGTTGACTGCGTCACCCACTGATCTATTGGCCCGGTATGCAAACTGCAGGGGGTCCAGCAGGGGGTTAGTGATATTTTTCAGGTGGGCTAGCACAAGTCTTTCAAGGGTCTTCATGATTACAGAGGTCAGTGCGACAGGCCTGTAGTCATTAAGACCAGTAATCCTTGGCTTTTTGGGTACGGGAACAATAGTGGAGACTTTGAAGCGGGCAAGGACAATGCAGGTTTACAGGGACCGATTGAAAATGTCTGTGTAGACTGGTGCCAGTTGTTCGGCACAGAGCTTGACGGTAGAGGAGGAAACATAGTCCGGTCCTGGAGATTTCTGGCTTTTCTGTCTCCTGAATAGCTTTTCCACCTCCTCAATTGCTATTGTTAGTGATGGAGAGGCAGCAAGGAGAGTGTGGGTGGTGGACAAGGGCCCAGTCTTTGCAGATTGGAGTCAGGCTGTAAATGGCTGTCAAGTGGTGATTGGGGAGGGGTGGGAGGGGATATCGGGGTTATGTTTCTGTCTAAATGGGGTGAGAAAGCAGAGGATAATTGGCCATGGTGTATTGAGTTGATACAGTTCACATCTTAAAGTCATATGACCTGACATTCTCAGAAATTTATTACTTCCGATATGTAGCAAACCCTAGGATAATTTGGACATTATAAAATAGGATTAGATGGAAGTTATTTGTCTGGTACATTAAGCGACACGTCTTGCATAGCTGAAGTGTCATATTTAGTAAAACATAGAAATTAGGTGCAGGAGTAGGCCATTCTGCCCTTCAATATGATCATGGCTGATCATTCAAAATCAGTGGTAGATAAAATTGCTGGAGAAACTCAGCGGGTGAGGCAGCATCTATGGAGCGAAGGAAAAGGTGACATTTTGGGTCAAAATCAGTAACCCGCTCCTGCTTTTTCCCCATACCCCTTGATTCCGTTAGCCCAAAAAGCCAAATCTAACTATTTTTTGAAAACATCCGATGAATTGACCTCAACTGCCTTCTGTTGCCGAGAATTCCACAGATTCTCAACTCTCTGGATGAAAAAGTTTTCCCTCATCTTAGTCCTAAATGGCCTACCCCTTATTCCTAAACTGTAATCCCTGGTTCTGCACTACCACAACCTGGGGAGCGTTTTTCCTGCAACTAGCCTGTCCAATCCCTTAAGAATGTTATATGTTTCTATAAGATTCCCTCTCATCCTTCTAAATTCCAGTGAATACAAGTCCAGTCGACCCATTCTTTCATCCTATGACAGTCCCACCATTCCGGGAATTAACCTGGTGAACCTACGCTGCACTCGCTCAATAGCAAGATTGTCCTTCCTCAAACGAGGAGACCAAAACTGCACACAATACTCCAGGTGCGGTCTCACCAGGGCCCTGTACAACTGCAGTAGGACCTCTCGCAATGAAGGCCAACATGCCATTTTCTTTCTGCACTGCTTGCTGTACCTGCATGCATACTTTCAGTGATTAATGTACAAGGACACCCAAGACTTGTTGCACCTCCCCTTTCCCAAATCTGACACTATTCAGATAATAATCTGCCTTCCTGTTCTTGCCACCAAAGTGGATAACCTCATATTTATCCACAAGTCACCCTGCAGCTTCATAGCATCTTTCTCACAGCTCACATTGCCACCCAGCTTTGTGTCATCCGCAAACTTGGAGATGTTACACTTAATTCCTTTGTCTAAATGGTTAAAATATATTGTAAATAACTGGGGTCCCAGCACTGAGCCTTGCTGCACCCCACTAGTCACTGCCTCCATTTTGAAAAGGACCTGTTAATTCCTATCTTTGCTTCCTGTCTGACAACCAGTTCTCTATCCATGTCAATATCCTACCCCCAATATCATGTGCTCTACATTTCCACACTAATCTCTTGTGTGGGACATTTTCAAAGGCTTTTGGAAAGTCCAGATACGCCCCATCCACTGGCTTTCCCTTATCCATTCTACTTGTTACATCTTCAAAAAATTCCAGAAGATTAGTCAAGCATGATTTCCCCTTCATAAATCCATGCTGACTTTGGCCGATCTTGTCCTTGCTTTCCAAATGTGCTGCTATTACATCTTTAATAATCGACTCAAGCATCTTCCCCACTACCAATGTAAGGCTAACTGGTCTATAATCCGTGTTTTTTCTCTCCCTCCTTTCTTAAAAGGTGGGATCACATTATCTACCCTCCAGTCCACAGGAACTGATCCAGAGTCTATAGAACTTTGGAAAATGATCACCAATGCGTCTACAATTTCTAGGGCCACCTCCTTGAGCATCTGGGATGCAGAACATCAGGCCCTGAGGATGTATCTGCCTTCAGTCCCAACAGTTTACCTAACACCATTTCCTGACTAATGTGTATTCCTTTAAGTTCCTCCCTCCCACTAGATCCTCAGTCACTGAGTATTTCTGGGAGATTCTTTGTGTCTTCCTTAGTGAAGACAGAACCAAAGTATTCGCTTAACTGGTCTTCCATTTCCTTGTTTCCCATTATAAATTCACCTGTTTCTGACTGTAAGGGACCTACATTTGACTTTACATATCTAAAGAAGCTTTTACTGGCAGTTTTTATATTCCCCGCAAGCTTTCTTTCATGTTCTTTTTTCTCCATCTTAATTTATTGTCCTCCTTAATTTATTGTCCTTTGTCCTCCTCTGTTGAGTTCTAAATTTCTCCCAGTCCTCTGGTTTGCTGCTTCCTCTGGCCAATTTATATGCCTCTTCCTTGGATTTAAGTCAAGTTAATTCACATTTATTTATATAGCACATTTAAAAAACAACTCTCATTGACCAAAGTGCTTTACATTTGTTATAAGAGTAGTATACACAAGCAGGCTACATACATATATACAAATAGCCCTCACTCAGAGGACGTCAGGAAAGGCTTGGGAGAACAGATATGTTTTTAGACTAGACTTAATGGAGTCGATGGAGAGGGCAGTTCTAATGGGGAGGGGGATGCTGTTCCACAGTCTAGGAGGCGCGGTCGCCCCTGAGCTTATGCCTAGACTGGGGGACATTCAGCAACCCCAAGTCGGCCGATCTGAGGGACCTGGAGGTGGTGTAGTGGGTGAGAAGACTTTTAATGTAGGTGGGGGCAAGCCCATTGAGGGCTTTGTAGACAAAGAGGAGGGTATTGAAATTTATTCGGAACCGCACAGCCAGTGGAGAGAGGCCAGGATCGGGGTGATGTGGTCCCTTTTTCGGGTCTCGCTGCGGCATTTTGGACCAGTTGCAGGCGGGACAGGGAAGATTGGCTGATGCCAGTGTAAAGGGAGTTGCAGTAATCTAGGCGGGAGGAGATAAATGTATGGATGACCTTTTCGAGGTCATCAAACTGGAGGAATTGTTTTATTTTATTTAACACTATCCTTAATTTCTCTCGTTAGCCACGGTTGAGCCGCCTTCCCCGTTTTATTTTTTCGCCTGACAGGGATGAACAATTTTTGGAGTTCATCCATGCGATCCTTAAATCTTTGCCGTTGCATCTCCACGGTCAACTCTTTAAGTATAATTTGCCAGTCTATCCTAGCCAATTCCCATCTCGTACCATCAAAATCTCGTTTCTTTAAGTTCAGGGCCCTAGTCTCTGAATTAACCGTGTCACTCTCCATCTTAATGCAGAATTCGACTATGGCCCAAGGTGCTTTGCACAACAAGATTGCTAACTAATCCTTCCTCATTACACACTACCCAGCCTAGAATGGCGTGCCCTCTAGTTAGTTCCATTACTTAGAAAACCGTTCCGTATATATTCCAGGAAATCCTCCTCCTACGCGCTGTTACCAATTTGGTTGCCCAATCTACAGTATATGTAAATTAAAGTAACTCATGATAACTGTTGTACCTTTGCTACATCCCTAATTTCCTGTTTGATGCTATCCCCAACTTCCCTACTGCTGTTTGGTGGTCTGTGTACAAATCCAACAAGTGTTTTCTGCCCTTCGCTATTTTGCATTTCTACCCATACAGATTCTACAGCATCCAAGCTAATGTCTCTCCTTCCTATTACATTAATCTCCTCGTTAACCAGCAATGCCACCCCACCTCCTCTTCCTTTCCGTCTATCCTTCCTGAATATTGACTTCTCCTGCATAATGAGGACCTAGCCTTGGTCATCCTGGAGCCATGTTTCTGTAATCCCAACTATATCATATCCGTTAATTATTAGCTGCGCATTTAATTCAGGCTGCCCCGCCGGTCTGGGCTGTGGGTTGGCCAGGCGGGGCAGGCGGAGTTGAGCTGGGGTTGCTGCTTTTTCCGCGCTGGCTGTGGGCCGCTGCTCCGGGCCGGTGTCCTGATGTCTCCATCCACCCCTCGGGTGGGGATGGGACACTTGAGGGGGAGGGGGGTGGGACGGTCCAGTGGCGGTTCGGCATAGCTTGCGGCGCCGGGGACCCGGGTTTGATCCTGGCTGTGGATGAGGCACGGGTCTGTGTGTGCGCAGCTGCTGAGAATGTCTCTCCGCCCAAGAGCGGAACTTGCTATGAAAACATGGAGGGGACGGGGGACACAATATTTTGGCGGCCGTGCATGCATGCGCACACACACACACACATGCGCGTGGCCTCGGGGGCTCAATCCAGCGCTAAACAAAGATACTGCGCTGGCTGTGGGCCTGGGGATACAGCTCGCGCCTGACTCCTGACCTCTCTGGCCACCCGTGGGGGGGGGGACTCGGGTGGGGACGGAACAGCACCGGAGACCCGGCCGGGATCGATCCTGGCTGCGGATGAGGCACAGGTCTTGGGGGGAATGTCCCCCACCTCTCAAAACATGGGGGGACGTGTCCCCTCTGGCCCCCCCGTGTTTTTCGCCCCTGTCTCCGCCGGTCTAGTCTCCCCCCCCTCCCTATCTCCCACCAGCATCTGCCCCCTCTATCTCGCTCAGATTGTATATATTTTTACACATAAATCATGAATAAAGATAAGAATTTATACACAGTTTATATAGTCAACGCTTCGTTAGCTTTTTCTTTATAGCGAGTGACCTATGACAAAATCCCATGATCCGTAAGCGATTATAAGCGAGTTCGGTATTTCAAATGTGCATGCCCAAGTCATACATTATTCGCAATAAACATTCTCGCCAGCTGAGCTGCTGTGGGTATACAGACCTGCGTTTCATCCGTATTTTCCAGTCTTGCTTCTTCGAGGTAACCAAATACTGCTTTTAAAACTATTAACTGTGTATTTATGGTTCATTTGTACAAAACTATGATGATTTTGTTGGTTTTATTGCTTTACGCTTAGGTGTTTTATTGCTTTATGCTTTGGAGCATATAACTGTTATACCAGGGTCTCAAACTAACTGCAATGTTCAGTAGACATAATATTGCTTTGCAGTTAGTTTGAGACACAGATATAACAGTTATACGCTCATTGCAATTATTGGTGTGCCTGATAAGAACTTCGGCAATCAAACTTTTACAGTGTTTTGTGATATATTTGGATTTGTTCTCCCCTTGCGGTATAGTAATGTAACTTTTTCAATGGCAGTAGGTAGGACATCGGTAATATGTGTGGTGGTCATTCAGATCGCTTGGTGTTTCTTTTTGTTGACTCAGCTGAAAATAAACAAACCATATAACCATATAACTATATAACAATTACAGCACGGAAACAGGCCATCTCGGCCCTTCAAGTCCGTGCCGAACAACTTTTTTCCCTTAGTCCCACCTGCCTGCACTCATACCATAACCCTCCATACCCTTCTCATCCATATGCCTATCCAATTTATTTTTAAATGATACCAACGAACCTGCCGCCACCACTTCCACTGGAAGCTCATTCCACACCGCTACCACTCTCTGAGTAAAGAAGTTCCCCCTCATGTTACCCCTAAACCTCTGTCCCTTAATTCTAAAGTCATGTCCTCTTGTTTGAATCTTCCCTATTCTCAAAGGGAAAAGCTTGTCCACATTAACTCTGTCTATCCCTCTCATCATTTTAAAGACCTCTATCAAGTCCCCCCTTAACCTTCTGCACTCCAGAGAATAAAGACCTAACTTATTCAACCTATCTCTGTAACTTAGCTGTTGAAACCCAGGCAACATTCTAGTAAATCTCCTCTGTACCCTCTCTATTTTGTTGACATCCTTCCTATAATTGGGCGATCAAAATTGTACACCATACTCCAGATTTGGTCTCACCAACGCCTTGTACAATTTTAACATTACATCCCAGCTTCTATACTCAATGCTCTGATTTATAAAGGCTAGCATACCAAAAGCTTTCTTTACCACCCTATCTATATGAGATTCTACCTTCAAGGAACTATGCACGGTTATTCCCAGATCCCTCTGTTCAACTGTATTCTTCAATTCCCTACCGTTTACCATGTACGTCCTATTTTGATTTGTCCTGCCAAGGTGTAGCACCTCACATTTATCTGCATTAAACTCCATCTGCCATCTTTCAGCCCATTTTTCCAACTGGCCTAAATCACTCTGTAGACTTTGGAAATCCTCTTCATTATCCACAACACCCCCTATCTTGGTATCATCTGCATACTTACTAATCCAATTTACCACCCCTTCATCCAGATCATTGATGTACATGACAAACAACAAAGGACCCAACACAGATCCCTGAGGCACCCCACTAGTCACCTGCCTCCAACCCGACAAACAGCCATCCACCATTACCCTCTGGCTTCTCCCATTCAGCCACTGTTGAATCCATCTTGCTATTCCTGAATTTATACCCAACAGTTGAACCTTCTTAACCAACCTTCCATGAGGAACCTTGTCAAAGGCCTTACTGAAGTCCATATAGACAACATCCACTGCTTTACCCTCGTCAATTTCCCTAGTAACCTCTTCAAAAAATTCAAGAAGATTAGTCAAACATGACCTTCAAGGCATAAATCCATGTTGACTGTTCCTAATTAGACCCTCTTTATCCAGATACTTATATATATTATCTCTAAGTAGCTTTTCCATTAATTTGCCCACCACTGAAGTCAAACTAACCGGTCTATAATTGCTAGGTTTATTTTTAGAACCCTTTTTAAACAATGGAACAACATGCGCAGTACGCCAATCCTCGGGGACTATTCAAGTTTCTAATGACATTTGAAATATTTCTGTCATAGCCCCGGCTATTTCTACACTAACTTCCCTCAATGTCCTAGGGAATATCCTGTCAGGACCTGGAGACTTATCCACTTTTATATTTTTCAAAAGTGCCAGTACTTCTTTTACTTTGAAACTCATAGTATCCATAGCTACTCTACTACTAGTTTCCCTTACCTCACATAATTCAATATGCTTCTCCTTGGTGAATACCGAAGAAAATAAATTGTTCAATATCTCCCCCATCTCTTTTGGCTCTGCAGATAGCTGTCCACTCGGTCTCTCCAATGGACCAATTTTATCCCTTGTTATCCTTTTGCTATTAACATAGCTGTAGAAACCCTTTGGATTTACTTTCACCTTACTTGCCAAAGCAACCTCATATCTTCTTTTAGCTTTTCTAATTTCTTTCTTTAGATTCTTTTTACATTCCTTATACTCCTCAAGCACCTCATTTACTTCATGCTGCCTATAATTATTGTAGATCTCCCTCTTTTTCCGAACAAGATGTCCAATTTCCCTTGAAAACCAGGGCTCTTTCCAATTCCAACAAACTGGTGAAACAGACCCTCGCTCTCCCTACTGCCGTTGCAGTGTCAGCCCTTATGGGTCCATCATTTACATGCTGCTGGAAATTAAATCTCGCCACACACTCCTCCACTCTTTCTTTCACACTCCTCACGAACAGCCACCCACTACATGAACAGCCACTCGCTGCAAGCACTGCTGAACCGCCACTGGACTGTCCCACCCCCACCCCCCCCCCCCCCCCCCCCCGAGTATCCCATCTTTAATTCTTTTCTTTTGTTAATCCTGCCCGCAGTCTCTGATGGGGCCGGTTTCGCAAACTTAACCGTGATGGCCACGTTTAACTAGGGCTCTGGGAACTCAGCATCTGATGAGGACGAGGAGGGTTCCAGAGGGAAGGCAGGGACAACTTAGAATCTGGCAGCAGAGTGGCTCTGTTAATGGATTCATTCCACAGTGAGTTCAGTTCGGAAAGAACAAACACCGGTAGATCTGTGGCCACTGGTTCAGGAGATCGATCCATTATTGACCAACAGGCGGTGGAATCCGTCTGTGACAGACTCCACAGTGAGCCGTGTCCACAGGAGCAGGTGTTCACTTTGATCAATAACTCAGGCATGTGAACTTCACAATGTAAAACCATCTCAATCAAAACTGTCCCGGAGAGCTGCCTTGTCCGAGCATTGGGACAAGTCCGGGCAGGGTCTCACTGAAGCCAAGAGCAACATTCTAGTCACTAAAAAAATACGCCTGCGGACTGGATGATTTCGGGTTACGGGCCAATACAGTCGCTGCCTGCCTCAGATTAAATATATTTTTTACATTTAAGTTATGAATAAAGATAAGAAAAATTTTCAAACACGTGATATTTTCTTATTCCAGTAGCAAACACATTAAGGATTATATGAAAATAATAATTTCTTTAACTTTTTGAATATCTCATAATTGCAGATTAATGAAGTGAACTAGAACTGGGACTGTGTAAGTAGTGTGTGAACAGCAGAACAACAAAGGAAGCTATTGAGTTGACAGAATTCTAGATTAATTCATTGGTAGAAAAAGCTTAATAATTTATACACAGTTTATACAGTTCATTTTTTTTCCGAATTACCTTTGAGAAATCCCATGATTCCTTGTGTTCATCGGAATACCGAACTCGATATTCCCAAGCAAAGCAGACATTGTATTGCAATGCCCCAATGAGTTGGGGTCATTCAAGTATCGGAATTTGTAGCAGTATACAGAATGTCATATACGTATACAGAATAGTTTTCAGAATGTCAACAAAAAAATATCAGTGTTGGAGTTTACAATCAAGAGGAGAAAAGCAATATTATCAACACCACGTGCAGGTGATCAAGTTGTTGACTTTAGTGGGCCATTTGAACCAGAAATGTTTAGCCTAGCACTGAATAGCAACATCACTGGAGTAAAGTTCGATCCCCAGAGAATGAGTGCTGACCATGTATAAGACAAAGTGGAAGAATAGATCAGTTCCCTCCCACAATTCCTATTCAACCTTGCCATCCTATCAAATACAATAACATACAATTTGATCAATTCCCATAACTTGCACTACATTTTGGCATCTGATCATCTACAGTACATAGAATAATCAGTACATTTTACCTCTCTGCGCCATGATATCATCATAATAGCACAGTACAGCACATGAATAGGCCTTTGGCTCACAATGTCTGTGCCAAACACAATGTCAAAACCATCTCTTATCTACCTGCGCATAATCCATATTCCTCCATCCCCTGCATATCCATATGCCTATCCATAAGTCTCTTAAACGCCACAATCGTATCTGCCTCATCCACCATCCTGGCAGTGCATTCCATACATTCAACACTATCTGTGTAAAAATAAATTGCCCCACATATCTCCTTTAACCTTGCTCCTCTCGTCTAACAGCTCTGCCCTCTAGTATTTGATTTTTCCATCCTGGGTAAAAGGATCTGACTGTCTACCCTATCTATGCCTCTCATAATTATATAATAATAATTTAGTCTTCACATCTTACATTTGCACCGAAATGTATGAACAATCTTTTACCTGTCAGAGATGTTCCTCAAATACAGTAAAATAAATTAATTTTATGCAAACTGACAGAACACAACAAATGGAATTTCAATTTATGCACATTAAAAATTAAATTCCCTGATTGCTCAAAGCCTAATTAATCAAGGCAAAAGCAGACTATTTTTCAGTCAATGTAGAGAGAAAGATAAGAATAAAATATCAATGATAGCTCTATTTTCTGATAGTGGGATTGTGAATTATTTACTTATCTCACAATCATAAATGTTGAACACCTTAACAAAAGCTTAAAATATCATTGTGGGTTGGATATCAACTAATGATGAGATGGAGTACATGTAGATGTTTAGTGCATGTCCCTTTAATTGTAGGTTGTGTAGCCACTCCCCTTTCACCAAGTATATTACTGTCTCTCCATCCCTGGTACCTCCTCTAGTAAACGTGCAGACCATGTACAACTAGGGCATCGATATATGTGATTAATAAAGACTTGGTAAAGAAACACTGTGTACGTGTAAACTCCTTTACATGGTGTCAGTCGTTTCGAATTGCGCGCCTCCTGTTTATCAGGTTTAGTTTTTTTTGCCCCAGTTACCCTTCCCTGCCTGGTTATGGCTTCCTCCTGCCGCAAGCCTGAGTCCCTTGTCTTTGACGACGACATCGCTCACCGGTGGAATGCGTTCCGCCGGGATTTTCGGCATTATGTGGCTATCGTGCACCCGGGAGTTTCCTCTGCCATTAAAGCGTCGCTGCTATTGAATCTAGCCGGCTCCGAGGCTCTGGAGCGCTCTGAATCGTTTGAGTACGGGCCGGATGAGGACCCCGAGGACCTTGACTGTCTACTGGGGAAGTTCAGCGAGATGTGCGATATGCCCACGAACTCTATTCTGGAGCGTTTTAAGTTTTTTGGACGTCGTCAGAAACCCGGTGAGTCTGTCGGCAACTTCTACGCTGACCTACGGCACCTGGCTAGGCGATGCCACCTGAATGACGCTACCCCAGAGACCCTGACCCGCGATGTCTTGGTGTATGGTCTACGAAATGAAAAGCTGCGGTCGGAGCTCCTGTGTAAGGCAGACTTGACTCTCCAGGCTGCCCTGCATGCTGCAAAGATGTCTGAGGCTGTTATCTCTGCTGCACCACCCCCTGATCATGAGGTTCGGGCAGCTACCGTCGCAACCCGCCGTCCTGCTCAGCAAACTCGCCGTGGGGCCAGCTATGGTTCAAGTTCCAAGCTGGAGAAGCGCTGCCCGAACTGTAACTTTGTGACTCATCGTTTCAACGTGTGCCCTGCGGTGGGAAAGATTTGTAACTTCTGCAACAAGCCTAACCACTTCTCGTCAGCATGCAGAGCTAGAAAAAATCCTGCCCAGCAACAGCGCAGGCACTCTCATTACCTGGTACGGGATGGTACTGCGTCTGGTTCTTATCACTCTCCTGACAACCTCCCACTGTCTGATTCGGACTCTTCTCAGAGTGAGCTCAGCGTGTTTTCAGTTAGGAAGGCACCTGCTCGGATAACAGACCCTACTGTGCAAGTTATTGTCAATGGTTCTACGTTCTCTGCCAAGGTCGATACTGGGGCCGCCACGAACGTTATGTCTACTAGCCTTTTCAAGAAGATAAGGAATAATGAGCGAGTCACTGTTGAGCGCTCTGTCCTTCGTGCTTATGGGGGAGGGTTGCTTGTCCCTGTGGGGAAGGCTACCCTGAACTGTGAAGTGCTAGAGACCGTTCGGCCCCTCTCCTTCTTCCTGGTTAACGAGAAATGTGTTACACTGCTCGGCGTTCGGGCATGCCAAGACCTCGGATTGGTCAATTTTCACCGGGAGATCCATTTAGTTCAGCAACCTTTGGACCCGTTAGCCGAGTACCCCGATCGGTTTGACAATGCGCTGGGGATGCTCCCCTGCAGTTATGAGATCTCTCTAAAACCTGACGTGGATCCAGTTGTACGCCCTCCACACCGGGTCTCCTTTGCGATGAAGGATAGGGTCGAGTCCACCCTTCGGGACATGGTGGCTACAGGCATTCTGAAAGAGGTGAGTGAGCCCACTCTGTGGGTCTCCACCATGGTGGTTGCTGCCAAGAAGGACAAGAGTGAGCTACGGATCTGCATCAACCCCAAAGATTTGAACCTGGCTATCAAGCGCCCGCACTATCCCATGCGTACTGTCGAAGATGTTGCTGCACAGGTTGGCCCTGCCACTGTGTTTTCGGTGCTGGATGCTAAGAGCTCGTTCTGGCAGATACCGCTAGATGAACAATCGTCCTACCTGACGACTTTTGCCACTCCCTTTGGGAGGTTCCGATTCCTGCGCATGCCGTTCGGGATCAGCTCCGCCAGTGAAGTTTTCCAGAGGACGATGGAACAGCTGTTTGCGGGGCTCCCGTGCGCTATCATTGTAGATGACATCTTGGTGTATGGTAAAGATGTGGAACAGCACGACCACAACCTCCGACTAGTTTTGGATCGAGCTCGGGAGGTAAATCTAAAGCTCAACCCTAGTAAATGCCGGTTCCGTGTCCCGGAGGTCACTTATGTGGGACACGTCTTCACAGCGTCCGGGCTGAAGCCCGACCCACAGAAGACCGCTGCTATCTCGAAGATGCCTGCTCCTGTGGATGTGCCTAGCCTCCAGCGTTTCCTTGGCATGGCAAATTACTTGGGAAAATTCATCCCCGATCTGAGCGAGTTGAGTGCCCCTTTAAGGGACTTGGTGAAGAAAGACACTGCATGGTCCTGGTTCCCACAACACCAGGCTGCTTTCGATATGCTGCGTTCGAAGCTTGTCTGCACTCCGACGCTGCAATATTTCGATTTGAACCGTCCTATTGTCCTCACGTGCGATGCTTCAAAGTTTGGGCTGGGTGCTGCTTGTTTGCAAGTTCATGATGGGGTCCAGTTACCCGTGTCCTTCGCGTCTCGCACGATGACGCCAGCTGAGCAGCGCTATGCCCAGATCGAAAAGGAACTGCTGGCTGTTGTGTTTGCATGTTCAAAATTTAAGGACTATATCCTGGGAACTGAATTCTCTATTGAGACCGACCACCAGCCTCTGGTCACCATCCTCGGCAAGCCGATTCACGCTGCCTCCTCCAGGCTGCAGCGGATGATGCTGCAGCTGCAGCGTTTTACCTTCTCCGTAGTGTACCGTAGAGGCAAGGACATGTTTATTGCTGACACGCTGTCTCGGGCTCCTCTGGCTTCGACCACCCGTCACCCTTACGAGGCTTCAGGTATGATTGTCCTGAACGTCAACTTTGTTCCTTCAAAACAACTACAGTGCTTAGTTAAACACACTGCTGCTGACGCCTCGCTCCAACAGCTAGCTGCGGTCATTCAAAGGGGTTGGCCCGAGCGACGTTCTTCCCTGCCCGCCGCGGCAGTGCCCTACTTCCTGGTCCGTGACGAGCTGGTGCTACGAGATGGAGTTATCGTTAAGGGTCACAAGGTTGTGGTACCTGAGGCTCTTCGCCAACAGTATTTCGACACCGCGCATCGGGGTCACCCTGGCGCCGAGGCCACTCTCTCTATTGCCCAAAGCCAGTTTTATTGGCCTGATATGGCTGTGTATTTTCGGGACCGGGTGTCATCTTGCCCTACCTGCAACAGTCTCGCCCCGCAGCAGCAGCGTTTGCCCCTTCTGCAGCAGCCCGCACCGGACCTGCCATGGTCGGCGCTGGCAACGGACATTTTTGAGTGGCACGGCAAGCACTTCTTGGTGCTTGTCGACTCTTACTCCAACTGGTATGAGGTCGACCAGCTGTTTTCTCTCTCCTCTTCTGCTGTTATCACGAAGCTGTGCCGCCACTTCGCGACCTTTGGATCACCAGCGAGCCTGCAGTCAGACAACGGCAGCCAATTTACCAGTGCGGAGTTCAAGGACTTTGCTGACCGCTGGAACTTTCGGCATTACACTAGTAGCCCTGAGTACCCTCAGAGCAATGGCCTGGCCGAGCGTGCTGTTCGCAGCGCAAAAGACTTGTTGAATCGCTGCCGCGCATCGAAGTCTGACATTTACCTCGCCCTCCTCAACCTGCGAAACATTTCCCGTGACGGTGTTCTGGGATCCCCGGCGCAGCGCCTCATGTCCCGGGTTACTCGACCTCCCATTCCGGTGGCCCAGCAGACTCTTACCCCAGCTGTTGTAAAACCTGCCGTGGTCCGTGAGCGTATTGCTACCAAGCGGTCCATTGAAAAGCGATCCCACGACAGGTCTTGCCGTGCCCTGCCTCCTCTGTCTCCTGGTCAGGTTGTCCGCATGCATTCCACCTCCGGTCACCCTGGCCTTGCAGTTGTTGTTGGGACGGCTGGTTCACCTCGCTCCTATCTGGTGAACCTCGATGGTACTGTTTACCGTCGGTCCAGGCGGCACCTCCGCCTGGTGAAAGAGCCCTCTCCTCCTCCTCCTGCTGACCCCCATGCTCCCCCTCTGTCCGCTCTCCCGCCTGTAGCGGTCGCTAAGCCTGTGCCTGCTCGCCCTGTCCCAGTTCTTCTCCCTGTGACTGTTTCCGTGTCTCCAGCCATCTCTTCCCCATCGCCAGGTCGCTCGCCTCCAATCCCTTTGTCACCACGCAAGTCCCCACATTGTAGTCCTCCTGTCGTGGGGTCTCCCCCGGTGCCCGTTTCTTTGGGGGGAGAGGGTGTGAGCGGGGTTCGTACCCGCTCGGGGCGGATTGTAAGGGCGCCTGACCGTTATGGCGATTATATTTGATTGCTGCTATTTTGCTGTCTATCCTTTTCCAGTTGCATGAGACATGGTCGGCTGTCACGTTCCTTTCTTTTGCAAGAGGAAGGATGTAGATGTTTAGTGCATGTCCCTTTAATTGTAGGTTGTGTAGCCACTCCCCTTTCACCAAGTATATTACTGTCTCTCCATCCCTGGTACCTCCTCTAGTAAACGTGCAGACCATGTACAACTAGGGCATCGATATATGTGATTAATAAAGACTTGGTAAAGAAACACTGTGTACGTGTTAACCTCTTTACAGTACAGAAAGGATATTGAGAGCCTTGTGTCCTGGTGTCGAGACAACAACCTTTCTTTCAATGTCAGCAAGCCAAAGGAGATAGTGATCGACTTCAAGAAGCAAAGCGGTACACATACCCCAGTTTGCATTGACGGTGCCAAAGTAGAGATAGTTGAAAACTTCAAATTCCTCGTAGTCAATATCACCATCAACTTCTCCTGGACCACCCATATTGAATAAACTACCAAGAAGGCACACTAACGCCTCAACTACCTTAGAAGGCTTAGGAAGTTAGGCATGTCTCCTACAACTCCCACCAACTTCTACAGATGCACCATAAAAATAATCTTATTACGATGCATCACAGCTTCTTTTGGTAACAGCTCCATCCAAGACCACAAGAAATTGCAGCAAACTGTGGACACAACCCACACCATCACACAAACCAACCTCCCTTCTATTGAATACCTCATGCTGCCTGGGCAGGCCAACAGCATAATCAAGAACGAGTCACTACCTGGCTACTTCCTCTTCTCCCCTCTCCCTTTAGGCAAAACGTATAGAAGTGTGAAATCACACACCACTAGATTCAGGGACAGTTTCTTCCCAGCTGTTATCAGCCAACTGAATCTTCCTACCACAGCCAGAGAGCAGTGCTGAACTACTAGCTACTTCTTTGATGACCCAAAGACTATCCTTGATCAGACTTTGCTGGCTTTACCTTGCACTAAACATCATTCCCTTATCATGTATCTATCAGCTGTAAATGAATCGATTGTAATCATGTATTGTCTTTCTGCTGACTGGTTAGCACACAACAAAAGCTTTTCACTGTACTTCGGTACAGCTGAAATAAACTAAACTGAGCTGAACTTTGAAGCCAATAGACCAAAGGATCCCAGGAGTCAGTGGTAATGTGATTTTTTTTTAACAAAGCTTTGACCATATCCTTGAATCATTTTCTACGGCTGGTTGGTCATCTTGCCCTGTGACAGAATTCAGAATATATGGTTCAGGAGTCTAGTGTTAGGCAAGTGAACAACATGGTCTGCTACAGGTAGTTAACTAGTGTCCAGTATAGAACTGATGATCATTAATGCTCTTGAAAATTACTGCTCCAATAAGTCTGGCTAGAGTCCATGCTCGATACATTTATCTTATCGTGATGTCAACCCACTGAAAATTTAAGAGCACTTCTCATAATGCCATTTTCAGGACTGGGCTCATAATTTCAACAGTTTGCACTTTTATTACCTAATCACACAAACTCACTTGTGTGCATCCATTTGGCATTTGATTTCAGACTGGATTCACTGGCTCCTTATAAAGCTTTTCACATTTCTCTCAGATTGGCCGCCAGCTGGACTGTGTAAAAAGCCTTTCTGGTCCTGTGAAGTTTAAAGCAAATTTACAATTTACACTGTTTGTAATTCCCTCAGAGAATTGGAAAACAATTTGTATATTCCAAAGGTTTGGCATCTTAAAAGTTGTTTCTGTGTTCTTATGGAAATTCTGTCCTCAGCCGTCATTAAAATCAAATCATATTAGTGTTTGGAAAACATGAATTTTAATATGTGACTAGATGCTGCAGAAACTTTAAAAGTTTGAATAAAGTTGTTATTGCATGGAAATAATATCTGTAATTTGAAGAGACATTTTTTCAATGTATAAAGTATGTTTAGCCTGAATCTGAGTAACTTCATGCCCCCTGGTTATATTACTTAATGCCAATTTGGAAGATGTTTTTACAATGCAGATAGCTCTGGGTTTTTTTTGAGTTTCACAAGCCAAAGTTAAAGCCATGCACCAAACACAAGGGTCAGCATTCATTATCAGAATTTCAATACTGTCTTGGCTCAGATATGCAGAATAGAGGCTCGGCATTTCACCACTAAAGCTATAAGGTCTCCAACTTATAACTACACATCCTAACATTCCTGAGTCCAAAGCAAAATATTTAACTGCAGAAGTATTTATATATCAAATGGCTGATGAGAAGATTTGGAGCATACTTGAAGGCTTGGAGGCAGGATATGAGAACACATTGTATGCAGAGTGCTTCATATTTAAGATGGTTGGTTAATGAGAAACTAATTGTTGGAGAAAAAGCACACTCTCCTGTTCTGCATGTGGAATGCATAAAACCCTGAGCATCGTATGTTCACTGAGAAATAAATATAATGAAAAGTTATATTTAGCCCTATAAAGATCCCCAGGGAAGGACACATTTTGCATATTTTACAGTGCCATTTTGTTTAGCACCCAAATGCACCTGAAATATGTCCAACTTGACATTAGACGTTTTTAACTTCTTATTAGTATTTAACTATCATAAAGGTTGTATGTTATGTTCATTTCCAAGGTTCATACAATGAGGTTTTGAAATTCTCATTAACCTACAGAATACTTACTATGGAATGCAGCAATTGTTTTTCTTTTTACTCCAAAGAGAGCAAGTGAAAGAGGGCAGAAGGCCCCAAGCATTCACTAAAAACTCAGACCATTTGCATATACATTACCATACATTATCCAAAATACTTAAAATTGAACTACAGACAATGAAGTATCTTTGAAATCCGGCACTGTTCTAGAAACATAGAACAGAGAAAATAGGTGCAGGAGGAGGCCATTCAGCCCTCCATTCAATATGATCATGGCTGATCATCCTAAATCAGTACCCCGTTCCTGCCTTCTCCCCATATCCCCATAAAGATGGCTGCGCGCCAGGACGCTGCAGCTGTGAGCTCTCCTAGATTGAACTGTTTTTTCGTCTTATCTCTGTTTGTTTGGTGGGAATTGTGCCAGGGTAGACCAAACACAATTCACTTCACCCGAGAATCGCTAACTTTTATTGGAACGATGCAACAACTGGGGGTTTTGTGTACTTTCCAACATACACACGAGATTCCAACAGAGATCAGCAAAGCACCGGGGTCCCCATGGATAACCTCCTCCAACAGTCACCACAGGAGACGGAGAGACCGCAAACGGAAGCGAGGGCATAGAGCCGGCTTGCTAACTAGGCTAAAGAGGAATCCGCATAGACCACCACTCCCCAGCCTCTTTGTCTCCAACACCAGGTCTCTTAACAACAAGATTGACGAACTAAGACTCTATTTATCATCACAATCAGCTATCCAGGATAGTTGTGTTCTGATAATCAGTGAGACCTGGCTTCATCCTGGAATACCTGATGCTGCTACCGAGCTAGCGGGCCGGGCTACTCACCGCAGCGACAGAACCGAAGCCTCAGGTAAACAATGCCGGGGGGGGGGGGCTGGTTGTTTTTACGAACAATAACTGGACTACGGATGCTACTGTTACTGAGAGACATTGCTCACCAGACCTAGAACTGATGGTAGTTAAATGCAGACTCTGCCATCTCCCGAGAGAGTTTTCTGTGGTTTTTATTACAGCCGTGTACTTAGCTCCGGAGGCTAAAGCTAATGTAGCTCTGGGCTACCTGCTAAATGCGATCAACAAACAACAGAACTCACATCCTAATGGGTTTTTTATCGTGGCTGGTGACTTTAATCACACCAACTTAAAGAAAGTACTGCCACGGTTTGTGCAACATGTTAAATGCCCAACTCGAGGGGAAAACACACTAGACTGTGTTTATTCTAACATTCCTAAAGGTTACAGAGCCTTACCCAACCCCCCCCCCCCTTGGGCAGTCAGACCACCAGTCATTGTTGTTAATCCCAGCCTATATCCCCATCAGTAGAAAGCAGAAACACACTACCAGGATCATTAAAACTTGGCCAGAGGATGCAACCTTACAACTGCAGGACTGCTTTCAGAGCACAGACTGGAGTCTATTTCATAACCAGGACCTAGAAGAGTACGCCGCAGCAGGACTCTTCTACATCAGATGTTGTGTGGAATGTGTCACCATCAACAAGTGCATCCGTGTCTTTCCGAGCAGGAAACCATGGATGACTACGGAGGTCCAGGGTCTTCTGAAGGAGCGGGACTTGGCCCACAAATCTGGCAACAAAGAACTGTACAGCGTTGCCAAACACAACCTTAAGCGGGGCATTAAATCAGCTAAAATGTCCTACAAGGAGAAGTTTGAGGACCATTTCAACTCCAGGAATACAGCACGTATGTGGCAGGGAATACATCACCTAACAAACCTCAGGGGCAGCAGGGACCCACCGACAGCTACAAATACATCGCTGGCAGAGGAGCTCAACCACTTTTTTGCCCATTTCGAGAGAGGTCCGAATGAAAGAACGTCTCTCCAACTGGACCCTGCTGACCAGCCACTTACCCTCCAGTTAGAGGAGGTAAAGCGGGCCCTGAGAACTGTTAATGCTAGTAAGGCTGCTGGCCCGGATGAGATCCCAGGCAGGGTGCTCCGGGACTGTGCTCACCAGCTCGCTGGGGTATTCACAGACATTTTTAACCTTTCCCTAACACACTCCTCCGTGCCAACGTGCCTGAAAACCACCACTATCATCCCGGGGCCCAAGCAGACAAACATCAACTCCCTCAATGACTACAGGCCCGTTGCTCTTACATCTGTAGTCTCCAAGTGCTTTGAAAGGCTGGTCCTAGGTCACCTTAAATTATCTCTCCCCCCCTCACTTGACCCACACCAGTATGCATATAGGGCTAATAGATCTACAGAGGATGCCATAAACACTGTCCTCCATGCTGCACTACAACACCTAGAGGAGAAGGGGTCATATGTCAGGATGCTTTTTGTTGATTACAGCTCAGCTTTTAATACAATCATACCCAGCAAGCTGATCACAAAAATGCTAGACCTTGGCCTCAGCAGTCAACTGTGTCGGTGGATATTGGACTTTTTCAGTGAACGCCCACAGACGGTGAGACTTGGACCCTACACCTCGACATCCTTGACCCTCAGCACAGGAGCACCGCAGGGCTGTGTGCTCAGTCCGCTCCTCTATGCCCTGTACACACATGACTGCTTGCCCCATCACCTCGCAAATAGGATCATAACATTTGCGGACGATACAACTGTGGTGGGGCTCATCTCATAGAAACATAGAAAATAGGTGCAGGAGTAGGCCATTCAGCCCTTCGAGCCTGCACCACCATTCAATATGATCATGGCTGATCATCCAACTCAGTATCCCGTACCTGCCTTCTCTCCATACCCCCTGATCCCTTTAGCCACAAGGGCCACATCTAACTCCCTCTTCAATGTAGCCAATGAACTGACCTCAACTACCTCTGTGGCAGAGAATTCCAGAGATTCACCACTCAAAGTGTGAAAAATGTTTTTCTCATCTTGGTCCTAAAGGATTTCCCTCTTATCCTTAAACTGTGACCCTTTGTCCTGGACTTCCTTAACATCGGGAACTATCTTCCTGCATCTAGCCTGTCCAACCCCTTAAGAATTTTGTAAGTTTCCATAAGATTCCCCCTTTATCTTCCAAATTCTAGCGAGTACAAGCCGAGTCTACCCAGTCTTTCTTCACATGAAAGTCCTGACATTCCAGGAATCAGTCTGGTGAACCTTCTCTGTACTTCCTCCATGGCAAGAATGTCTTTCCTCAGATTTGGAGACCAAAATTGTGTGCAATACTCCAGGTGTGGTCTCACCAAGACCCTGTACAACTGCAGTAAAACCTCCCTGCTCCTATACTCAAATCCTTTTGCTGTGAATGCTAACATACCATTCGCTTTCGTCACTGCCTGCTGCACCTGCATGCCTACTTTCAATGACTGGTGTACCATGCCACCCAGGTCTTGTTGCATCTCCCCTTTTCCTAATCGGCTACCATGATGGAATATGATGGAGTCTGGCTTTGGATTTACTCATTATAATAAATGTAAGCTTGCCATCTCAAATGGGAACGAGGTCGCCTATAGAGAGGAGGTGCACAGACTTTCTGAGTGGTGTGCTCACAACAATCTCTCTCTGAACACTAAAAAGACAAAGGAGATCATCACTGATTTCAGGCGAAATAGAGTGGAGCTCAGGCCACTGGAGATAGGGGGCGAGGAGGTGGAGAGGGTGCCTAGTTTTAAATTTCTGGGGATCAAAATCAATGAGGATCTTAAATGGTCTGTGAACTCTGCTGTAGTTGTAAAAGAGGCGCAACAGAGACTTTACTTCCTCTGAACACTGAGGAAGGCCCATCTGTCTCCTAAACTGCTGGAGTCTTTCTACTGCTGTTCGGTAGAAAGCATACTGACTTACATAACTGCCTGGTTTGGGAACTGTTCAGCAGCTGACAGAGCAGCTTTCCAGAGGGTGATAAAAACTCCCCAGGGTATCATTGGACTCCCCCTGCCCCCTCTGGAGGACATTTACCACTCCAGATGCTGCAGCAGGACCTGTAATATCGTGAAAGACATTACATATCCTTGTCACCACCTTTTCACACTGCTGCCCTCAGGAAAAAGGCACAGGTCGTTAAAGTCACGCACTGCCAGACTCAAGAACAGCTACCCATCAGCAATCTTGGAACTAAACTCTGTCTCGGGAGCGGGTTATGGGGGGGGGGGAGACAGTGTTAATTTATGTAAATGTGAATCCATGGGTGGGTTTGGGGAGGGAGGGAGGGAGTGTAAAAAGTATGAGTATGTGACTGTTTGAAGTTCTTTTAAATGGAGAGATACAGTAATCTTGGTGGATGTGACATAAAGCATTCTAATCTAATCTAATCTAATACCCCTTGATTCCGTTAGCCCTAAAAGCTATATCTAACTCTCTTTTGAAAACATACGCTGCACTCCCTCAATAGCAAGAATGTCCTTCGTCAAATTAGGAGATTAGAAGACCAAAACTGCACACAATTCTCCAGGTGTGATCACACCGGGGCCCTGTACAACTGCAGTAGGACCTCCTTGCTCCTATACTCAAATCCTCTCACTATGAAGGCCAACATGCCATTTTCTTTCTTCACTGCCTGCTGTACCTGCATGCTTACTTTCAGTGACTGATGTACAAGGTCACCCGGATCTCGTTCCACCTCCCCTTTTCCTAATCTGACATCATTTAGATAATAATCTGTCTTCTTGTTCTTGCCACCAAAGTCAATAACCTCACATTTATCCACATTATACTGCATCTGACATGCATCTGCTCACTCACCCAACCTATCCAAGTCACCCTGCAGCCTCATAGCATCCTCATAGCATCCTCCACGCAGCTCACACTGCCACCCAGCTTTGTGTCATCGGCTAACTTGGAGATGTTATATTTAATTGCTCTGTCTAAATCGTTAATGTATATTGTAAATAAGTGGGGTTCCAGCATTGAGTCTTGCGGCACCCCTCTTGTCACTGCCTGGCATTCTGAAAAGGACCCATTAATTCCTACTCTTTGCTTCCTGTCTGCCAAGCAGTTCTCTATCCATGTCAATACCCTATCCCCTATACCATGTGCTCTAATTTTGCACATTAATCTCTTGTGTGGGACCTTGTCAAAGGCTTTTTGAAAGTCCAGATACACCACATCCACTGACACCATTAAACACTACAACCTCAAATAATCTCTGAACTTTAATAGACTATTATTATTATTATTATTATTATTATTATTATTATTACTGCACTACTATTGTTTGTTTGTTTAAGTATGTGTGTGTGTGTATGTATATATATATATATATATATATGTGTGTGTATATATATATCTCTATTACTAAAACTATTCTCTTGTTTGTGTGTATGTATATGAGTGTGTCTGTGTCATCTGGGCACAATCTGGTTTTCAATCCTATTTTTTCCCAAACGCTAGGCCACAGCCTTCCCATTTTCACATATCATACTCACATTTTTCCCCACCGCCCAAGTGACATCACAATGCACTCGCAAGGCAGGACGGGACACTCCTTTTTTTTTTTTAAATCAAACATATTTATTCTAATATTAAAATTGTATTTAGAATACAATAAAACAAAAAAGAACCCACCACCTTTATAAAAGACAAACAAATATGCTAAGTAAGCTGCAAAACAACTATATTGCAATCCTTGTTCAGGATACATTCAATCCCCCTCGGCGCCCAGCGGTCTCGGAAATCCCCCAGGGTGCCCGTGGACAGGGCATAGTCCCTCTCTAGTACAACCCGGGCACGGACTTAACCCCGGAGGATGGGACACTCCAGGAGCGAGGCCCACTCCCGCGCTCGCTGTGAACGAGGAGTGGCCCCGGCTGCCAGCTGCCCGGTGCCTGGTGGGTAGGTTGCTGCTGCAGGCCGAGCCCAGTGACTGGGCCTGGGCTGGAGCCGAGCCTGGAGCTGGTGTGAGGGCCTTGCCCGGGGCTTGGGATGGGGCCATGACTGGGGCTGAGAAAGAAGCCGCTGGTGGAACCAAAGCCTGGGTCCAGGGTCAGGGGCGGTGAAGTCGGAACCTGCACTGGAGCTCATGCAGTGGCCGAGCTGATGGCTGGAGGCTGCCGCTTGAACCAAGGACGAGCCTGGGCCTACAGCCAGAAGTTCCAGAAGATTAGTCAAGCATGATTTCCCCTCCATAAATCCATGCTGACGTTGACCGATCTTGTCACTGCTTTCCAAATGCGCTGGTATTTCATCTTTAATAATCGTTCAAGCATCTTCCCCGCTACCGATGTCAGACTAACTGGTCTCTAATTCTCTGTTTTCTCTCTCCCTCCTTTATTAAAAAGTGGGGTTACATATAGCTACCCTCCAGTCCACAGGAACTGATCCAGAGCTATAGAACATTGGAAAAAGATCACCAATGCATCCACGATTTCTTGGGCCACTTCCTTGAGTACTCTGGGATACAGACCATCAAGCCCTGGGGATTAATCTGCCTTCAGTCCCAATAGTTTCTAATGTAGAAAATGCAACACAGTTGAACACCTGAAACATTAGGTTATCAAACAGGTTTGTTAATTCTACTTCTCTCTCCACAGATGCTGTCTGAATATTTCAACCCATTATCTTTATTTGCCGCCAGAAGCTGCTTTTCAAGGTGTTGTGTTTAGCTAGACGTCATTTGAAGGAATTCAATCAGTTATGATAATTTCTTCTAAGAAATTACTTATTATCCTTGGAATATGTATTTGCTGAAATCATACAGGGCGAAAATAAATAAAAAAACTTGGGGAGAATTGCTAAGTTTACTCATATATTTCCTTGACAGAAAAACATCAAATATTGTTTCAGTTGAGATGATATGATGATTAAAGAAGTTTCATGAAGTGAATAAGAAGAATCTTTTCATCTGAGGTGAATACAGGACAAGGTGCAAGTAAATAACAAGAAGAGGTCATAAGAAGAAACATTTATTTATTTCCTATTAACATCATTATCATATAATATCACCATTGAGCTAATACACACATCAAGTAAAAATTGTTTATTTCATGTAGTGGAACAATAGCTCTGAATCCCTAAAGAGCCATACTTTTCTGGATGTTTAACTCTTACCTTTGCTGTAGTATGGTTACAACATAGACACAGAGAAGTACTGATGCTGTTTTACTGAAAAAGACACAAATTGCTGGAGTAGTTCGATAGATCAGGCAGCATCTCTGAACAACATGGATAGGCAACCTTTCTCCCCCCGATTGTACTAGGGGAGAGAATGCTGGAGAAGAGATAGGAGTGGGACAAGTCACGGCAAGTGATGAGTGGATGCAGGTGAGGGGGATTTTGATTGGCAGATAGTTGGACAAAGGCCAGAGATGGCTGTTTTTCCAACTGGAGGTCTGTTACTTGTGGAGTGCCTCAGGGATTGTTTGACTCAGAGATGAAAAGACAAAAAGTGTGAGATAAGGATTGAGAAGGCATAAAATGTGAAGCCAGAGAGAAGAATATAGGTGGAAGGGGATAGATATACATCCAGGTTTGGCATAGGGAAGGGAGCAGAAAAGGGGGGAGAGGGGTGGGAGGCAAGGTTTGGCTTGGGGTATTTGCAGGTCAGTTCTTAAAATTGGAAAATTCAATATTCATGCCATTGGGTTGTAAGCTACCCAAGCAGAATATGAGTTGCTGTTCCTCTAGATTGCATGTGGCTTTACTCTGGCATTAGAAGAGACCCAGGACAGGAAGGTCAGTTTGGGAATGGGAAGGAGAGTTAAAATGGTTAGCATCCGGGAGATCCAACAGGTCTTGATGGACCGAGTACAAATGTTCAGCGAAACGGTCACCTGATCTACACTTCAATCCGCCAATGTAATGGAGGCCACATCAGAAGTACTGAATATAGTAGATGGGATTTGAGGAGATGCATGTGAACCTCTGTTTCACCTGGATGGATGTGAGGGAGGATGTTTAGGGACAGGTGTTACGTATCCTGTGGTTGCAGGGGAAAATATCTGAGGAGTGGGTGGTTTGGGTGGGAAGGGATAAGTGAACCAAGGAGTTGCGGAGAGAGTGGCTTATGTGGAAAGCAGAAAGGGGTAGGGATAGGAAGATGTGACTGGCAGTGGGATCACGATGAAGATGTTGGAAGAAACCAGCAATAATGAAACAGAGGGAGTGTGATCATTAAAGCCATTGATTAATCATGTGTAGTTCAGTAATAGGGGTCTACATAATGGAGATGAACCAGAGGCTATCTGCCCATACTTAATTCACTACTCGGCTTGGAAGACTTTCTCGGCTTTAAACAAAAAATAAACTGCTGGAGGAACTGAACAGGTTGATCTGTATCTGTGGAGGCAAAGGGATAATAGTAAGATTAAACGAGAACTTGCCAGTTTGAAGTTTGATCTTGATTTTATGAGGAATTACATTGGTGATTACGTGAAGAAGGCCCGCCAGGCCGCATGCGCAGCAAACTTCAAAGCAGCGGTATGAAATCACAAATAAACAACACCGAAGTAAACAGTAAGATCAGTGACTCGAGAACTACCAGATGATCTTTTATGAGAGAGGGTTGGGCGTGGTGGGCATGTAATCACCAACATAACTCCTCATAAAATCAAGATCAAACTTCAAACTGGCAAGTTCTCGTTTAATCTTACTATTTTACTTCAGAGTCACGTGAGTGATTCCGTGAAGAGTTCAAAGCTTTGTGATTTCATGCCGCAGATTACAATCTCGGCATCCCACTGCATTTGATTGACTCGAAAGAGAAATAAATGCATTAGTAATAACATTGCATTCAATGTAATGATAGGGTTTATTTAACAATGTAAACAAACAAAAGTACCCCTAAAATGTAGGTACTTAAAATGTCATTGTCAAACAGCCCTGTATTGACAATTGGCCGATGATAATATTCTGAAACATCAGCTCATTTGCCCATCCGACGGCCGCTAAAATTTGGTCGAAGGACACATCCCTCCCTTTGGCCGCCAACATTGCTGCTGCCCTAGTATAATGAGATGTAAACACACTATCTAAATGATATACTGACGTTGATGCTGACCAGGTGGAATGAGACATACAATCGTCAATATTAATACCTGTTGCAGCCACCTTGAAATAGTCTGAACCGACCTTCTCTTGTGTAATTGTTTATTAACTAATACACAGTGCTGAATCCATACTTCTAAGGATTCTGGTGGCCTTGATAACATGAAAATGAGACCGTGGGGTATTGGAAATGATCTTAAAAATCATGCCAGCTCTGGTCTGCTCTGCTAGTGTAGACCAGAATGTAAAATGTAATGGCATGAACAGCCAATTCCATCCTGTCCAGCCACAGCGTTTGCAATGTTTTGCCGTGGTTGTGCTGATATTA
Organism: Raja brachyura; assembly: GCA_963514005.1. The sequence goes on from OY740807.1 coordinate 26,980,867, forward strand.
GAGTCATGACTAAGGATGTAGCTGGAACCCCTTGGTGAAGTAACGTTTACACATTTACAATAACCAACTGCATAATCTTGTGATGTGAGTACTTGTATCAAGATCTTTTTAACAACTTGATATCTGGGTTGGACCCGACAATGTAGTTCCCTTATGTTACAGCTGTCATTTCTCTATTACTGATCTATTGTCAATATCACTTAAAATGAACAGGAAATGTCAGTAATTTGTATTGTATCAAATGTATCATTAATATTTAACAAACATTTCTGATCCCCTCAATAGAGATGTACAGCTTTTTTGGATGCTATCCATGCATACTGCAGTGAACACCCTCATGGCTAAATGTGACAACCTGACACATAAGTCAATCCATTGAAAATGTGTAAGTCAATAATTGTTTTACTGTGCAAAGACCAGTCTCCTGAACCCCAGTTTAAAATAGCAAGTTCTTGCTTTTTGGCATAACTGTACTGTTGTGCCATAATGCCTGATGAAGCAGGCAACACGGACGCTTGGCCAGTCCAATAGCACAAATCCAAACGAGGTCTTGCTGACTGTTTTAAGACCCAGCTAATGAGGAAGACATAAAGTCCATTCCTCCTATTGAAGCGAGAATGTATTTCTCCACACTGTTGTGTCACATATTTTGGCAAACAGTGAAACATGCATAAACATGACGAACATTTGATGAAGTATTGAATCATGCTTTCATCATACTTTGAGATCCAGCACTTATTCTGTGTTGTCATCAATCTAAACTGGACGATACACCAGTGGCAAGGAGATTAATAACAGGATATTCTTCCTAATTACCATGAGACTAACATATGTCACCATTGTAGAGTAGCAACTTAAATTTGTGCATGAAGAATATGTATATTCACTCAAACCTTACTCAATGGTGCATTTAGTGTATATATTTAGTTGATACTAACAACTGAAAATTGGTAACTCATGCAATCTCCACTACCTTTGAGTAGATGATGGTATTTGGAACTTCTCATCTTAAGTTCTAAACATCAGTTCATAATAACTGAATTCAACCGACCACACTACTGTTGCGAGTTTGAAGTTCAAATTCAATGAGTTATTGTCATGTTCAGCAATGCTGAATACTGTTACTTCATCATTGTGGCTGAAGTAGCCTCAGCTGACAATAGCACAAGGTTGTTAGCAACGATCTAATTGCTACTTACACAATATCAGTTCCTTGACTTGCTCAGCCTATATTGCCAATTACTCTTAATGAAAATAACTCAGTTTTGTAACAGATTGCTATAACCTCAATCTCTTGCCACAAGGTGGAGACAAGGCTAATAATAATTAAAGGTAAATCCCAATGACCAACAAACCCATTGAATTTATCCCATACTTCAATGCTTTACTTTTATAGTACAGTTAGATTGTATTTGATAACCATTGTAATGGGATTTGTATAACATGTATCTCTTACCTTATGAATCTGTTGAAGTCAGGAATAAGTTTTTACATTTGGAAAGTTCATATGCCCGATACTCTCCATTCTTCATAATAACATGCCAATCCTGCTTTATTGCATGGCTGGTTTGCATGAGAACTTCTGCCCAATTTCCAAACCCTGGCCATAATCCAACTTACTTGGAATGCTCCGGCTGTGCCTCAACCAAATATTTTTACCCTTTGTGTGTTGTACAAACAAATGTAAATATTACAACTTGTGAACGGTGCGCTACCCAAATTTTGGAAGTGCTAGACCCATTTAGTTGAGCATGATTGGAAGGTGCATGGAATTTCTGAGCTATCATGCGGCCCCCAGCTCCAGTGAACCACTACTGCCGATGAGCACCTGGGGTGCGTTCTGAACGATGACTTTTGCCCGTTGTTGGCCAAATTAATTCATCTGCCAAGTTTCTTCCCCTGTAGAATAGACCTACCTGAATAACTGATTCAGCGGCTAGCTCTCACATCCCCCTGTTGGCGTTGTTCACTGCCGGCACATATGTGCTTGAGTCTGTTCTATTGACATCTTTAGAGCCCGGAGTCATCTTCACCTATTGCTCTTCCGTCCTCAGAGAGGGTGATTCGTAGGCAACTCTAACAGGCGCTGCCGCAGGCCGTAGGAATTAAATACTGATACGAACTCATTGGCCTTAACCCAATAGAATATTTTACTGAGATGGCAACTTTATTGTCATGAAAGGCACCTCTGACACGTGCCCTTCATCCCTTTGGGTATGTCCCACGGCCATACCCTGAGACTCAGTGTCAGCAGGATACTGACCCATCTTGGTCTCTGCCTCCGAGAGGGAGACCTTTGCAGCACTGTATACAACAGTTGCTGTATTTAGGATGGTCGTTTCAACGCACTATCCTGCCCCGGTGAGGAATTCATCCCCCGACTCCATGGGCCTTGCTCTCTAGCCCCGGTGGAGAATCATCTCCCGACTCCGTGGGCGAGCAGATATGTGTGAATTTGAGCAACTCTGTCCCAGGCGTTGCTGGCGCCGCCTTTCATAAAGGCCGGCGCTTTTTGACATAAACAGCCCTGCATCAGGCGCTGTTGGCACAGCTCTCCCGTAGGCTGGCACTTTACACATGAAGCAGCCCTGTCAGGCGCTGCTGGCACGGCTCTCCCATAGGCCGGTAATGTCACAAATGAAACAGCCCTGTATCAGATTCTGCTGGCACGGCTCTCCCGTCGGCCAGCACTTTCATATATGAAGCAGCCCTGTCAGGCGCTGCTGGCGCGGCCTGTCCCATAGCTGTGTAAGCTCACTAAATCAACATTTAGTGTACAGCTTTACAGGTGAAGGGGTAAAAATAAATCATAGCAACCTGTGCTTAAACAATTATAACATTGTCAAAACATATAACAATAACTTTTTACTTTGCCTTTAGCTTTTAATTATAGAAAAAACACTATAAAATACATACTTTTTATTATAAGGAGAAACCCTTTATAGCCAGACTCACCAGAATCCATATAGGGCTGAATGAGTCCCAGTAATTTATTGACTGGAGCCCAATGTCTGTGAGCCATTGACCCCACTGTCAGTGGCTCCAGCGCTGCTTCCTTCCTGTTCCAACGGCATCCCACAGGCTGGGAGCCGCTGACAACCCCTGTCAGTGACTCTGCTTACATTTCTTGCCGTTCCCATGGCATCCCTGCAGGCTGGGGAGTCGCTAACTGCACTGTTAGTGGCTCCTTATCTCGCAACCCGATCAATGTTTCCGGTTTATCCGCATTTGCGGTCGGACTGGAATTTCCCCACAGTCCAGAACCGGCAACTTGTCGGGCTGCGAGACTGGCAGGAAAAACCTCTGTAAAAAGAGGCTCCTGCCTAAAAAACCCTGGTAAGTAAAAACCAAACTTAGCTTTTAAGTTTAACTTACCACGGCAGGAACTCTCTCCTGCCAGACTGGTGCTTGCGCCAATGCGGCTGACGTAATGCTGCGCATGCGGCCTGGCGGGTCTTCTTCACGGAATCACTCACGTGGCTCCGAAGTAAAATCAATGTTTTTGGGCCAAGACCTTGCATCAGGACAGAGTGTAGAGAAGAGTCAGTCAGTATAAAATGATGGGAGCAAAGAGCAAAGCAGAGGAGGGGCAGGTAGGGAGCTGGCAGGTGACAGGTGAAACCAGGTGAGAAGGGTGGTGATGGTGCCAGGTGGGGAAGGGTAGGGGGAAAGAGGCTGAAGTTTGACCTGGAGGAAGTGTTTGGGATGTGGTGAAGGATAAGGACAGGTGTTACAGCTCCTACAGCTATAGACGATAGTGCGCAGGGATGGAGAGCTAGGGAAGAGCAAACCAGAGAGTAGGTATGTTACAAAACTTACCATCAGTGGCGCTGCAGTTCTGTCACTGGCCGTGTGCACGACTTTGGCGCCTTTGAGGGGGGGCGAGGTTAAAATTTGTTTTTTCTTCAGCCAGTTCAGTTACTGAAGAAAAATCGCTTTGACTGCCGTTTTATTAAGTTTATTCAAATTAGTGCTGGATAATTTAATAGCAGGAGTAAAATTAAACTCATCTTCTAATACTGTCAACACCGACAACGGGACGGATCTCACGTAGGGGACAAGGCAAGGTACACCGTTTATTTTTTCTTATAAACTTGCTTCTTAGGATGCCTTTAATCAAAATTTCACGATGCAAAAAGGGGACTTAAGACCCATATGACTGGCAGTATTTTTCCTGCCGATATGGTGTTTAAATTCACCGCAACCGCAACATTCCAAACGATCGCGTTCCACAAAATTCCACTCGCAAGTTGATTAAAGTGGCCATTAATTTACGGGAATTAAACACTAAATTCCTTCCATTTGGCCTATAAATTCATGACAATGAGATTTAAAAATCATGTTATATTGTGAATTCTTGTATGAATGTTATTTGGACACTTAGATTTTTTTTAAATGTTAACCTTTTCTTAAGAAATGTATACATGTTTAGATCTAGTAATAGAATTTTGTAATTAGCTACAATTAGGTAACTAACTAATTATATGCTTTAATTTCAGGTCATCCAAGTAATATTGTTTCAGAATGCTTCGATCTATAATAACTGAAAATTTCATTCAGTTCTCTTAATTTTTAAGAAAGTTATGGGCTTTTGACTGTCCTTGATCACAGCTTTTGTGTTAAGTCAATGGAAAAGCAATAGGGAACAAGATGCTAATTTCCGAGTATGAAAATGGCCATAACATTTTTAATACTGAAGATATGAAAGTGAATTAGGTGTCAAATTAAACTTCTTTTTATGCTTTATCTGATGGGATAAATTGCAGACTTGATTTTTAAAATCTCAATATTTTTTAACATTGCTACAGAGAGTCACAGAGATACTGGTCCTTGTGGGAAGGAGTGGAGAAAATGTGACTTGTAATAGGATCCCCTAGCAGAAATAACAAAGTGTGATGTGCTGGATGCAAAGCCCGATGGGGTCAAATGTGAGGATCAAGTAGACTTTGTGGGTTTGGGTGCGCGGAGGGTGGATTATAATAATGACAGAAGTCTGGGAAATGGAGGAAATGCAAGTGAAGGCACCATATCCCACAGTAGAGGGGGAGCAATGTTTCCTGAAGAAGTAGGACATTTCAGTTGTCCTGGAGCACATAGCTTCATCTTGAGAACAGATGTGGTGGAGATGGAGAAACTCAGAAAAAGGGAATCCTTATATTGAGTGACAGAGGATGTAGTCAAGATAACTGTGTAAGACAGTCGGTTTATAGTAAATGTCAGCCGATATTTTCTCTCCTGAGATGGAAACAGAGATTCAAAAAAAGGAGAAAGATGACAGAAATGATCCAAGTTAATTTGAGGACAGGGTGGAATGGTAGTTTCCTAGGTGGTGTGGATCGTTTTGATCTTTTAGCTAATTGCGAATGCTTCAAGCTGCAAAAATATAAATGTATTAATTGGATTAGAATCACAATCTTACTGAATTGTGAGCAATTACATTACATTCATTAATACTGGAAATAGATAAAAGTGAATGTAACAGGTCATTGTCAGAAATGATTCTCATTTCATGTGGTAGTGACATCATGCTATTTCAATGAGGTCGTCAATGTTGATGAATGACTTGTGTCTGTCTGGAAAATGCTGCACAGACCTTAACAGCTTCAGTAGTTAATAAATGATGCATTATATGTAGAATTTAGTTCCTCTGTTGATCTAGTTATGGCTGCTGCTATTAGAATATATAAATCTTCATTTAAACATAGCACAACTTTCAATTCCAGATGTCTTGATTCACTATGTGCATGCTTAGGATTTGTGTTAGTCACTTTTCTGTTTGAAAATTAATTAAAAGCTGGTTATTCTTCACATCTTAAAATCCAGAAATATTTCCAGAGTAGTTGTTCTGACATCATGAGCAATCTGTCCCTTTGGATTCGCCAAGTATAGCGAAATAAACTGCAATATATCATGAAGAATGTTACTCCAGTCCAAAAACCATGCTCCAGGCTAGAGGCTCAGGATTATTCTGTGTTTGTTCCAGTCATAACATCCATTACCCACTACATCAGACCAAACACACATGGCCAATGCACCATTCACACTGAGAAAGATCCTTACAACCAGTGATGGAAATGGGTTTTAGGAACTCGGGGTACTCTAAGGTCTGTGAGGCTGAGGTTGGGAAGGAAGGGCGGGGGGAATTTTTTTAATGTGCGGTCATACCCATGAAAGAGTACAAGAATGCACAACTTGTTTATTGTGTATTTATAATAGTTTATTGTGCATTATATGTCATAGCTGCTTTCTTGCATCTCTCTCTCTCTCTCTCTCTCTCTCTCTCTCTCTCTCTCTCTCTCTCTCTGTGTTGGCGGCAGCAACATCTGCTTCGGTGAGGGAAGCAGGTTGGTGATTGATCACAAGGCCCCTCCGTGTCTGATTGGCCCCCGAGTGACCAGCGCATTATGTGATTGGACACAATGCCCTTGGAAACAGCGGCTGATTGGACGGGGGGAGACCGATTTGTTGATTGGACGGGAAGTTTAAGGGAAGCTGGTCGGTGATTGGATGCAACCCCCTTAGAGACAGCGGTTGATTGGCCACCAAATAATCGGGCACAAAAAATTGACAAATAGGAAAACAATAAAATCGGAATTCCGATTTAAATCGGAAGAATATCATGCCTGATCTGCAGCAAAGATACTAATATCCGCTCTAGTATCTTTGATCTGCAGTTCCTTCCTATTGAAGAAGAACCCTGGCCCGAAACAACTCCTAATCCCAAGGCCGGCCTTAGGAGGTGCGGGGCCCAATTGGGAACAATTTTGGTGAGCCCCAGGTTCCCTGCCAAGGTCTGTAGAATCATAGAAATTCAAATAAAGTCTATTATAGACATTATTTGTATTTCTATGATAGACTTTATATCTCTATGGTACAATGGAAAGTAATCAAAATGTGTGCTTAAAAAGTGCCTGCAAGTAAATGGACCAAACAGATCTAAGCTACATTTTAATATAAAATTGCATGCATGTAAGCCTACAAGTAACAAACAAAATGTGTAGATCACCTCTGAAAAGTACATGGTTACAATACCACTTGTTTTAGTGACTATGAAATGAAAAAAAAAATGTAATTAACTAGATCCTGGAAAACCAATAACTCTTGGTGAAAAAACAGTCCAGGCATTAAATTTTGGGCTTCAGCCCCATCCTACCCTTTCAGTCTGAAAGAAGGGTCTCGACCCGAAACATCACCCATTGCCTCTCTCCAGAGATGCTGCCGTTCCCGCTGAGTTACTTCTGCATTTTGTGTCTATCTTCAATCGGCTTGGGCCCGCTCTGGGAGTAGGAGTGGGACGGATCCGGATCCGCAACGGCCGTGAACCCCAGGACAAGTTCAACGATCACTTGCCTGCATCTGCTGCTGTTGGAAGTGGGACGTTGTGCTGCGCCAGGGTCTTGGGCCTGTCCCACTTTTGCCGTTAGTTACACGACAGGCCAGTGGCGCGTGAAGATTTTGTGCAGGGCGAAGTCCACACTCCTCCATGCCACACTCTTCCACACCATTCCATGCGCTGTCCCGTGCTACCCATGCGCTACACACGCGCTACCCACATGCTACCCACACGCTAGCAGGTTGCGTAAATGGTGCGCGAAAGATAGCCAAGTGGGACAGGCCCTTAAGAATTCAGAGATAGACACGAAATGCTGGAGTAACTTAGCGGGAAAGGCAGCATCTATTGATAGAAGGAATGGGTGACGTTAGCATATTTTCCTTCTATCCAGAGATGCTGCCTGTTCCGCTGAGTTACTCCAGCATTTTGTGTCTATCTTCGGTTTAAACCAACATCTACAGTTCCTCCCTGCACAGCAAGAATTCAGAGTCAGCACATCTCTGTAAAGGTAAGAGGCAAATGTGGTAGATTTGGAAATCCCTGGTTAACAAAAGATAACAAAGTTGCTGATCTTTAAAGTTGCAAAAGTCTATAGTGAGTGAAGTATTTTTTGATAATTCCAAGGTTTCTGATTCAAACATATGCTCAAAAAAAAAATTATTAGTCATTAGGGAAATCAGGGATAGTATAAAAACAAAAGATGAGGCATACAAATTTGCCAGAAAAAGCAGCCTACCGGAGGACTGGGAGAAATTCAGAATCCAGCAGAGGAGGACAAAGGGCTTAATTAGGAAAGGGAAAATAGATTATGAAAGGAAACTGGCAGGGAACATAAAAACTGACTGCAAAAGTTTTTATAGATATGTAAAGAGAAAGAGACTAGTTAAAACAAATGTTGGTCCCTTGCAGTCAGAAACAGGTGAATTGATCATGGGGAACAAGGACATGGCAGACCAATTGAATAACTACTTTGGTTCTGTCTTCACTAAGGAAGACATAAATAATCTGCCGGAAATAGCAGTGGAACGGGGGTCAAATAAGATGGAGGAACTGAGTGAAATCCAGGTTAGCCGGGAGGTGGTGTTGGGTAAATTGAACGGATTGAAGGCCGATAAATCCCCAGGGCCAGATAGTCTGCATCCCAGAGTACTCAAGGAGGTAGCCACAGAAATAGTGGATGCATTAGTGATAATTTTTCAAAATTCCTTAGATTCTGGAGTAGTTCCTGAGGATTGGAGGGTAGCTAATGTAACCCCACTTTTTAAAAAAGGAGGGAGAGAGAAAGCGGGGAATTACAGACCAGTTAGTCTAACATCGGTAGTGGGGAAACTGCTAGAGTCAGTTATTAAAGATGGGATAGCAGCGCATTTGGAAAGTGGTGAAATCATTGGACAAAGTCAGCATGGATTTACGAAAGGTAAATCATGTCTGACAAATCTGATAGAATTTTTCGAGGATGTAACTAGTAGAGTGGATAAGGGAGAACCAGTGGATGTGTTATATCTAGACTTTCAGAAGGCTTTCGACAAGGTCCCGCATAAGAGATTAGCATACAAACTTAAAGCACACGGTATTGGGGGTTCAGTATTGATGTGGATAGAGAACTGGCTAGCAGACAGGAGGCAAAGGGTAGGAGTAAACGGGTCCTTTTCAGAATGGCAGGCAGTGACTAGTGGGGTGCCGCAAGGCTCAGTGCTGGGACCCCAGCTATTTACAATATATATTAATGATTTGGACGAGGGAATTCAATGCAACATCTCCAAATTTGCAGATGATACCAAGCTGGGGGGTATAGTTAGGTGTGAGGAGGATGCTTGGAGGCTGCAGGGTGATTTGGATAGGCTGAGTGAATGGGCAGATGCATGGCAGATGCAGTACAATGTGGATAAATGTGAGGTTATCCACTTTGGTGGCAAAAACATGAGGGTAGACTATTATCTGAATGGTGGCAGATTAGGTAAGGGGGAGATGCAACGAGACCTGGGTGTCATGGTACACCAGTCATTGAAAGTAGGCATGCAGGTGCAGCAGGCAGTGAAGAAAGCAAATGGTATGTTAGCATTCATAGCGAAAGGATTTGAGTATAGGAGCAGGGAGGTTCTACTGCAGTTGTACAGGGTTTTGGTGAGGCCACACCTGGAGTACTGCGTACAGTTTTGGTCTCCAAATCTGAGGAAAGACATCCTTGCCATAGAGGGGGTACAGAGAAGATTCACCAGACTGATTCCTGGGATGTCAGGACTTTCATATGAGGAAAGATTGGATAGACTCGGTTTGTACTCGATGGAATTTAGAAGATTGAGGGGGGATCTTATAGAAACCTACAAAATTCTTAAGGGGTTGGACAAGCTAGATGCTGGAAGATTGTTCCCGATGTTGGGGGAGTCCAGAACAAGGGGTCACAGTCTAAGGATAAGGGGGAATTCCTTTAGGACCGAAATGAGGAAAACATTCTTTACACAGAGAGTGGTGAGTCTCTGGAATTCTCTGCCACAGAAGGTAGTTGAGGCCAGTTCATTGGCTATATTTAAGAGGGCGTTAGATGTGGCACTTGTGGCTAAAGGGATCAGGGGGTATGGAGAGAAGGCAGGTACGGGATACTGAGTTGGATGATCAGCCATGATCACATTGAATGGCGGTGCAGGCTCGAAGGGCCGAATGGCCTACTCCTGCACCTATTTTCTATGTTTCTATGTTTCTATTTCCCTTGGAACATAGAATGACCGTGAGAAGGAGCAGGCAGCACACAGAGAGGTGAAGCTGCTAGGAAAGGGACGAGGGTGCAAAGGGGACTATAGGATGCTAGTGACTGCATGACCATTGCTTTGTACATGTCACATGTCAACATTCAGATGAACAACAAGTTAAGAGGATTCCAGCTAGGTGTTAAGTGCTCACAATCACTATATTATTCAGGTCAATGAAAGGTACCCTGGCAGCAAGTGTGATGACTGTGGCATTCATTACACCACCTGCATTGAGCAGTGCCGAATTTAGTAGGGCTGCTGGGTCACTTGGAGTAATCCTGATTTCCTGTACATTTTTTCTTCAGAACATGTAGATTTCCCTGAGGTGCACCAGCTTCCACCCACTTTCCAAAGACATATGGGTTGGTAGGTTCATTGGCCACCTGTATATTGAATGTATATCGACTGCACAGCTGAATTGCAGAAACTAAGTGGAGTTGTTGGGAATGTGGGGAGCAAAAAATAGCATCAGTTTAGGATCAATGTGAATAGGTGTTTGATGGTTGGTGTTGACTCAGTAGGATGAAGGGCCTGATTCTGTATTATACGACTTATGATTCTTTGCGGTGTTCTATAGAAATTGAGTCATGCAGTAAGGCCCACTGAGTCGACACGATCAGGCACACATTTACACTAACCCCACATTGCCATCAACTCCCCCCAAATTCAATCACACATTTACACTGTGGCCAATTAACTTATCAACTTGTGTATCTTTGGAATGTGAGGAGAAACCAAAGCACCCAATTAAATATTAACCTTCATGTCTCTTCACAACTCTGTGCTCTAATACCCTTCTCTCTTCTCATACCCACTTTAAGATAATGCTATCTCGTATTTGACTCCTCATTCCCTCTGCTCGAATCTTACACTTTCTGCTCTGTACTTTACCTGCCATCGGGGATAACAAGGGATAGACAAAACTGCTTGCCTTGCTAAAGATGTCCACATGATGTGAGTGAAAATGATCTGTCAGATTTGTTAGATTGACTGATCAACTGAAACTGTATCCTCACTCGGTTAGACTTCATGCACTACAATGATTACAGTGGAATTCTGCCACATCCCAACATTTGTTTTTAGTTGAAACTGGTTTGATCTAAAAAATGCCACATTACACACAGGTCAAGAATGTTTCAACAGGTGAAAAATCCTTATTTTGAAAACTTTGGAACTAAGAAATTAGATAAACCTTGATATTTGCCCATATTTGGAAGCTGAGCGATGAAATGAACCAGAAGCTTCTTCGTTTATCTTGCTTCTATATTTAAATCTACGCAGGTGGAATTAAATTCCCCTTTCTGTTAATAATGAGAAGCTTCTAGGGGATAAATTTAGGAGTTTTGCAGTATAGTGTAAATCAGCCAGTTGCAATATTTGCATGTCATAAGGTTAAGGGTACATTCCACTCTGAGACCTACTATGTCTCAAGACAGTGTGATTCAGAGTTGACCAATAGTTTCAGCATTCCTTCATGTTTATGGAAGGAAGATCAACAGAGTACTGGAATTGTACCAGACATGGAAATTAGTTTTGGAAGTAGGTAGCCTGAGGATGGAGCAGAGTTGAGTGTGATGGGATTCACAGAGAACGGCTTTGACCTTCCTAATATTCAGTTGGGGAGAGGAACATTTATTCATCCTGCACTGAATAAAAGGAGGAAAGGGCAATCAAGTGAAATAATTGTGCAGTAAAGTCAGGTATTGTCAACTTACATGGAAGGATACTTGAGAAAACCAGAGATAATGGTGCAGATGGTTACACAAAAAGCTGGAGAAACTCAGCGGGTGCAGCAGCATCTAAGGAGCGAAGGAGATAGATGCTGCTGCACCCGCTGAGTTTCTCCAGCTTTTTGTGTAACCCTCGATTCTCCAGCATCTGCAGTTCCTTCCTTAACAACATAATGGTGCAGATGCAGTGGAAGGAAGAGAAGCAATTACAGGTGATTTCCCAATCAAGACTGAAGAGATAAGAATGAAGTCAGAGAAGAGCAGATCCATCAAAATGGATATTGATGGAGAGCCATTGGATGAGGATGTTATCATTTGCCGTATCAATGGCTGCAGAGAGGTTAAGAAAAACATTGTCGGGGAAGGGTGATCAGATTTCCTTTGTCAAAAGGTTTGCGACTGAATGAATGCAGTCATCAATGATGTGCCCATTTTCTGCAATGATGTAATTCATCTGCCCATGTTTATGAATTTGATTTCTTCATATAATCCAACATCCAATATTCTATACTTATGAAAACATCATATTATTTGAACACATTGAGTGATATGTCAATGAACACTACTACTGTCACTGAAAACACATTCTATAGCCTGTTTTGTCCTATTCATGGAGCACACGAAGAACCCTGTAAAATAATGTTCATTGCCAATTTAAATATACAATATTTTATTGAGTGCTCTTGATTTTATTATTCGCATTAAAGTTAAGAGCGAAATCAACTGAAGAAAAATAAGACCGAGAAATGGCCCATTTATTAATTTTAGTTTGAACATTAAAAATGAAGCACAAAACTAACATTACATGATGAAGCTAAATAACAACAACAATTTTTCATAGATTTTATATATGGGGGACTCAGATAGTTACATTTTTTTTCGCTAAAGTTTCTATAATCTCAAACTACAGGCAGTCCTCGGGTTCCAGAAGGGTTCTGTTCCTGCGGACTGTCCACAAGCTGATTTTTCAGTATGTCAGAAACTGTGTTTTCAATAACTGGCTAAATCATATTGCTCTTTATCCATTTGTTATAATTCTTTCATTTTATTGAATAATTACCCTAATACTATCGATAATTAAATGACTGGAATGTAGACTGTACCCAGTCATTAATGAATATTATGAAACTGTTGATTATTCATATGGCTAGGTTCAAAATGCTGTATAAATGTATAGGGGAATTTGTGTAAAGTCACAGATATATGTTGGAATGAATGTATGTACATTTAAGTATGTATATATGCATGCATATATAAATGTTTGGGGGAATTTGTGTTATATTTTATCCCAAGTATGGGAATCAAGGGCCAGAGGACATTGGTTAAGGTAAGAGGGGAAAGATTTAATAGGCACCTCAGGGGCAACTTCTTCACACAAAGGGTGGTGGTCGATGGAACAAGCTGCTGGAGGAGATAGTTGGCATTTAAAATACATTTGGACAGGTACATGGATAGGAAAGGTTTGGAAGGAAATAAGCCAATCACAGACAGGTGGGACCAGTGCTTTCAATGGGTAATTAGATGGGCATGTGAAAGATGATTTTTTTTTTCAAAGCTAAAGGGAAAGACCATAGACACAATGACCTAAATTGCCACCTTCTGTGTCATAACAATCTTATGATAAATGTACAAAACATATTTATGTCTAAACCAAAAATCAAACAATATAAAAGATTTTGTGAAACAAGATAACGTGAAATCTGGAAACAAGCAATATAGTTCCACAAGCATTGTAATGTGGTTTTCACACAATTTCCAAGACTGAAACTCAAAGTAAAATTCTCAAAGTCAAAGTCAAAAGAGTTTATTGTCATGTGTCCCTGACAGGGCAATGAAATTCTTGCTTTGCTTCAGCACAACAGAACAAAGTAGGCATTGACTACAAAAGATCAGTATGTCCATATATCATTATATACGTAAATACACACACAAATAAATAAATTGATAAAGTGCAAATAACAGATAAAGGGGTATAAATGTTCAGAGTTTTGTCCGAGCTAAATTTGATAGCCTGATGGCTGGGGGGAAGTAGCTATTCCTGACCCTGGCCGATAATCAAGGAGGCTAGTTCGGCATTTCCTTTGGAAAGCAGGAACAGTAGTATTTTTAGGAAAATACGCTATGATTTTCAGTTAGACTACATTTTCCATTTCTGACACCCTAAACCTGAAACATGCTGCAATGGCATTCTAGTACCACATCCTATTAAACAAACAGGGTTTCAGCATAAACCACAGTAAAGGACTGGCATTCTAACGAGGAAATATTATCAGATTGAAGTCATGCAGATCATGTTCAATGAGGCAGTATTGAAAACCATGGGTCATATGACATGAAATATATCTCCTCCACGGATTCTGATCTCCACGGAGTACCCAAACAGCTCGCGAGTTGAAAATGCAGCTGCCCTACAAGATATTTAAATAAATCATAAGCCATTCAAGGGCAACATGTAGTAAAATCTAGCTATTTAACTCAATCATTCAGATTTCTCTGTAGGATGCAATGAAATTGCCCCAAAATAAGTTCACAAACGACAGTAGATACCTGCAGCCCCGCAGCAGCTGACAAAGCCATCCCGATAGTTTCCCAAACGTTCATTCACATGTACGGGCTGTCCATAAGTCAACTGTTTGTAACCTGAGGAGGTCCTGTATTAGCCCCATAGTACAATTACAGTGTTGTGTTGCTGGAGATATATTGTTTAGATGTTACACTGCAAAATGTTGAAGTTCCATGACTCAATGCACATATGGTCTGTGGATTACTGAGGTATTCTATTGTGTACTACTATGACACCATAATATGATGTGTGGGAGAATCATGTACTAGTGCAGATCGACAACTCAAACACTATTGTACAATCTTGAAGACACATGACTTAGAAGTTGCACACATATTTCTCCCACCACCCCATCACCATGTTCTTTCCCCTCCTCCTTATGCTCATCTCCTACCCATCCTATCTGCAGTCACCCCTTCCCCTATTTCCCCATCTTCCCTCTACCCCATCCCCTTCCATCCATATTCCCCCCTCAGCTTTACATTTCTCTTCCCCACTTTTTTCCTCCTGACACCGTTTTATCTCCTTTTTAGCTCCAGCCTTTGTCACAAACTCCATCATCTTTGCCAATTAACCAATCCCGCCTCCCCTTGCTCAGCTATATGCAACCATAATTTTCCAGGCATTGTCCCACACCTACATTTTTCCCAGCTTTCTCTCATCAATCCGTCAGTCTGAAGAAGGGTTACACTCGAAAAATCATTTGTCCATTCCAACTGCAATTAATGAAGCTTGAATATGGCCAATATTCTCACTTTAGAAACATAGAAAATAGGTGCAGGAGGAGGCAATTCGGCCCTTCAAGCCAGCACCGCCATTCATTGTGATCATGGCTGATCGTCCCCAATCAATAACCCGTGCCTGCGTTCTCCCCATATCCCTTGATACCACTAGCCCTAGAGCTCTATCTAACTCTCTCTTAAATCCATCCAGTGATTTGGCCTCCACTGCCCTCTGCGGAGGCCTTATTTAGCACTAATGATCAAAGATACTTTTTGCTTTTACACTATTATACAGTGCACAGTATTTCCTCTTGCAATGGTCCAGAGGTAAAGTATTATTCTGAACTTTTTCCAAAAGAGTCAAGTCAAGTCAAACAAACTTTATTGTCATTTAGAAATACATTGATATATGCAGTTCCAAACGAAATTACGTTGCATTTGGCTCCCTGTGCAACACGATAAATTAACAGAAGGATAGGCATGGATAAAAAGGATAAAAGGATAAATAGACAATGGTGGCAGCCTATTACATGGCATTCAGGAGTCTGATGGCTCGTGGGAAGAAGCTGTTGCAGAACCTTGATGTTCTGCTCCTTATGCTGCGATATCTTTTTCCCGAGGGCAGCAGAGTGAACAGACCGTGATGGAGATGTGTGGGGTCTTTTATAATACTGCTGGCATTAGACACACAACGTTTGGTTGCAATATCCCCGATTGAGGGGAGAGAGGTCCCGATGAATTTTTCCGCTATCCTCACCACTCTCTGCACAGACTTCCAGTCGGAGGCTCTACAGTCCCCAAACCAGACAGAGATACAGCTGGTCAGAATACTCTCTATGGTGCCCCTGTAGAAGGTAGTGAGGATGGGATGGGGGAGATGAGCTCTTCTCATCCGGCGCAGAAAGTGCAACCGCTGCTGCGCTCTCTTAACTGTTGATGAGATGTTATTCGACCAGGTCAGACTGTTAGTGATCTGCACCCCCAGGACCTTTGTGCTACTGACCACCTCCACATCGCTGTCATTGATGTGAAGTGGTGTAGGACTGTGCCGGGTTTTCCTGAAGTCGACGATAACCTCCTTTGTTTTTTCGACATTCAGGATCAGGTTGTTCGTATTGCACCAGTCCACCAGTTGTTTCACCTCCTCCCTGTAAGCCAGCTCATTGTCGTCCCTGATGAGGCCCACCACTGTTGTGTCATCTGCGTACTTCATGATGTGGTTTGTACTAAACCTGGCACAACAGTCGTGAGTCATCAGGGTGAACAGCAGTGGACTCAGGGCACAGAGCATCTCAGAGAGATGCTGTTGGAGGTGTTATTTCCAACCCTCACAGACTGGGGTCTGTCAGTGAGGAAGATAATGGCTATTTGTTCATGAAGGAAATTGGGGACAGCTTTGGAAACTGTCCTAAATAGCATACCCAGTGCCAATGCTTATCTCGTCCCAGTGCTATAAAAATGAAGAGATGTCAACACTAATTAAAATATTTTGAGAGCAATCAAACGTGGCAGTGTGATCGTAAGTGGCACTCAATAATGAAGTTGAGTAAAACAGAGTGCTGGGGTGCCACGTGTTTTACTCAAGATTCCTGCATCTGCAGTTCCTTGTGTCTCCAACAATGAAATTGATGTGTATCACAAAAAGGAAAGCTATGGTTGAGGTGTAGCAGGTTAGAATGTTGGCACATGACATTTTTACTTGAGTGTGATCATTGAGCTATGTGGCTATAAGATTAGTATGTGCGGCATTGCAATCACCCAGCAAGCTTGATTTTGCAAATATGCGCTAAAAATCCAGGCTTTATATATTTACTTTAAAAATAGAAAGTAACATGTTCTTGGCAGAAATTAGCCATTTTTTTGCAATGTTGTCATAACTGTTTTCGTTGGATGAATTAGTAGCAATAATGTAGACAAATATTCTAAATATATACGTGGATATAGACACACACAGCAAAAATGTATCAAGCTGAACAGAAACAACAGGGTTGATCTGAATCTGCATTTCTTTCCCCTATTATGTATAAGCAGTATTCAGCTGGGTGTCACTCAGTTGTCCTTCGCCCAAAAGACTTGAATGTATCACATTAGGTATGATAATTTCACACTTTTAAAGGAACATGAGATGAGGAGACAGGGTGGTCATGTATAGATGTGAGATATATCTTCAGTATTAGATAATATATAAAGGGAGCAATTCAGTACCCTCCATTAATCACATTGTGGTGATATTAAGATTGGACAATCATCATCACAGTTTGTACACCCTAAAGATATGGATTCATTTTTTCTGGTTAATTAGTTATTATCTTGTCTCCTTTTCTTGGAAATGTCCAAATGGGTTTTAGATGTTGATAAATTGACAAAACTAAATCATTAAGAGTTTAGATCTGGAAAACTAAACTGATAATGCTAGAATCTAAAATACAAATATAAATGCTGTGAGAACTCAGCCAGTCAAGCAGTATCCGTTGTAAGAGAAACACGACAATGTTTTGGGTCAGGGACCTTTTCTCACTTGTTGGCATGGACTCAGTGGGCCGAAGGGCCTGTTTCCACACTAAAATCTCGAAACTAAACTAAACTAAACTAAACAAAAAACTATTGGTTTCTCCGGTGCAGAGGAATCCATATAGTGAATATCAAATGCAGTGGAGTAGATTGGAAGAAATGCAATTTGAATCATTGATTCATCCAGAATGTTTGTTTGAGTTCCTGGATGGTTGGAAAGGAAGAGTGGATCACTGGAGTTGCATCACTGATTCTATAGGAAAGTGCCGTAGGATGGGGAGTGGTAGGTAGGGACTTTCAGTTTCAAATTATGTCATTATGTAAATTATGAAATATATCAAATCTCTGTCGATTGATAATCCTTTGCACTAAATAATCAAAATTAAGGGAGTAGCATGTATTTCCAATCTACATGTTCTCATGAGCCATCAGCATTCAGGACATGGCAGTCATAGAATCACAGAGTTATACAGCATGGAAACAGGCTCTCCAGCCCAACTTGCCCACGTCGACCAACATGCCCCATCTACACTAGTCCCACCTGCCAGCACTTGGCCCATAACCCTCAAAACCCATCCTATCCATGTACCTGTCCAAATGTCTCTTAAATATTATGATAGTTCCTGCCTCAAGTACATCCTCCGACAGTTTGTTCCACATACTCACCAGCTTTTGTGTAAAAAACGTAATCCTCAGGTTCCTATTAAATCTTTCCCCACTCACCTTAAACTTATGTCCTCTGGTTCTCAATTCGCATACTCTGGGCAAAAGATTTGGTGCATTTACCCAATGTATTCCTCTCATGATCTTGTACACGTGTATAAGATCACCCCTCATCCTGCTGAATAAAGTCCTAGTCTGCTCAACTTCTCCCTACAGCTTCGGTACTCGAGTCCTGGCACCGTCCTCCTAAATCTTCTCTGCCAGCACACAGTGAATGGAGTGTGTCTATCTACAAAATATACTGCAGTTACTCTTCCAGGGAACTCCAACAGCGCCTCTCAAAATTGCAGCCTCAGCCACAAAGAGGAAAAGTGTATAAGGTGCCAAGTGTATAAGGTGCCAGATTTGTTATTATTGTCAACGTATACTGAGGTACAGTGAAAAGCTTTGTTCGCCTGCTATCCAATCATCAGATATGAATACAATCAAGCTAAACTTAAATAAACTAATTTGTAACTTTGTCAGCACCCTTTATGTGGCAACTCTTTGCATACCTTTGGTATGCAAAACAAAGAATATCTCTGTGACTTGTCACATGTGACAGTAAAGCATCATTCATTCAAGTATAATAGGGCGAGCAAAGTGTAAGATACAAACTGTAGAAGATAGTTCTCAGCATTGTAGTGTAACAGTACCTGTGAAAAAGTCCAATGTCCACAATGAGGGAGGTTGGACATTCAGGACTGTACTCTAGCCAGAAGGACCATTCAGAGTTTGATAACAGTGGGGAAGAAGCTGTTCCTGAGTCTGATGTTGCATGCCACCAAGTTTCTGTACCTTCTACCCGACTGTAGCATGGAGAAAAGGGAATGACTAAGTGGAAAATGTCTTTGACTATGTTGGTTGCTTTCCCGAGGCAGCCTGAAGTACAGATAAGATAAATGGTATGGAATCCAGTTCCTTAGTTTCTGAGGGTACAGGTTTAATGTGAGTGGGGGAAGGTTTATTGGAAATTTATTGAGAGGAAATTTATGAGGGATGTTTTTTTGATGGTAGGTGCCTGGAAAGAGCTGCCAGGGGAAGTGCTGGAAGTAGTATAATAGCAATGTTTAAGATGCATTTAGATAAACAGGCAGTAATGGAGTGATGGGGTGGGAGATTGCAACTTTCATGTGGTCCATCTTGTTTCGACGAATGCAATCAACCTGGTGTGCGCAATCAAATAAGATCAAATAGAACAAGTTGTCCTACAACTTTAGGCTGTTCATGTCATATGCAAGAAGAAGATGGAGTGATACAAGTCATGTGCAGGCAAATGTGCAGTTTAAATTGGTGACATGGTCAGCATAGACTTTGTGCACCGAATAGACTGTTTCTGTACAATACTGTTCTATGTTGTATATGTCTTACGTTGGAAAAAAAGATTTAACAAAAAAATCAAGAACACGAAAAGCAATTTTGTGTTACAGTATGAAAGCTCATACATCTAAAGCCAATTCATTTGTATTTCCAGTGAATTGTGTTTTAAACAAATGTTTTCATTTTTACTACCCAGTTTGCCAAATATTTATTGGTCTAAGAAATATTAATCCAGAGGTTAGGAATTCAAATCTCAACATGTGGTATTGTTAAATTGAATTTATTACATTTTGTAGTTTATGAGCTAGAAAGCAATATTCAATGCCGTTGATCTGTCACATTAAGTTCAGTAATGTTTCTCCGAACAATGACAGTCTACCCTGCCCTATAAGTAACCAATGTCAAATCTGGTGGGCACTCTGGGCAAAATTTCCCTTCAGTGGTAGAATAGGCTATTTGAACATACTCATTTGCAGCTGGGTCAATAAAAAAAAAAATCTTAAAGACAATCAAAATAACCAGCTATGATTGATCACTACAAATAAATGATCAGAAGGGAAAGCATTCCGTAATCATAATTTAATTAACCCATCTAACATTCTTTCATACATACTCTGAAACTAATATCCAATAGAAAACAATTTAATTTAACATTCAACAAAGCCACTTTTGTCTACTATCATTTTTTGTTTGAAAAGTAATAAATGTCCTATTCATGCTAATATTAGTAATTACAATAATAATAGTACTAATACTGGTAATAGTGACCATGGAACTATAAAATTATTTAATTAACTAATGCTAAGGAAAATCTGGAGTCCATATCCTATTTGGGCATGACTCCAGGACAGAGGACTGTGGCTGTGCCTTAAAACCACTCAATTATATTAAATGGCATACAATAATAATGAAAAGCCATATGAATCACACAGTATCTACAGACATCTTCAACAATTCCTCTTTCTGATACGAGGTAAGTGAAACTCCCTCCATACACCCCCCCCCCCTCTCTCTCCCCCTCTCTCTCCCTTCCCTCTCCCTCTCGCCCCCTCCTCCCCCCCCCCCTTCTCCCTCCCCTCTCTCTCCCCTCTCTCTCTCCCCCCCCCCCTCACCCTAGGGGTTCTGAAACAGGTGGCTTTAGAGATTGTGGAGGCATTGACAGTGATATTTCAAGAATCACTAGAGACAGGAGAGGTCCCAGATGATTGGCAAATTGCCAATATTACCCCACTGCACAAGAAGGGAACAAAACAGAATAGTGGGAACTATAGTTTAGTCTTACTTGGATGGTTGGTAAGATTTAAGAGTCCATTATATAGGATAATGTTATCGAGTACTTAGAAGTTCATGATAAAATAGGCCGAAGTGAAGGGGAGGTCTTGCTTGACAAATTTGCTGGAATTTTGTGAAGAAGTAAATAGCAGGACAGACAGTCAGTAGATGTTGTTTAGCCAGATTTTCAGAAAACCTTTGATAAGGTGCCACACGTGAGACTGCTGAGGAAGATAAGAGCCCACGGTATCAAAGGGCAGATACTAGCATGAATAGCAGGTTGGCTGGATGGCAGAAGACAAATAGTGGCAATAAAGAGGGCTTTTTCTGGTTTGCTGCCAGTGACTAGCGGAGTTCTGCAGGTGTTGGTGCTGGGGCCGCGACTCTTCACGTTGTATATTAATGATTTGGACGAGGAGATTGAAGGCTTTGTGGCCAAGTTTGCGGATGATACGAAAATAGGTGGAAGGGCATGTAGTGTAGAGAAAGCAGGGACTCTGCAGAAGGGCCTGGACAGATTTGGAAAGTGGGCAGAGAAGTGGCAGATGGAATATAGTGTAGCAAAGTGTGGTCATTTTGGTAGTAGGAATAAAGGTGTAGACTATTTTCTAAATGGGAAAAGAATCCAGAAATCGGTGCAAAGGAACTTGGGAGTGCCGGATTCCCCAAAAAGGTTAATCTGCAAGTTGAAAAGGTGGTAAAAAAAGCAAACTCAATGTTAGCATTTATTTCAAGAGGGCTTGTATGTAAAAACAGGAATGTAATGTTGAGACTCTATAAGGCACAGGTAAGGCCGCATTTGGAATATTATGAGCAATGATGGGCACCATATCTGAGGAAGGATGCGCTGGCTCTGGAGATGGACCAGAGGAGGTTTACAAGAATGATCCCAGGAATTAGTAGGTTAACCTATGATGAACGTTTGTTGGTACTGGGCCTGTACTCGCTGGAATTTAGAAGAATGAGGGGGAACCTCATTGAAACATACATAATACTGAAAGGCTTGGAATAGAATGGATGTGGAGAGGATGATTCCACTAGTTGGAGAGTCTAGGACTAGACGTCATAGCCTCAGAATTAAAGGATGTTCTTTTAGGAAGGAGGATAAATGTATTTAGTCAGAGGGCGGTGAATCTGTGGAATGCTGACGATAATTGGCCCCAATACAATGCCCTTAGGAATTCCTGCAGTGATGATTTGAACACACATAACCTGCAATGGACCGCAACCATTGATTCCAACCAATGGAGAATTTATTTCTTGACTCCTTTTGATCTGGTTTCATTAATGCTCCTTGATGCCACACTCAATCAATCACTGCATTTCAAGAGCAGTCTTGTCACTTCATTTCTAGAATTCAGTTATTTTGTCAATGTTTGAACCAAGTCAGTAATGAGCTGACAAGTCCTGACATAGCCAAATTGAACAACAATGAGGACATCTTTGGTTACTATGAGCCACTTGATTACAATTTCAAAAGCATCTTATTGGGTGGAATTTAACCAGATTAGATTTGTCCTGCTTCTTGTGGACAGGACATACCTGGAATTGCAGGTGCTGGTGCTGTAGTTCTCTAAGAGACACGACTAATTCTATAATGCAACTCAACAGTACTACAGCCAGAGTATTACCAAGTTTTAGAACAAATGTTGTCATCCTCAGAAATGACAACAGATTTGTGGTCCACAAAGGTATTAGTTCTCCCCCAGTATATGACATCTGCCATCATAGTAAACTGGTGTTCAGATAGAGTGCTGCAGTTTCATAACCCCCCAAAATGTCTTCAAACACACAAATCCAAAGCCAAAATAGCAGAAGGCTGAGGTTGTAAGGTAGAACTCACTGTAACAATATTAACTGTATTTTATCTCTGTTAGAGGCGGACGATATAATCTCAAAAGTAGGCAATGTATCATAGTTGAATCTGCTTGTCCTGACATGAAGCTGCTCCCTACCTATACACTGCAAAGTATGGCTTCTTAAAAAGGCAAATACAAGTTTGGAATGGATTTCACTATGCTGCTGGACACATATGCTTTGTTGTTAGCATGACAATCAACATCCATACTATTATGCAAATGTTATGTAAATCATCACTTGCCACCCAAACCACCACCTCCCCAGGTACTTTCCCCTGCAAGTCCTGTCCTTATACCTCCTCCCTCACCTCCAACCAGAGACCCCAGCAGTTATTACAGGTGAGACAGGGGTTCACATGCACTTCCTCTAACCTCATCTACTGCATCTGGTAACCATTTTTATTAATCTTCCCATTCCCATACTGACCTTTCCGTCCTGATCCTTATTCTATTGCCTGAGTGAGGCCACACTCAAACTGGAGAAATCGCACATCATATTCCACATCAATAGCTTACAACCCAACAGCATGAACAATGAATTCTCCAATTTTAGGTAACTCTTCAATGGTGGGGAGATCAGTACTCATGATGGATTAATCAATGTCCATCATTTTCTGCTGCACCCTCCATTCCTCAGCATTCCAAACTAGGCCATGATGCAATCAGTCAGCATGCTTTCCACTGTACACTAGTAGGAGATCGACAGAGTATTTGTCGACATGCTGCATATCCTTAAATATCTGAGGAAGTGTTGTTGGCACAAGTAGACATCATAATTAGAAGTACCTAGTAGAATTTCTGAAGTATTCAGTACACCAAATAAATGGCTGTAATCACATTCCAATGCAAATTAGATCAAATTTATTTTTCTAGGCAAAATTACCTTTGGTATATGAAATGGAGTTGTGTACCTGGCTGCAGGACCACTTCTAGTGTTATTATGCATTGACGTCAGGGGTGGTGGTGGGGGTACAGAGCACCATTTTTTAATTTGCTAAAAACACAAAACTTGAAATTATTCTAAATGAAGGAAGATAGTGTTCAAGTCATAGAGCATGGAAACGGGCCATTTGGCCATTCAGGAATTTCTCCAGAATTGAAAATGTGCAAGAGAATATTGCAGTGGAGATATTGAACATATTGGGAATGGGAGATCAAGTTGAGGAGTGTAAGGTTATCAGAACCACAGGGAAAACATCACAATATATCAATAATTGTTACACTTGGAAATACGCAGCGATTGTACTGGATAATTCTTCCCAAAACACAATAATAAAAATTATGAGAAGTTGTAAGACTATATCCTCAGGGATTTGAACAAATGGTGGTCATCATCCAAGAGCACTTAATTGGAACAATATGCCTCAAGAATCCAATCTTCAAAAATGTTCACATGTGAGACAGACATTTTTCAAGCCCATATTATTATGCTATTCTATTCTTTTTATTTTTCAGTTTATTCCAAAAGGAGAAAGAAAAGTTGGCCAGCCTTCTCTTTGGTATAGCCAAGTAAGCCTGATACATTCTGCTGAGCACTAGGGATGACTTCCTTCTGCTGAAATGTGCAATGGAGTTACACGAATGGGACCTCGGTTTAGCATAATTTCAAAAGGTAGCATCTCATATTCTGTCAGCATTCAGTCAGTATAACGCTGGATGATCACACTAGATTTTTGTGCTCATCTTGAACAAATGTGAAAGTGTTTTCCATCGGGCTACCGCTGAATACCCTGTTGAAGGACATTCGAGAAGAAAAGGGATAAGAATTCTGGTCAAGGGGACAGTTCCTACCAACGCCCTCACAATTTAATGCTCCAATGTCCACCTGACAGAACAAAATACAGTAAGCTCTCATTTTAATGAACCTCTTTATAATGGATTTCAGTCATAGCAGACTAGCCTACCAAGGGCTGCCCAAGCCATCCTTTACCATACTCGAGCCGCCTCCCCTTTTGCCTTCAGGGCTGGCTGCCCACGCCACCTTCGTCTCATGGCACCCACCCTGTCACTTACAGTGCTGGCTGCATGTCCCACCCTGGTCTCGTGCCGCTTCCCCTGCTGCTTATAGCACAAGCTGCCTACACCACCCCCAGCTCACGCCACCTCCCCAATCACTCTTATCCCAGGCTGCCCATGCCATCCCCGGCTCACGCAACCTCCCCAGCCGTTCGTATCCCAGGCTGCCCACACGGCACCACCAGCTCACCTGGATTCCAGGTCCAGTTCCAGACTGAGGGTCAAAAAGGATTTTCAACCTAAAGCATCACCTATCCATGTTCTTCAGAGATGCTGCCTCACCTGTCAATTTACTCCAGAACCTTGTGTCTGTTTATGTATTAACCACCAACTGCAGTATTTTTTTCCTGATACACTGATAATACCTTACTCGATTATAGCATACTGTACAATCGGCTATCTTCTTCTTTCGTGTGGCGTGCACAGCCTAAAGTTGTAGGACAACTTGTTCTATTTGATCTTCCGTTTGTGCACATCAAGTTGATTGCATTAGTCGAAACAAGGCAGATCACGTGAAGGTTGCAATCTTCCACCCCTCAATCGGCGATGATCTGTTATAATGAGGGTTTACTCTATCTGGAAATTTTTAACAAAGGTGGTCACTGTGATATCGTAACTGCTGCAGGAAGAACTTTAGCTGCAGATCTATCCTACAAAGTCATAGTGGTCCTATAGTTGAATTTTGAGTCTTATTGCTGCAACTGGAATTTACAGAACATTTCAAAGGAAACGCTCACCAGTCGGAAGAGCAGACATGTGGACTTGAATAGGTGGCATGTTTCTTTATGGTCAAGGACAAATTCAGTCACCGATTATAGCCTTCGTATAAAAACCCCAATGATGCCCAAAATGTGCAACCTGTAGATATTCATCATTGTCAGGCAATTTTGATCCTGCGTTTACCAATCTTTGTCAATCAGGCTGCTTAATAATTAACAGAGACACTGGATCCTGACCTAAAACATCACCTATCCATGTGTTCCAGAGATGCTGCCTGACCCACTAAGTTACTCCAGCACTTTGTATTTTTTTCAATAATTAATAGATTGCTCCTTGAGGAAATTACAGGAAAATATTGTTTTTAATTATCTGCATAAAGCATGATTGTAGGTTCAAAGTCATTCACACCATTTCTGTTCCAACTGGAAGAAAAACATATGTTGCATCATTCTGGTATCTATGGCCAGCCATAACTGTGGCTTCTTGTCCATGAAGAAATAAGTTGATTATAATTATAAGGTTATAATAGTTACTAGTTCTTAATTGCCTTTATTAATCATTTATTAATGAAGAATGCATCTCAATAAAATGTTTTTACTTTAACTTCAGGTGGTCAAATACTGCGCAAAATCTGAGAGTGTAATAATGCGTCATGTCCAATACTGAATGTGTAGGAAGGAACTGCGGATGCTGGTTTAAACCGAAGATAGGCACAAAAAGCTGGAGTACGTCAGCGGGACTGGCAGCATCTCTGGAGGGAAGGAATGGGTGACATTTCAGGTCGAGACCCTTCTTCACACTGGTTAGAGATAAGGGAAACAAGAGATACAGGCAATGATGTAGAGAGATAAAGAACAATGGGTGAAAGATACGCAAAAAAGTAACAATGATAAAGGAAACAGCTCATTGTTAGCTGTTTGTTAGGTGAAAACGAGAAGCTAGTGCAACTTAGGTGTGGGAGGGATAGAGAGAGAGGGAATGCCGGGGCTACCTGAAGTTAGGAAAATCAATATTCATACCACTGGGCTATAATTTGTATTCAATTTATTGTCATTATCTCATTTTATAGACAACAAAATGGATTTACCTTATAGTCAGTAACGTAAAAATAAATAATAAATAAATAAACTTTTTTTTTAAAGCACAAACACAGAAGTCCACACGCAACATAACCCCACAGCGGCACCAAAGTTAAGGAAGGTACCATAGTCCAGCCAGCCTCCCCACCGATCTTACCAGATGTTCACCAGTGGTCGAGGCCTCCCGAGCACCCGCAATCGCCGCCACGGGCGACCTGATGCTCAGGCCTCCTCACCGGGAACGATGGAACCCCGACGGAGAACATCCTCAGCGGCCCGGACCTCCAGATCAGCCACCTCCCACCGGAGTTCGCGGCTCCCGAAGTCCACAGACCAAGCCGGGCGAGTCGCAGGACTCCGCAATGTTGGTCAGCGCCGCCCACGTTGGGAGCTCTGCGAACCACAGCTCCGCGATGTCGGTGCAGCAGGCCCAGCACTCCGGAGCTCCAAACGGCGATCCCCTGTAGGGTATCACCCGCCCTGTGATGTTTCCAACGCTGCGCCGCTGCTGCTGGATCTCTGGTCGGTGCCAGCAGGAAAGGCCACGCCAATCCAGTAGGTAGGCAGCTGGGCAGGGGGCGACGATGCGACTCGAATAATAGTCGCATCCTCGCCAGGAAGCTACTGAAAGACGGTATCCCCCTTACCGTACCACATAAGACATTATAAAAACCACAAAAAACGCTCTTCAAACATTTAAAAAAAACAAAAAGATACCGGACTGAAGGCGGAGGCAGCTAGCAACAGCGCCACCAGATGTCCTGTATAGCGGGGGTTGGCAGACTCTTTACCGTTGAGCACCGTGGCCTTGCGGTTGGGGCGTTATGCCCCTGTCCCACTTAGGAAACCTGAACGGAAACCTCTGGAGACTTTGCGCCCCACCCAAGGTTTCCGTGCGGTTCCCGGAGGTTTTTGTCGAAATGGTCGAAAGTGGTTTCTGTTTTAAAAATCGGTAAATTTTTAGTCGCAGTCGGTTGCGATGCTAGTTGAAGGTAGTTGCCGGAGGACAAAAACCTTTGGGAACCTCCGGGAACCGCACGGAAACCTTGGGTGGGGCGCGAAATCTCCAGAGGTTTCCGTTCAGGTTTCCTAAGTGGGACAGGGGCATAAGGCTACTAGAAAGGCTGCAAGGCCCATTGACTCCGAGGAGTCGAGCCAGGAGGGTTCCCCTCTGGAAAAGGATACCGTTCTTACACGATTATCCAAAGTAGAGCTCCTGTTGGAGAGGATGCTCCATCAGGATACACACCCGGAGGAGGGGTGGTATTCGCGCCAGCCTACAGGAGAGCCTGCGTCAGCAGCGCCTGGAATAGGGCTGCTCAACCGCTCCCTCTTGGAGGAGGAGAGCTAGACGGTCAAGGTTATTCTGACACCGAATCTGTGGGAGAACAGTACCCACGGGATGAAGGGCATGAGCCCATAATACCATGTCTCGCAGCAGGATTTGCTGTCCCCTGAGAGGCTGGGAAGCCGTTGGATGAGGAGTTGGCAACAACTATAAATTATTTGCTCTCCCATCAGCTGCAAGAGACCCCGGTTAATTGTCAACTACTGAAAATACCGGCGGTTAACCATGTGATATGGGGCCATATGTGCACTGGTATTCGGGCACAAGAAATGTAGCTCCAGCGGGTACTGAAGTTGCTCGCTGCAGGCATTATGGCGTTCGCCTGATCGGTGGACGAAGGGCCGTCTGTATTACAGCAGGATACCTTAGCCCTTCTGTGCAGTGCCCACTTTGAAATAAACCGTTTGTGCAAAAATGCAAAAACGCCCTACGATACACCCTAAATTTGTGGCGCTCTGCAAGCCAAGCAATATTCAACCGCCAAATTTGTTATTTGGGGACGACCTCGCTAATCAAGTGAAAGAGCTCAACGACGAGGCAAAGCCGGTGGTGTTAATTAAAGCCCCGATGACCAGCAGAATGGTTTGGCGCTAGTACCCCTACCGACGGGCTGCAGAGACTGGGGCCGGTCAAGGGACCAGCCGGGCATTTACGAATGAGCGCAGCTGGCGCACCGCTACTGGGGCACGAGCAAACGTGACTCTTCCCACCAGGAACCAGGGACAACAAATTCCACCGGTAACCATGGAGGAAGGTGGGTCTGGTCCTGATAGGAACATATTAAGTGAAAGACACCTACAAGTTGGGGGGAGATTACACTGGTTCCTAAAAGAATGGTCTGAGATAACATCAGATCCATTTATACTGTGCAGCATAAAAGGTTTTTCGAATTGAATTGTATCCCAATTTGAGTCCACCCATTCAGCATGTTCCAAGCCGGACATTCATCTTCTCACAGAAAGAGAATATGGAGATACAGGCAGAACTTGGAAAAATATGCAAAAAAGGGGTAATTCAGAAATCGGTTCGCCAACTCCACCAATTTGTGTCAAATATTTTTCCTCTGTCAAAAAAGCATGGAGGATGTAGAATCATCCTCGACCTGGCGAGCCTTAACCCCTTCATACAGTATAAACATTTCAAAATGGAAACTTTTACTACTGCTAAACACCTGCTTTCCAGACGATGTTATATGGCAAGCATCGACCTTAAAGATGCATATTACTCAGTGTCTGTTCACTACGATGATAGGAGATATTTGAAATTTAGCTGGATGAGTCAATTATGGCAATTCAAAGCACTTCCTAATGGATTAACCTCAGCTCCAAGATTGTTCACCAAATTGTTAAAACCAATAGTGGGGCTACTTCCAGCTCAGGGTCATATTGTAATGGCCTATTTGGACTATATTTTTATTGTAGGTAAGACTCGGGGCACAGCTGAATCATTGGTTTCAGTTGTTAAGCTCACTTTTGAGAAATTGGGGTTTATCATTCATCCGGATAAGTCCAAATTAACACCAGTCAGTTATTGATTATTTGGGTTTCACTATTAACCCAGATCACATGTCAGTGACTCTTCCCAGGGACAAAAGGCTGCAGCTAATTGAAGGCTGTATTAAGCTCATTGAAGCACAACGACCTTCAATTAGGCAGATGGCCAGCTTGATTGACAAATTAGTGGCTTAATTTCCAGTGCAGGTATTGACACTGACATTTTAAAATCTCATTCCACCAGGGCGGCATCAACTTCAGTGGCCAGGGCAATGGACGTCCCCACAGACCATATCCTCGCTGCCACAGGGTAGTAAAGTGAGCGTTTATTTCAGCAATATTATCATAAACCACTTGCTAAACCAGGGGTATTTGCCGGTTCTGTTTGAAGTTCAGTTTTATAGGTTCCCCCTGGGACAGAGGGGTTGCTATTGTTTTCTTAAAAAAATTAAACCGTTATTACATTTAAAATCAATGTCATGGTTTAATGAATTATTGATTCCTCATTCTGAGTCAATCGATGCAGTGAGATGCCTGGATTTGAATCTACGGCATGAAATCACAGAGCCTTGAAATCTTCATGTAGTCACTCACGTAACTTTGAAGTAAAATAGTAAGATTAAATGAGAACTTACCAGTTTGAAGTTTGATCTTTATTTTATGAGGAGTTACGTTGGTGATTACGTGCCCTCCACACCCAACCGTCTCTCACAAAGGTCATCTGGTAGGTCTAGATTTCTGCTCTTACTATTATACTTAAATTACTGTTACCTGTGATGTCATACCACTGCTTTGAAGATTGACGCGCATGCGGCCTGATGGGGTCTTCTTCACGTAATCACCAACATAACTCCTCATAAACTAAAGATCAAACTTCAAACTGGTAAGTTCTCATTTAATCTTACTATTATGGCTGATCTATCTCTCCCTCCTAACCCCATTCTCCTACCTTCTCCTCATTACCCCTGACACCCATACTAAGCAAGAATCTATCTCTGCCTTAAAAATATCCATTGACTTGGCCTCCACAGCCTAATGTGGCATAGAATTCCACAGATTCACCATCCTCTGACTAAAGAAATTCATCTTCATCTCCTTCTTAAAGGAAGTCCTATAATTCAGAGGCTATGACCTCTCATCCTAGACTCTCCCACTGTTGGAAACATCCTCTCCACATCCACTCCATCCAAGCTTTTCACTATTCGGTATGATTCAATGAGGTCCCCCCATAAGAAATATATAGGACTTAAACCACCATAATTAAGGTTAAACTGAAGCCAAAAATTTATTTCAGTGTTCCCCAGAGAACATTTGTATTCTTTACAAGCTTATTATAATTCTTTTAAATGAACAATCCATCACCAGTCCAGCTTAACTGTTGTAGTTAATAGGAAGTATGGAATCAAACTTTACCCAATAAATTCCAAGATCCTTAATAAAATCTTTCTTAAATTTTACATTCTGCAATTTTCCTTCATTCATTTTTTTAACCAAAGGTTAACCCAGAAATGAGTATATCATATTTTTGTTCAAAACATATAAATAAGATAGTTGATAAAGGCTATCGCAATGGTATGCTGCCACAATGGTGAAAATGTCATTTATTGCATACTCCTCAGAAGTAAATGTTAGAAATGATGATTTCATATATCAGTCTTTAAAAAT
Source organism: Raja brachyura (assembly GCA_963514005.1). Next base: position 27,011,947 of record OY740807.1, read on the forward strand.
ACATGTCCTTCTAGACACAATAGTAGTGAGGTATTATTTTGAGCTTTAATTTTATTGCTTGGAGTTTGAGAAGTCATTCTACACTCTCAAAATTGCTTAATAGTTTTATGGTAAGAGAAATATATGACATTATTATTTCGGAAAAGCCACAAAATAAAACATTTTTTTTTTACTCTCAGTATTAATCAGTAAAAATAACAAGTGAATAATCAGTGATTTTATTGAGCATTAACAGTTAATTTTGTATTATGATTTTGTTGTCAGATCACACATTCTAGACTTCATACCTTAATCTCTGAGATTTCGATCATTAGAGCACTGAAATTCTGATAAGATTCTGTAATTCAATTCTATTATCCTGTTTAACACTTTCATCATATCAGCTTTTGCAGTTCTCAAAAAACAACTTCAAGCTAAACCATTTAATGAGACTCCGATGATCAGTTTCTTTCAAATTCGTATCCTAATCCATTTTATCTATTGCAATTCATATAATTAATATTACTTAACTCATGATTACCGTCAACATGTCTTATATATGCAGTAACGTTCTCCATACTAACATTTCTGATTAGAGAGAAATGGTTCAATAGTGGCATTAAAAATATGGAAATTATTTATTACATTTTCCCACAAATGTAAACTGACAAGTGCACCATTTTACTTTTGGCAATGCCATTTCCAATTTATCAATGTTATCTGCAAAAATGAGCTGTCTTTGCATTCTTTCTCAGTTGTATACATAAAGGTAATTTTTTATTTGCAATACCAAAGGAGAATTCAATGTCTACTCCAAACGTTGAGCTGCTTTGACCTCATCATTTATTTCAAACAAATTCTGTTTCTTCTATGTACTCCTGGGATAACTCATACTCCAAGGTGCAAGTTTTGGGACTGTGAATTATGTCACATAAAAATACAGTACTTGTACAAACATGTTCTTTTATAGACTATTGACTATAGTATCTCCACATCTTGGAGTAATTGGGTGGTTTACTTTGGCAGTTCATGAGGGTGCTCCTCCCAGTCTGGTTCCTGTATGTGATAATAGAAGCAGTGGTAAAACAGCTGCAACTCCTTCCTGTCTGCACCCTGCACCTTGGCCTTCCTGAAAAATACATAGCTCCCTTTTAAATGGTTCCCTGCTAGCTCAATCAAACATATTTATTTAATGTTCCAGTGTAATGATTGTTTGTGTGCGAGTGTTTATAACTGATAAGTGTTATGGAGCATACACACACTAGTCCTATTGTAACTTTTGTTTCACAAAACTATGCAAAGAATAAAGAAAAATAAACCATAAATCAAATTACACAATCCTGACTTAGATGGTAACAGCAATAGAAAATCTATTCGCACCCAGTAGGTTATCATTTATAGGAATTTAAATGACATATGGCTATTCATCAATGGAAATACACCTTACAAGATCGCTCAGGTTTCTGAAACTAAAACTTAAAAGAAAGGTAATAGCTTTCTCATTGTAAACTAATTTGTGCACTGGTGCTTCAGAGATCTCTGTGTACAATCTGCAATCGGAGAAATGAAAAAGAAACTAACCGGGATGGAAATTGAATGAACGAAGATATCGTAACTGAAGCAGAAAATTGCGTGATTTAAAATCAGAGATCAAGAAGAAGAATCGCGAGACACAGCCAGCCAAAATTGTGTAAATAGTGTCAATTGTACATTTTGGGTCGGTACTGGCGCTGCACCTAAGCCGGAAAACCCGTCCTCAAGAGGGAAGCTGCCGAGCCCACCAGGGACCAGAGAGGAGGGGAGAGAGTCAAGAGTGGTGGCGGTGGATGCAAAGAAAGAGCCAATAAGAGGAACTGGAGTCCTATCCTCCGCACCTACAAGGTCGGCTGAGGGAGACACCTCTTGGGGCACAAAGGCTGAACAGTGGCCATGTGAGGAGAGGGTTGATGTGAGGAGCCAGACCGAGGCGACAGCTGGAGGCCCTGCAGCAGACTGGGGCTCAACGTAATCAGGCGCCGCTCAAAGAGAATAAGCGCAGGGACCAGATGTAGTCTGCAGCGACACGACGTGGTGAAGCCTACAACTGTGCTTATCCAGACCGACCCTGCAACGCCACCAGGATAATGAGCTTTTGTGGCTAGCTGCACTTAAGGCAACTTGGACTTTGAAAATAGCGCAAAAACCTGCCAACTTGTATATTGTCTTAGTGGACTATTTCTGTACACTTTGTACTTAATCTAAGATTGTACTTGCGTATAATAATACTTTACTGAACTGCAAGCAAAAAAGAATTTCACTGTACCTGTACATGTGACAATAACGAACCACTGAACCATTAATTTATGACAGTGGTAAAAATCAATAATGAGGACTCTGTTATTTTCATTTTTCTCTCTCTCTCTCTCTCTCTCTCTCTACCATGAAGGCTATCATAAGTAGAAACTTATTTGAACAGGGTAATTTGAAGTAGTTTCGTTCAGCCAGCATTCAGCCTTGATATGAACAGCACTCTAGCCCACTGCTGGGGTGAATATCATGAACCAGATTCCCTTCCATGAATATTGCTTGCCTTGGAACCTTATATTGGGACAATCCCAGAAAAATGAGAGATGGGCATGTTTTAATACTGCTTTAATAAGTATATCTCTATGTTTAAGTGAGATTTGTTTTCTATTCTAAACCCAAATTCCATTGAAACCTTAACAAGCTGCAATCAAACTAAAATCATTGTAACTCTTTCTCCATCTTTCACACAAAATTTGGCGCGTTCATTTCCATTCAAACAATATAGAAAGCACTTAACTGAATTAAAATGTCACGTTTGCAATACTTAACTGGGATTGCTAAAGGATCATATCACACCTTTGAACAGTAGCATCTAGAACCGCAATGACAGCAGTCAGAGAGAGCCAACTTAGGATAAGAGGCAAAAGCTACTTTTGTACCACTCAGGTGGGCGACATGGTAGCACAGTGGTGGAGTTGCTGCCTTACAGTGCTTGCAGCACTGGAGACCTGGGTTCGATCCCGATTATGGGTGCTCTCTGTACGGAGTTTGTACGTTCCCCTCGTTATTGTGTGTGTTTTTCCCGAGATCTTCAGTTTCCTCTCACACTTCAAAGGTGTACAGGTTTGTAGGTTAATTGGCTTGGTATAAGTGTAAATTGTCCCTAGTGTGTGTACGATCGTGCTAATGTGCTGGGATCGCTGGTCAGTGTGGACTCGGTGGGCCGAAAGGACTGTATCCGCACTGTATCTCTAAACTAAAATAAACTAAACAAAAAGGTGTTGGGCAGCATCAGTTTCGATGTTTTGGAAGCTGAGGCATTGAACATCTAAATTGAATCATGATTGGATCAGCCTGAAGTCTTGCTCACCACTTCAGGGCTATAAAAGATAAGCTCAAAACTATGTGCAAGGCCCCATTAAAAATGAGACTTAAGGGCCTGTCCCACTTGGGCCGTAATTTACAAGACAGGCCGATAGTGACTGACGCACGACGGTCGAGTGCGTCATCATGCGTCCGCGTGAGCGGGGCCAAGACGATTGGAGATAGACACAAAATGCTGGAGTAACTCAGCGCGACCGGCAGCAGCTCTGGAGAGAAGGAATGGATGATGTTTCGGGTCAAGACTCTTCTTCAGTCTGAAGAAGGGTCTCGACCCGAAACTTCACCCATTGCTTGGCGACTGTTTGCCTGCTTCTGCTGCTGTTGGAGGTGAATCATTGCGCCGTGCCAAGGTCTTCTGCCTGTCCCACTTTGGCCGTCAGTTATGTGACAGGCCGGTGGCTGGCGAAGATTTCGTCCAGGACGAAGTCCACACTCCTCCACACCACTCCACACTCCCCCATAACCCCTCCATGCGCCCGTCCCACGCTACCCACGCTAGCAGGTTGCGTAAATGGCACGTGAATGACGGCCAAGTGGGACAGGCCCTTTAGACACCTCCATGCTCTCAAACATTGTGCGTGGGCTTTCCAGTGGGTCTGTCAATGCATGAAATATTACAGTAGTCATTCACACAAGATAGGTTCCCTGATATAAGGCAATTAATAGCATAGTAAATGCTAGCTACCTAATTGATAGGCAGGACAAATCTGATGAAGGAGGAACAGTTTAACTGCACAATATGGGTATGCCTAATGCCGTTCAAATTAGCCCCTGTATCCTTTGCAAGCAAAGATAGACACAAAATGCCGGAGTAACTCAGTGGGACAGAAGGAGAGAAGGATTGGGTGACGTTTCAGGTCGAAACCCCTCTTCAGACTGATGTCAGGGGAGTGGGCGGTAGAGAGATAAAATGTAATCAGAGACAGTAAGACTGGTAGAGGAACTGGTCAGTGTGGGAATGGGAGGGGGAGTTTAAGTGTTGAGCAACAGGGAGATCAGGTAGGCTTAGGCGGACTGAGCGGACGTGTTCAACGAAACGATCGCCGAGCCTGCGCTTGGTCTCGCCGATATACAGGAGTCCACACCTAAAGCAGCAGATACAGTATGCGATGTTTTGTGTCTATCTTCGATTTAAATCAGCATCTGTAATTCTTTCTTACTCCTTTGCAAGCAAGATTTTCTGCAACCTTTGCTATTTTAAGTACACCCCCACCCCCACTGGCCAGCAATATTGGAATTTGTGGAGAGGTGGAATATTGTGTTGGGGACCAGCCCTCCCGTGTGAAGCTGGGACCCAATGGGTCCCACTTAGTCTAGTGTATTTTAAAACCAACTGTTTAATGACAACATACAGTAGGATCTAAAAGTGTCACACTGTCACTGTCAGGTAGTCATGGTCATCTTATTAATTCTTCCCAGGCAATAACATTTTTAAGCTCACTTTTTTGTTTGTTTTTTTGTTTTTTTGTTTTGTTTTTGTTTTTTAATATAACAGTAAATTTACAATTTTATTTTCCTAAAAATTCCTGCTTATTCCACAAAATATTGACAAAGTTCGGTTATAGCAAAAGATTATCTTTGAATCAATGGAAGAGGGAAGTAAACAAACTATATTCCAAGAAGCTCTTCTTAATTACGGTTTAATAATAGCAAAAAAAAACCTCAAATTCTGGAAAAACGCAACTATGCCAACGTTCAAAATGTGGATTTCAAATATGTCGGAAACGCTACATCTTGAAGAAATGAGATTCCTCCTACTAGGCAAAGTAGACCAATTCTTAAAGACTTGGTCTCCTTTTATCAACTTTTTACAAGGATATGGTGCAACATAACACAACCTTAGAAATTAAATGGTTCAGAACCGGGTGACGGATGGGCAAAAATACGAAATAGGTATATCTTACCTAACTTCTCTTTTCTCTACTTTCTCTTTTTCTTTCAATCTTTTTAGCTTTTCATCTCTGCTCTTTATTTCTTTTGCTATCCTTTTCTACTCATTTGCCTATCTATTTCGACACTCTTTATTTCTTTTTCTTTAACTGAAAAAAAATAGCAAACATTTTTCACAGCGTTAACATATATGCATTTTTTTCAATCACTACGGTATTTAACAATAACATTTTATGTCCTTTCGAGAAGGAATTGCGAATTGTAGAATTTTAAATACCTGTCATCATCCTTGGCTTTAATCAAATTATTTAAAACACTCTTCCATCTTCCTCTAGTCATGGGGCTGGGGGATTGGGAGGGGCCTCACAAGTGGAATGGCCTAGGACCTCTCTTCATCTAAATCCGGCTCTGATCGGGAACATTTTTCCTGCATCAAGCCTGTCCAATCCTTTAAGAAATATATATGTTCATATAAGAATCCCTCTCATCCTTCTAAATTCCAGTGAATATGAGCCCAGTCAATCCATTCTTTCACGATATGTCAGTCCCGCCATCCCGGGAATTAACCTGGTGAACCTACACTGCACTCCCTCAATAATAGGAATGACCTTCCTCAAAAAATTAGGAGACCAAAATTGCATACAATACTCCAGGTGCGGTCTCACCAGGGCCCTGTACAACTGCAGTGGGAACTCCTTGCTCCTAAACTCAAATCCTCTTGCAATGAAGGCCAACGTGCCATTAGCTATCCTCACTGCCAGTTGTACCTGCATGCTTACTTTCAGTGACTGATGTACAAGCACCCCCAGGTCTCGTTGCACCCCCTCTTTTTCTAATCTGACACCATTCAGATAATAATCTGCCACCATTTTCTTGCCACCAAAGAGTATAATCTCACATTTATCCACATTATACTGCATCTGCCATGCATCTGCCCACTCACCTAACCTATCCAAGTCACCCTGCATCTAAAAGCATCCTCTTCGCAGCTCACAATGCCACCCTGCTTTGTGTCATCTGCTAACTTGGAGATGTTATATTTAATTATCTTGTCTAAATCGTTAATGTATTTAGTAAATAACTTGTGTCCCAGCACCGAGCCTTATGGCACCCCATTAGTCACTGCCTGCCATTCTGAAAAGGACCTGTTAATTCCTACTCTTTGCTTCCTGTCTGTCAACCAGTTCTTTATCCATGTCAATACCCTACCCCCAATACCATATGCTCTAATTTTGCACACTAATCTAATGTGTGGGACCTTGTCAAAGGCTTTTTGAAAGTCCAGAGAGTCCAAGTCAACTAATTCCATATTTTGAAGAAAAATGAAAAACAAATAACTTCAGACAATTATGACAGAATTGGACAGTGGTGTATAAAAAGCTGAAAGATCAATGATTTAAATAATTATCTTGAAAAATGCAGGCAATCCATTCTCTTTTGACATGGTTGCAAACTCTCTCCAACTTCAACATTTAATTTCACTTGGCAAATAACTCTGATCTAATCCACAGCTCTCAGCTACATCAATGTCCAATACTGAGCAAACTGCAATACGTGCAAATTCATTCGACACAGGATCGCTGCAGTAGACAGCGGCTATAAATACTGCAGAATCCAGAGTGTATATGTAGTCTACTTAGCCAATTCAGACGTCTGATGATTCTCAGAAAACTGAGCTGGAAGACAGAACTGTCTGTAGTTACAGTGCTGCCCTAATCCTCGCAAATATTCAATTAAACCTCATTAAATTTTTTTTTTAAATCAGTTTAACTTGATTTAACTAGGTTTTACAAGCTTTGTTTAGTTCATTCTTGGTTGTTCCACATGGATTCTGAAAATAAATTGGCATGTGTATTTCATACATTTGCAGAGAAATTCCAATGCCGCCAAATGGGCTTGTTAGATAGGTGCAGCAGTACCATATCAATGTCTATACTGGATGTTGGCTCTCAGCTGAAAATTTCAGTTGCATATCTCCATTGCCACAAATATTCCTGAGACTCCTTTAAAGGTAAGTATACAGTAGATGTTGATGATTGCAAGCTTAATCAGACGTATGCTCTAGCAGAAGCATTAATAAAGGAGCAGGTCGCAGAACCCAGTGGGTTAGAAAGGGCAAAGTGAGGGGATTGAATGAAACATAGAAACATAGAAAATAGGTGCAGAAGCAGGTCAGTCGGCCCTTCGAGCTAGCACCGCCATTCAATATGATCATGGCTGATCACCCAAAATCAGTACCCTATTCCTGCTTTCTCCCCATATCCCTTGACTCCTTTAGTCCTAAGAGCTATACCCTACTCTCTCTTGAAAACATCCAGTGAATTGGCCTCCACTGCCTTCTGTGGCAGATAATTCCACAGATTCACAACTCTCTGGATGAAAAGGGTTTTCCTCATCTCAGTCCTAAATGGCCTACCCCCTATTCTTAAACTGTCACTCCTGGTTCTGGACTCCCCCAACATGGGTAACATTTTTCCTGCATCTAGTCTGACCAATCCTTTAAGAAGGGCGGTCACGGTGCCATAGCAGTAGAGTTGCTGCCTTACAGTAAATGCAGCGCCGGAAACCCGGGTTCGATCCCCACTATGGGTGCTGTGTATACGGACTTTGTACATTCTCCCCGTGACCTGCGTGGGGTTTCTACGAGATCTTCGGTTTCCTCCCACACTCCAAAGGCATACAGGTTTATAGGTTAATTGGCTTGGTAAATGTAATAATTGTCCCTAGTGGGTGTTGGATCATGTTAATGTGTGGGGATCGCTGGTCGGCGCCGACTCGGTTAGCCGAAGGACCTGTTCCCCACTGTCTTTCTAAACTAAACTAAACTAATTTTATATGTTTCTATAAGATCTCCTCTCATCCTTCTAAATGCCAGTGAATACAAACCCAGTAATCCCATTTTACTTCGGAGTCACGTGAGTGATTACGTGATGAAGGCCGTCAGCCGCATGTGCGTCATTACATCAACGCATGGCACCGCGACCGGCTGGGAGGCGCGTCGATCCTCCAGCGGTAAGTTTAAAACAGCCCAACAGGTAAGTTAAAACTTAACCAGTGGTCGGTTTTTCATTTCCTTGTTTAAATTAGGAAGCAAATTTATAAGATGGACAAAGCTGAGGTGAAGACCAGGCAGGCCGCGGGTAGAACCGCTTCTGAGGACTGCAGGAGTGTGGTTAGCGGGCGGCCGTTGGTCTCACCACCTCGGTCGCTGGTAGCACAACCAGCAGCTTCCGATACAGCGCCTATTGAAGGCACCTTGGTTACCCCGTGAGTCGGGAAAGCCAAGCGAAAAACCAACAGGCCGGTTTCCTCGGATGAGTCCAGCCAGGAGGATTCGCCTGCCCCTACAGGGAACGTCTTCAGACGAATTTCCTGTATGGAGCATCTTATAGAGAAGATGCTCCAACATGACATACTCCAGCAACAGGAGTTTTATCAACACAGGCTTAAGGGACCTGTGGCAGCGCCTGGTGCAGGGCTGCGTTATATCTCCCAGTCTGCAGATGGGAGTGTAGGTCAACAGCCCTGGGTGGGCTCACCTTTCAGTGCCATGATAGAAGACCCTGCGGCACTAGACCCACAAGAAACAACAGTACCCTCTTTGGTGTCCAAGTTTGCAATGCCGTCCCAGGTCAGTGGGCCGTTGAACCCTGAGTTAGCGGCCATTACATGACCTCCCATCAACTCCAGGAGCAGATGATGCTGGAAACAGCAATGGAGTACCAAACACCCATCAACTGCCCCTTGCTTAAAGTTCCGATGGTCAATAGCTCGATCTGGAATTACATGGGAGGTGGCATTAAGACTCAGGAAGTAAAACTTCAAAGAATCCTGAGCATGCTAGCCGCTGGAGTCACTGCCTTTTCCAGGTCCGTAGATACCAACCCCTCTCAGAAATACAACAAGATTCATTGGCTATGATATGCCATGCACATTTCCAGATGAATTGTTTTAGAAAATATGCCATTCGACCGGTACTTAATCCTAAATTCGCAGGATTATGCAAATCCACCAACACACAGCCACCCTATTACCTATTTGATGAAGATTTGTCCAAACAAATCAAAGAGTTGGACGATGAGGCAAAGGCAGTGGGGCAACTCAGAGCCTCACCAGCAGACAGACCACCAGCATACCGACGGCAGCACCCTTATGCGTCTGCGAGCAGCAGATGGCCAACAATGGAGAGTATCAGCTCTAGGATTGACAGAGCCAGCCAATGGTGTTTTTCGGGGCAAAGCACTAGCCCACAAACTCCATACAGGGACAATTGGCGCACGCCAATACACACCACATATGAACCAGCAACCATGGAGGTAGGTAATCTGGGTTCTCTAAATATGCGGAGTGTGGCACATTCACATGTTGGTTAAAGAATTACGTTATCCAACATCCAACGTGATGTTGGATAAACACCACGTTTATACTATTGGTGCCTAGTCATAGGACCACCGGGAATAACTGAATTCAACTGGATGATAGCCACAGCAGTTTAAAGCATTGGCTAATGGGTTAACTTTGGCACCCAGGTTGCTTAATAATTAAAAAATAACTCCACCTTAAATCACAGGGGTTGAATCAAGACAGTAGCTATGGTACTCCAGGCACGCAATAAATGACAACACAGAAAGGATGTTGAATCATAAAGCACTTAATATAATTATCTCTAGGTATGATACACCGGATATAAGTTGTTTTGCTTCAGACTTAAGTCTACAGCTACTAAGGTGCATTGGTTGCAAACCAGACCCAAGGGCAGTAGCGATTGATGCATTCTCGCTGCATTGGGATGAATAAGGTTCTATATTCTACCCATTCTGCCTTGTCGGTCAATGCCTGCTTAAAGTCATTAGACTCGGGCTCGGGCCTGATAAGGCCAAGATATCCACTCATCTTACATGTGGTCATGGAACCCTTATGGAGGTTCCTAAATGCTAGAACCTGCTCTCCACCCCATCACTGGGGAAGAACATTCCCTGCATTATCAGCAAAAAACTTTGGTTTCCAGATTCTAAGAAGACCCTTTCTCGGGATGGGACTAGCTGACTGAACAGTGGACGTACTAACCACGGCCTGGAGAGACAGCACTAATAAGCAATATGTCTCCTACGTAAAGAAATGGGAAGAATTCTGTTTACAAACATCATGTATGAGACGGCGCACATAACTAACGTTCTGAAATTTCTCTCAAAACATCACTTTGATGAGAGGTTGAGCTACAGTGCTCTGATTTGTGCCAGAAGTGCGTTGTCATCATATTTGTTGCCAAGCCTAGGTCATACGGTTGGGTCCCATCCATTAGTAGCCAGATTTATGAGAGGTATTTTTAACTTAAACCTTCCCAGGCCCAGGTATATCAAGATATGGGATGTAGGTGTGGTTTTAACACTACTTCGCCAATGGGCTCCAGCTACATCACTGTCCCTTCTCCAGCTAACTTACAAAGTAGTGATGCTCGTGGCGTTAGTATCCGCTCAACGGGTCCAGTCAGTACAGATGCTGCGTCTGGATAGGATGATGATTTCTGCCAGTGAAATAAAGATTTTCATATATGATCTAATAAAACAGAGCAGACCAGGTGTTACCGGTCTTAAGCTTCAAATCATGGCATACCCCTTGGACCCCCGATTGTGTGTGGTCACACACCTCCACCAATATATTAAAACAACTAAAGTTCTTAGGGGGTCAGAACTGACATTATTCACCAGTCACAAGAAACCGCATACAAAGGTTTCAACCCAGACCATCTCCAGGTGGTTAAAGCATGTTCTGGCGGATGCGGGTATAGATACTGATGTGTACAAATCTCATTCCACCAGGGCTGCAGCAACGTCCGCAGCAGGGGTTCTGGACGTCCCGTTGGACCAAATCCTAGCGGCCGCAGGATGGTCCTCAGAACACACCTTCCAGACGTATTACAATAAGCCTGTAACCAGGTCAAATGTTTTTGCACATTCTATTTTAAGTTCTGTGTTGCAAATCCCTCTCGAGTGTAACCGGTTTCTCGATTATAATTTGTCCATTAAATACTTTTTTTCAGCATGTTAAAAATTAATGTCATGACTGAATACTTGATTTTCCACTCCTCCCTGGGGTCAATCATACAGTGTGTGATGCATGGACTCATTCCACGGCATGGTCACAGAGCTTCAAAGTCTTCACGTAGTCACTCACGTGACTCCGAAGTAAAATAGTAAGATTAAATGAGAACTTACCAGTTTGAAGTTTGATCTTTATTTTATGATGAGTAAAGATGAGCGATTCCGTGCCCACCGTTCCCAACCCTCCTCATAAAACATAACTGGTAGGTCTAGTTCTCAAATCCTACTATTATCAGTTCACCAACCGTTATCTGTGACTTCACACCGCTGCTTTGAAGATTGACGTGCATACGGCTGACGGCCTTCTTCACGTAATCGCACATCGTTACTCCTCATAAAATAAATATCAAACTTCAAACTGGTAAGTTCTCATTTAATCTTACTATTCTTTCATCCTATGTCAGTCCCACCATTCTGGTAATTAACTGGGTGAGCCTACGCTGCACTCACTCAATAGCAAGAATGTCCTTCCTCAAATTAGGAAACCAAAACTGCACACAATACTCCAGGTGTGGTCTCACCATGGTTCAACTGCAGTAGGACTTCCTTTCTTCTTTTTTTTTTTGGTAGGTTATTTTATTTTATTAGAAGTAAGTACAGCAATATGGCACCAAGGTGCCTAATATATATTGACATATTACATTTTATGTACAGCTTCTTATTCTTTAATTTTTTTAATAATGAAAAAGAAAAAGAGAGAGTAGAAAATAAAAGATAGAGAAACATGTGGTATATAGTGTGTGAGAAAGAAAAAAGCGTGAAAAAAGAAAGTGTAGAAAGTAAGAGATTAAGGAGATCGTTATCTATATTCTTGACCATCCCTCACCCAATCCTGAAACAATTAGCTTCTACGGTTTTGTTGCACCATATGCTTCCAAAAAATCGACAAATGGAGACCAACTCGTTAAAAATTGGTCTGATTTATCAATTAGGAGGAATCGCATTTCCTCAAGATGTGCAGTGTCGAACAGGTTTGAAATCCACATTTTAAGCGTTGGTATGGTTGTATTTTTCCAAAAGTTAAGTATAAGTTTTTTTGCCGTTATTTACCCATAATTAAAAAATAAATTTTGAGATGAGCAGTTTATTCCCATCTTCCATGACTCCAAAAATAATCATTTCAGTATTAGGTTCCATTTTAATCTTAAATAATTTTGTATATAGTTCAAAAATATCACTCCAGAATTTATAACGTTTTATGCAGGAGACAAAAGAGTGTGTTATAATTGCGTTTTTGGATAGACATTTATCACAAATGGGGGAAGTGTTTGGATAAAATTTATTCAGTCCAGTTTTTGAGTAATATAATCTATGTAAAATTTTAAATTGAATTAAATTATGTCTTACATTAATCAAACATTTGTGTATATATATCAAATACTTTTCCCATGTTTCCTTCTTAATTTTTATCACTAATTCTCATTCCCACTCTTCTCTAAGTGTTTCTGTAGATGGTAAATCTATATTTAAAATACTATTATATAAATATGATATTAATTTCTGTGAGTCAGCCTTAATGTTCATTACTTCTTCCAATGGCTCTGAAGTTATGTTTTGATAGATTTGTATGTATTTCTTCATGAAGTCACAGATCTGAAGATATTTAAAATATTGGTTATTTTTCAGTTTAAATTTTAATTGTAGATGTTGGAATGATAACAAATTTCCCATTTCATTACATATCCCCGATCCTTTTAATTCCCATTCTTTCCCATTGATTATATGTTTTATCAATAAGAGATGGTCTAAATGAAGGATTATTCACTATTGGCATTAACAATGATAGGTTTCTTAATTTTAAGGATAATTTTATTTGTTTCTAAATTCTTATTGTATCATGTATAATTGGGTTATTCATATATATTGTGTAGTTCAGTTTTATCGGGGAGAAGAGGATCGTTCCTATATTACAAGGGGAACAGTCCTCTTTCTCCTTTCTTATCCATCCTGTCTGTTGGGTAGAACTGTCCAACCAGTAAATTATATTCTTAATATGCACTGCCCAATAATAATACAAAAAGTTTGGAAGTGAAAGTCCCCCAATATCTTTTGGTTTGCACAGATGTTTTCTTTGGATTCTATGTGATCTATAATCCCAGATAAAATTGGTAATATTAGAGTCTAATTTTTTTAAGAAGTTTTTTGGTATATATGATGGTATAGACTAAAATAGATATAATATTTGTGGTAAAAAGATCATTTTTATAGCATTTATTCTGCCTATTAATGATAACGGAAGTGTTTTCCAGAATTTAATCGAGACGTTGAGTTTATTTAATAAAGGCATAAAATTAGCATTAAATAATGCTTTGTATTTTCTAGTAATTTGAATACCCAAATACTTATTTTTCTGTTGCAATTTTAAAGGGGAATTTTAATAGGTGTGTAGATTCTTGAGGTTTTAACGTCATGATTTCACTTTTATTCCAATTTATTCTGTATCCAGAAAAAGAACCGAATTCCACTATTAAATTTAATAAGTTTGGTATACTCGTTTGTGGACCTCCTTTCTTCTAAACTCAAATACTCTCGCAATGAAGGCCAACTTGCTATTAGCTTTCTTCAATGCCTGCTGAACCTGCATGCTTACTCGTAGTGACTGATGTACAAGAACACCCAGGTCTCGTTGCACCTCCCCTTTTCCTAATCTGACACCATTCAGATAATAATCTGCCATCCTGTTCTTGTCACCAAAGTGGATAACCTCACATTTATCCACATTATTCTGCAATTGTCATGCATCTGCCCATTCACCCAACCTATCCAAGTCAACCTGCAGCCTCGTAGCATCCTCTTCGCAGCTCATCCAGCCACCCAGCTTAGTATCATCTGCAAACTTGGAGATGTTACATTTAATTTATTTGGTTAAATCAATAGTATACATTGTAAATAACTGGGGTCCCAGCACCGAGACCTGCGGCACCCCACTAGTCACTGCCTGCCATTCTGAAAAGGACCCGTTAATTCCAACTCTTTGCTTCCTGTCTGCCAACCAGCTCTCTACCCATGTCAATTCCCGCCTCCCAATACCGTGTGCTTTAATTTTGAACACTGATCTCATGTGTGGGATCTTATCAAAGGCTCTTAGAAAGTGCAGATAAACTACATCCACTAGCTCTCCCTTATCCATTCTACTTGTTAGATCCGCAAACAATTCCAGAAGATTAGTCAAGCATGATTTCCCCTTCATAAATCCATGCTGACTTTGACCAATCCTGTCACTGGTTTCCAAATGCGCTGCTATTAAATGTTTAATAATCGACTCGAGCATCTTCCCCACTACTAATGTCAGGCTAACTGGTCTATAATACCTTGTTTTCTCTCTTCCTCCATTCTTAAAACATGGGAAACATTGGATACCCACCAGTCCACAGGAATTGATCCAGAGTCGAGAGAACATTAGAAAATGATCACCAATGCATCCACGATTTCTCGAGCCACCTCCTTGAGTACTCTGTAATGCAGACCATTAGGCCCAGGGAATTTATCTGCCTTCAGTCCCAACAGTTTACCTAACACCATTTTCTGACGGATGTGGATTCCCTTCAGTTCCTCCCTCCCACTAGTTATCGGTCCACTAATATATCTGACATGGTGATCAAATTTGGTTCACAAAGCAAGTTATGACATTCTTGCATTAACACATAATGTTAAGGGTAGTGTGGTGATGCAGTATTGGTTACAAAAGAGTAATCTTGAGGCATGAACTGAGAATCCAGAGACCAAATTCAAATCCACCACAGCAATTATGGAATTTAGTCAAGAAAGACAACAAATAATTGCTCAAGTCAATTTTGGGTCACCATCTATTATAGTATAAAACTCTGATCTTGGATGTTTACTTGCTTGGATGTTTGCTTGCTTTAACTTTTTCTTTGATTCACATCTCCTCGAAAGCCAGACACGGTAACGGTGAAAATTTTACATATTCCAGTAGAGATTTACCTCGTGATTTCAAAAATCCCCTCATCTGTAAATTTGATTAATTATTTTCCCGAGTTTTTTACTAAAAACGTTCACCAATCTGACATGCTGATGTGAACTGGATAATGTTACAATGCCTTTGCTCCTTGCGGCAAGCTGTGCAGAATTTTCAACACGCAGGGGCACTGTTATCCACTCCCCCCACGAGGCTCTGGATTTAAGCCATGGAACACATGATCAAGTCATGCTGCGTGCTCCGAATGTGCCGCTATTTCATCTTTTATGATTGACTCCAGCATCTTCCCCACCACTGAGGTCAGGCTAACTGGTCTATAATTCATTAAAGAAGGAACTGCAGATGCTGGAAAATCGAGGGTACACAAAATGCTGGGGAAACTCTATAATTGGTCTAAAATTGGTCTATCGTCTATAATTCCCTGTTTTCCCTCTCCCGCCTTTCTTAAAAAATGGGATAACATTAGCTACGCTCCAATCCACAGGAACTGCTGAATCTGTAGAACATTGGAAAATGATCACCAATGCTTCCATGATTTCTAGAGCCACTTCCTTAAGTACCCTGGGATGCAGACCATCAGGCCCTGTGGATTTATCAGCCTTCAGTCCCATCAGTCTATCCAACACCATTTCCTGCCTAATGTGGATTTCCTTCAGTCCCTTCGTCACCCCAGATCCTCTGTCCACTACTATATCAGGAAGATTGTTTATGTCCTCCTCAGTGAAGACGGATCCAAAGTACCTGTTCAACTCATCTGCCATTTCCTTGTTCCCCATAATAAATTCATCTTTTTCAGTCTTCAAGGGTCCAACTTCAAGGGTTAACTAATTAATTCCTCTTCACATACCTAACGAAGCTTTTACTACCCTCCTTTATATTCTTGGCTAGCGTACCTTTGTACCTCATCCTTTCTCCCCGTATTGCCTTTTTAGTTATCTTCTGTTGCTCTTTAAATATTACCCAATCCTCTTGCTTCCCACTCACCTTTGCTATGTTGTACTTCCTCTCTTTTATTTTTATACTGTCCCTGACTTCCCTTGTCAGCCACGGTCTCCCCTTATTCCCCTTGGAGTAACGATGCTGCGTCTAGTTCCCATAAGGCGGGAACTCCTTACAACCATGAAGGCGACTACCTGGCAACCACCCGCGAACATGTGGCAACCGCATAGTCTCCTGCAGTCGCCTAAAAAGTTGCCTAAGTGGGACAGGCCCATTACTGTTTGAAAGAGTCATCACATTGACTGCTATTCAAACACAATCTTACAAGATTTGTGATGCTTTTGTCATTTTCTAATGAATGAAACACAAAGCATCCCAATTTAGTTACAACTTTCCAATTCATCTCATCATAAATAAATTCATTTTTTCCAATGTTGATGTCAAAAATTGAGGAGTTTGGCTTAAACCATTAAAAAAAACATTCATTAATTTTCTTCAATGAGTAAAATGAATCACTATCACACTATCTCCTTCAAGTTCTACAACATGGTGGCGGTTGTCATTGTCGCAGCGCGGATGCGAACAAGTGCAGTGGAAAAGTGGCCATTGTGGCCGTCACAAGGGACGACCTCCTCTCCATCTACCCCGCCCTATCGTCTGTCACACTGGTGGGTGTGCTTACCCTTGCGGAAGCCATGATCGGCCGGCCCTCCACTGCATTTCACCGTCCTCAGATCACTCCGGGCCTCGCTCTGGTCCACGACGGCCGCTGCCTAGCTCGGGCCCGGCGCCTGATGTGGAGGCCTGTGCTCTACCACCTGGGTAGGTGCTGCCTCTACTCCCTCCCCCATCCCCTCAGGGGAGCGGGGGAGGAGAGTGGGGGGGAGGGAGAGGGGCCCTTCCTCTCTGCCCCCCCTCCCTCTCCGCCCCCCCTCCCTCTCCGCCCCCCCCCTCCGCCCCCCCCCTCTCCGCCCCCCCCTCTCCGCCCCCCCCCTCTCCGCCCCCCCCTCTCCGCCCCCCCTCTCTCCGCCCCCCCTCTCTCCGCCCCCCCTCTCTCCGCCCCCCCTCTCTCCGCCCCCCCTCTCCCCGCCCCCTCCCTCCCTCCCCGCCCCCCCCCCTCCCCGCCCCCCCCTCCCCGCCCCCCCCCTCCCTCCCCGCCCCCCCCCTCCCTCTCCGTCCCCCCTCCCTCTCCGCCCCCCCCCCCCTCTCCGCCCCCCCCCTCCCTCTCCGCCCCCCCCCTCTCCGCCCCAGGACGGTGAAATGCAGTGGAGGGCCGGCCAATCATGGCTTCCGCAAGGGTAAGCACACCCACCAGTGTGACAGACGATAGGGCGGGGTAGATGGAGAGGAGGTCGTCCCTTGTGACGGCCACAATGGCCACTTTTCCACTGCACTTGTTCGCATCCGCGCTGCGACAATGACAACCGCCACCATGTTGTAGAACTTGAAGGAGATAGTGTGATAGTGATTCATTTTACTCATTGAAGAAAATTAATGAATGTTTTTTTTAATGGTTTAAGCCAAACTCCTCAATTTTTGACATCAACATTGGAAAAAATGAATTTATTTATGATGAGATGAATTGGAAAGTTGTAACTAAATTGGGATGCTTTGTGTTTCATTCATTAGAAAATGACAAAAGCATCACAAATCTTGTAAGATTGTGTTTGAATAGCAGTCAATGTGATGACTCTTTCAAACAGTAATGGGCCTGTCCCACTTAGGCAACTTTTTAGGCGACTGCAGGAGACTATGCGGTTGCCACATGTTCGCGGGTGGTTGCCAGGTAGTCGCCTTCATGGTTGTAAGGAGTTCCCGCCTTATGGGAACTAGACGCAGCATCGTTACTCCAAGGGGAATAAGGGGAGACCGTGGCTGACAAGGGAAGTCAGGGACAGTATAAAAATAAAAAGAGAGGAAGTACAACATAACAAAGGTGAGTGGGAAGCAAGAGGATTGGGTAATATTTAAAGAGCAACAGAAGATAACTAAAAAGGCAATACGGGGAGAAAGGATGAGGTACAAAGGTACGCTAGCCAAGAATATAAAGGAGGGTAGTAAAAGCTTCGTTAGGTATGTGAAGAGGAATTAATTAGTTAACCCTTGAAGTTGGACCCTTGAAGACTGAAAAAGATGAATTTATTATGGGGAACAAGGAAATGGCAGATGAGTTGAACAGGTACTTTGGATCCGTCTTCACTGAGGAGGACATAAACAATCTCCTGATATAGTAGTGGACAGAGGATCTGGGGTGACGAAGGGACTGAAGGAAATCCACATTAGGCAGGAAATGGTGTTGGATAGACTGATGGGACTGAAGGCTGATAAATCCACAGGGCCTGATGGTCTGCATCCCAGGGTACTTAAGGAAGTGGCTCTAGAAATCATGGAAGCATTGGTGATCATTTTCCAATGTTCTACAGATTCAGCAGTTCCTGTGGATTGGAGCGTAGCTAATGTTATCCCATTTTTTAAGAAAGGCGGGAGAGGGAAAACAGGGAATTATAGACGATAGACCAATTTTAGACCAATTATAGAGTTTCCCCAGCATTTTGTGTACCCTCGATTTTCCAGCATCTGCAGTTCCTTCTTTAATGAATTATAGACCAGTTAGCCTGACATCAGTGGTGGGGAAGATGCTGGAGTCAATCATAAAAGATGAAATAGCGGCACATTTGGATAGCAGTAACAGGATCGGTCCGAGTCAGCATGGATTTACGAAGGGGAAATCATGCTTGACTAATCTTTTGGAATTTTTTGAGGATGTAACTAGGAAAATGGACAAAAGAGAGCCAGTGGATGTAGTGTACCTGGACTTTCAGAAGCATTTGATAAGGTCCTACATAGGAGATTAGTGGGCAAAATTAGGGCACATGGTATTGGGGGTAGAGTGCTGACATGGATAGAAAATTGGTTGGCAGACAGGAAACAAAGAGTAGGGATTAACGGGGGTTACACAAAAAGCTGGAGAAACTCAGCGGGTGCAGCAGCATCTAAGGAGCGAAGGAGATAGGCGATGTTTCGGGTCGAGACCCAGTAGGGATTAACGGGTCCCTTTCAGAATGGCAGGCAGTAACTAGTGAGGTACAGCAAAGCTCAGTGATGGGACCGCAGCTATTTACAATAAACATCAATGATGTAGATGAAGGGATTCAAAGTAACATTAGCAAATTGTCTATTGTCTATTGCCGCAAATTTTTCACCATTATGGGTCGCCAGGAGGTCCTAGTGAATTGCCAGGAGGTCGAAGGTTGTCGTAGGTTCTCGTAGGTTGTAGCTGGTTCTGACCGGTGAATTTCTTTGGCTCATTGGGAAAATGACAGTCGCCAGCAGTCGCCTGAAAAATCGCCTAAGTGGGACAGGCCCATAAGGATATAAGGAGAACAAAGTGCACATTAAATGGTGAATTTAGAGTTATAATCTCAGTGCTTGACTAAAATGGGCTAGTCCAGTTACTCCCACTACCACGTGATGAATCCATCCTATTGGCAAGTGAAGCACATGCCAGAGTTCATAAATTGCAACTTAAATTAACTTATTTTCTATCTTCCCAGTACTGGTGAAGGGTCTGCAGGAAATGGTAATTTTGTTTCTCTTTTCACATATACTGTCTGAATTGCAGAATGTTTCCAGCACATTTTATTTTTTAATCTCAGTCAATGTCTTACGAGACAACATGGTAACTCCCCACAAACAGAAGCCACAGAATGATTGTGATCTGCATTGCAGGTCACAATAATGAGCACCTGGGCCAGACTCTTGGCTATTTATTCTACCAGAAAATACAGAGAATGAATTGATGAACATTATATTCTTGGACTAGATATTTCAGCATATTTCAAGAAAAATGAAACAGAACAACTAAAATCTGACGTCAGTGCCATCAAAAAACATGACTTCCAGGAAAGATCACAGGTGGAAAGAGCACAGACATCTAACATCTGATTGATAACCATGATTTGCATTGATTCTTCAGCATTGACTTAAAAAAAACATCTATAGTCAAAACACCCATGGATCCACTCTACTGAGCTACAAGTATCAAGGACAAAAAAGACAGTCAGCACCTACTGAAATAAATACTTCAATGATGTCAATTGATGTTCTTTCTTTGAAGCAAGTGTCATTGACTCCAAACCACATCACACTATTCACTACAAATTTAGTGCTACTTCAGCCCAGCAAAGAAGCTGTTAAGATTTTCCAACAATTGAATAATCACGAGTCTTTTGGATCTGCCAAATCCCCTGCGGAATTGCTAAGGGATTACTATGGAATTACTTGGTAGGAAATTTGCATATGGTGTAAATTCATAACCCTTTTCTGCCCCTTTTGGGAAGAGGAGAGAATACCAACATAGTCACGATTACTGAACATGAAGAACAACACAAAGAACTGAAGATGCTGTTTTACATAAAAAGTGCAGGAGTAGCTCAGCGGGTCAGGCAGCATCTCTCCAGAACATGGATAGGTGATGTTTCATATCGGATCCCTTCTTGAGACTAATTGTAGAAGTGGGTGGAGAAACCTGGAAGAGAGGAGGGGCAGGGCAAAGTCTGGCAAGTGGTAGGTGGATACAGGGGGGGGGGGGTTATTTGGCAGATGGTTGGACAGGGGCCAAAATGTGAGATAAGGAGATAAGGATAGAAGACCCAAGAAACATGAAAGCAGAGGAAGGAATATAGGTGGAGGGGGATAGGAGAAAGATATGGGGTGGGGGTTGGTTATCTAAAATTGGATAATTCAATTTTCATACCATTAGGCTGTAAGCTATCCAAGCGATATATGAGGTGCTGTTCCACCAGTTTACGTATAGTTTCACTCTGAGCTTTCAGTCCTGGGCCCCCTCCATTGCCAATGTAGAAATAGGAATAAAAATGGTTAGTAACCAGGGGGTCCAGCAGGCTTTGGGGTACCAAACGCAAGTGTTCAGCGAAATGGTCACCTTGCCCATGGTCGGTGGGGGCGCTGCGAGTCGACTTTTTTTTTTGGTGTATCAAATGTTAGTTTAGGCGTCTCTTGGTGTGTCTTATGTTGAGCGTGGTGCAGTGGGCAAAAGGGGAACTGCTTTTGGCCGCCTCCTCGACAAAGAAGCGACTTTTTCCATGTCGCCTCCCTCGCGGCCTAACAGCTTGGATTGGAGCGGCCTTTCCCAGAGTCGGGCATGGAGCATCAGCAGCAGGTACAGCGTGGACTTTTACATCGCCTAACGGGTAAACCCTTGGCGGGGGTCGCCAGAGATGAGTGCTCCGATCGCTGGCCTGGTACTTTGGCATCATGGGGCTGTGGTCTGTGGAGCTTCTAGCCGTGGGCGGGGCGTGAGTCTGGGATCCCTTGCCTAAGAGAAAAGCTCCGACTGCCGGCCTGCGGCCTATAACATCCTGAAGCCGTCTCCAGTAGGAAAGTGCCAATTCGGGACCTCCAAGCCGCGGTGTGTGTTTGACCGTACCGACGTCGGAGTTTTGATCATTCCGACGAGAGGGCCTGTACATCGGGCCGTCTGTAGCGGCGACTACGGAGGGTTTATGGACCCGACCACGAGTGAACAAAGGAGGAGGACTGGCTGAACTTTGTTGTCTTCCACCACAGTGAAGAATGCTGTGGTGGATGTTTGTGTTCAATCTTATTGTGTGTTCTTTTTAAGTGTAGCACTACTGGAAAATTAATTTCACTGCACCTTCGGGTGCATGTGACCAAAAAATTGACTGACTTTGACTTTAGCCTACCCTTGGTCTTGCCGATGTAAAGGAGGCCACATTAGGAGTTGGCATGACTACTTTATCTTCAAGAAAAGTAATGTCCAATTGCTATAATTACAGGAGTCTCACTGCCTTTTGTCAAATGGAAATGCATTGCAAAGATCTTCTTCATTCATCTCATACAAGTGGCCAAAGAGTTTTTCCTAAAGTTGCAATGCATATGTTGCCATCAAAAGTTTAAAAGGACACAATAAGTTAAATCAAAGAATAGTGTAGAGAACAACACCTATTACAATATATGGCCTTTCTTAAACTCACAAAAGCTTTCGATAATGTTAATGTGGAGTGTAATATCTTTTTCTAATGTGGCTCTGCTCATAGAATCATAGAAAATAGCTGCAGGAGTGGGCCATTCGGCCCTTCAAGCCTGCACCGTCATTCAATATGATCATGGCTGATCATCCAACTCAGTATCCTGCAGCTGCCTTCTCTCCATACCCCCGATCCCTTTAGCCACAAGGGCCACATTTAACTCCCTCTTAAATATACAGTGGCTAGCAAAAGTTTTCATACCCCTTGAACTTTTCCACATTTTGTCACGTTACGTTTCCACATTTTGTCACGTTTGTCAACAACAAACGTAAATGTATTTTATTGGGATTTTATGTGATAGACCAACACAAAGTGGCGCATAATCTGTGAAGTGAAAGGAAAATGATACATGGTTTTCAAATTTTTTTACAAATAAAAAAACTGAAAAGTGTGGTGTGCAAAAGTATTCAGCCCCCTTTACTTTGATACCCCTAACTAAAATCCAGTGCAACCAATTGCCTTCACAAGTCACCTAATTAATAAATCACCTAAAAGAGTCCACTTGTGTGTAATCTAATCTCAGTATAAATACAGCTGTTCGATGAAGGCCTCAGAGGTTTGTTAGAGAACATTAGTGAACAAACAGCATCATGAAGCCCAAGGTACACACCAAACAGGTCAGGGATAAAGTTGTGGAGAAGTTTAAAGCAGGGTTAGGTTATAAAAAAATATCCCAAGCATTGAACATCCCACGGAGCACTGTTCAATCCATCCATCCGAAAATGGAAAGAGTATGGTACAACTGCAAACCTACCAAGACATGGCCGTCCACCTAAACTGACAGGCCGGGCAAGGAGAGCATTGATCAGAGAAGCAGCCAAGAGGCCCATGGTAACTCTGGAGGAGCTGCTGAGATCCACAGCTCAGGTTGGAGAATCTGTCCACAGGACAACTATTAGTCGTGCATTCCACAAATCGGGCCTTTATGGAAGAGTGGCAAGAAGAAAGACATTGTTGAAACAAAGCCTTTGCAGTTTGCCACAAGCCATGTGGGGGACACAGCAAACATGTGGAGGAAGGTGCTCTGGTCTGATGAGACCAAAATTGAAGTGTTTGGCCTAAATGCAAAACGCTATGTGTGGCAGAAAACTAACACTGCACGTCACCCTGAACACACCATCCCCACTGTGAAACATGGTGGTGGCAGCATCATGCTGTGGGGATGCTTTTCTTCAGCAGGGACAGGGAAGCTGGTCAGAGTTGATGGGAAGATGGATGGAGCCAAATACAGGTCAATCTTGGAAGAAAACCTGTTAGAGTCTGCAAAAGACTTGAGACTGGGGTGGAGGTTCACCTTCCAGCAGGACAATGACCCTAAACATACAGCCAGAGCTACAATGGAATGGTTTAGATCAAAGCATATTCATGTGTTAGAATGGCCCAGTCAAAGTCCAGACCTAAATCCAATCTCTGGCAAGACTTGAAAATTGCTGTTCACAGACGCTCTCCATCCAATCTGACTGAGCTTGAGCTATTTTGCAAAGAAGAATGAACAAAAATTTCAGTCTCTAGATGTGCAAAGCTGGCAGAGACATACCCCAAAAGACTTGCAGCTGTAATTGCAGCGAAAGGTGGTTCTACAAAGTATTGACTCAGGGGGGCTGAATACTTTTGCACGCCACACTTTTCAGTTTTTTATTTGTAATAAAATTTGGAAACCATATATCATTTTCCTTCCACTTCACAATTATGCACCACTTTGTGTTGGTCTATCACATAAAATCCCAATAAAATACATTTACATTTGTGGTTGTAAAGTGACAAAATGTGGAAAAGTTCAAGGGGTATGAAAACTTTTGCAAGCCACTGTAGCCAATGAACTGGCCTCAACTACCTTCTGTGGCAGAGAATTCCACAGATTCACCACTCTCTGTGTGAAAAATGATTTTCTCATCTCCGTCCTAAAAACTTCCCTCTTATCCTTAAAATTGTATTTATGCTCAGAATTGTATTACCATTTCAAATTTGGTACACAATATCCTGCCGATGTAATCCTCACCAATCATTCAAATGTGATCCCCAGCAACAGATGCACATTTGTATCAAGCAAGGCAGTGTGATTGCTCCAACCCTCTTTGAAATCTTCTTCACTGCAATATTGCATCTTACTTGCCTGTTGCAGTTTAGTTAATCGACAAAATGAATGAAAAACTGTTCAACATTTATCATCCCACTCCTGAACCAAAGGCGTTGTAACATCAGTATTCATTTAGAATAAGCAGACAATTTTCCCTTCATTAAAACATACAAAAAGATAAGCTTTACACTAAACATTCGAAGGGCTTGAAGGGCCGAATGGCATACTCCTGCACCTATTTTCTATGATTCTATGATTCTGAGACAAGCTCTTCTATTGTCCTTGGGAGTCAACTCAGAGCAAAGGCAGATATTGTTTCAAAATTTACCACTGCTTCTAATGTGTATCACAGCTTTCAGCTGACTGAGGAAAGGTTAACAAACACCTTAACCCCATACCCAGCATCATGCTTATTTTCTACTCACTACCATTAATTACAGTCCCCTGTGTGATTTGGCCTCACAGACATCCTTAGAAGCCTCTAAACACTGAGGAAGTACTACTAACACTGTTGTTACAACATCCTCAAAATCAATTAAACTATCAAAAGCATCCTCTATAAATATTCCCAGTATGGAGAATCTGATCATGCTTAACCAGCTGTAGTGGATAGGATACATTGACAGCACATTGAACACCAGACTCACCAAACTTTCACTTTACTCCAAGATATTCATAGTGAGAGATTTCTGTTAGGATAGAGAAAATGCTTCAAGGTCTTCCAAAGATTCATTGAAAAAACTGTAATATCTTGTCCAACTAATGGAAATCACTAAGCCTGACCAGTCAAGTCAAGTCAAGTCAAGTTTATTCGTCACATACACATACGAGATGTGCAGTGAAATGAAAAGTGGCAATGCTCACGGATTGTGCAAAAAAACAAACCACAAAACAGAATGGAACAGAATCACATATTCACATATCACATATTTGTGAATTTGTACTATTCACAATTCAAAATGAAACTAAACACCTTGAGTCTCTACCATGCGAACACCAGAGCTCATTCATGAACAGAAGAAAGAGCATGCCATATACTAGCCATTTGCCCCCAGAATCCGCAGAGCTGAAGTTAAAGTCAGCTGAAGTTTAGGCAACTGAAGGTTTAAGTCATCATTAAACCTGAGGCAGGAGGACGACTTTCGAGTTTAAAAAGAGTTACTATATAGTCAGAGGACAACTACCTACAGCAAAACAGATAAAAACAAAACAGATTTCAACATTGAAAAGGAGTGATTAGACATCATTTTTCTTGCATCCATTCCAGGAATGCAGTAGTGAGCTAGAAAAGCTTCCCAATAGAAGCATATAGCATGGCCATGGCCTTATAAAGCTTAAAAGTTGTTAAGTGAAGAAAAATGATTGGAATTAAATATTAAAACAAACTTTGGATGACCAACAATGGGAGAAAAATGCAAATTCCATTTAAAATGAATAACAATAGTGAGATGATGATTGAGAATAGAAAAAAAAACCAAGAGAAATGTAAAATCTAGTTCTGTTAAGAGACATGATGAAACTATGAAAATGAATTTATTTTTCACCTTGATAGGTGTGATAACGTTTCTTGGAGTTGTTGAAAAAGTGGGTTATATCCATATCCCTGTTTCTAAATGTACATTCGCTGTGATATACTGTTTTGTTCCATTGGAGTCCAATCTAAGAGAACAGCCCCATAAGTTAATTACTACAATCAACCAGATGGAATAAACTCTTCCAACAATATACATTCCTATATTCCCTAGGAATCATTAGATATCTAATCAAAGGCGTTCTCATCATCCAAATCACACAAACAAAATAACAAGTACAATCAGCTTTTAAAGAGAAATTGCCACAAATCTATAACACATTTCCCATGTTTCCAAGTTGGAAGATTTGAATGCAAGATGGAGTAATCAACCTAGAAATTGCCCCATGCTTTTTTTTTTGGCATAATAAGACTTTTATGACAATCACGTAAAAAGCTACATGGTCAATTGAGAGGTTAGAAGAGTAATGTTGTTAGGGGTTTCCTTGTGTAATTCCAGATTGAAAACCATACCAATGTTTTGCAATTTCTTGCTACTGTCAGTGTATAGCCCCACTGGTGCAATCTTCACAATCAACTATTAAAGGAACAAAACAATCTAAATAATCTTCTTTCAGATACAGGTGAGTGTTGACACAAATAATAGATGCTTCAATGATGTGAGGAAGCTTGGGAGAGTGCTTCCAAGGTCTCAGAATATTCTGAACAGGCTGACAAAAAATACTGCTACCAGGAGGAAACATATTTAAGCATTGAATGGCCATGGAATCCCTTTTGAACAACAGCCAGAAATTGCTGGCTGGAGGTTGCTAGGGAGGTAGTTGTAAGATTATCAATTAAGTCTATAAATGACTGCACTTTGGGAAGAAAAATATCTGTGCCTGCTCTGTCTGTTTCTGTGGACTGAAGGATATAAAGTTTAAATCATTTCTCCTGCAGAATGGTGTTCAAGTGATCTTCTTATTGCAGTAGTAAGCAGCAGACTGTGAAATGTGCTGAAGAAAAATAGAATAACGATAGAAAATCATATAGGAATAGAAACATTTCTAAAAAATTGTAATTTAAAGGAATTAGATATGGAAGACAGAGAATCATTAAACGCTGAAATAACAATTAATGAAATTGAAGAATCTATTAGGTCATTAAAAAATGGTAAAGCACCAGGACCGGATGGAATTGGTTCGGAATTTTATAAAATATTTGATGATTTAATGATACCACGGTTAAAGACACTTTATGAACACATTTATACACAACAGAAATTGCCTGGAACATTAAATGAATCTATTATTACATTAATACCTAAATTAGATAAAGATTTGGAGGACCCAGGATCGTATAGAGCCATAGCTCTTTTAAACACTGATCAAAAAATATTAACTAAAATATTAGCACGAAGATCAAATATGGTGATCAACAAAATAATACACCCAGACCAGACTGGATTTAGACCAAAACGATACTCTTCATATAACCTGAGACGATTATTTAACATTGTATACTCGAAAAGAAATACTAGTAAAGCCCTAGCAATTATCTCATTAGATGCAGAGAAAGCTTTTGATCAGGTTGAATGGTCTTATATATTCTCGGTTTTGGAATCCTTCCAGCTAGGAGAAAAGTTTATAACTTGGGTCAAATTATTATACACCAATCAGACAGCTAGAATACAAACAAATCAAATGTTATCAACTAAATTTAACTTACTCAGAGGCTGTAGACAAGGTTGTCCGCTATCACCACTACTCTTTGCGTTAGCAATAGAACTATTAGCACTGCGTGTGAGACTACACCCTGAAATATATGGGTATGAAACCAAAGAAACGGAAAATAAAATTTCTTTATACGCAGATGATGTATTACTTTATATTACAAAGCCTGAAATTAGTATACCTACCCTGCTAGATTTAGTAACTCAATTTGGTCTACTCTCAGGATATCAAATTAATTGGAATAAAAGTGAACTTATGTCAATAATGGGAAATAACACACATATTACAACAATTCCCTTTTACGATAGCAAATGAAAAAATTAAATATCTTGGAATTTATGTAACAAAAAGACATGACTCTTAATTTAAATCTAATTTCCTACCTTTATTGAAAAAATTACTTAAGAATATTCTATATTGGAAAACATTACCTATCTCAATGTTAGGTAAAATAGATGCGATAAAAATGATCTTTCTCCCGCAATTATTATATTTATTTCAAATGATCCCGATATATCTTCCCAAAAAATTTTTTAAGAAGGTGGATTCTATAATTACAAATTTTATTTGGGATTATAAGAGCCATAGAATAAATAAGAAACATCTATGTAAAGCAAAAATAAGTGGAGGTTTAGCATTGCCTAATTTTATGTTCTACTATTGAGAAGTTTACATTAAAAATATGAATTTTTGGTTGGAAGAATTAGATATACAGCCGAATTGGTTAAAATTGGAAAAGGAAGACTGCTTACCTTTTGAAATTAGCTCGATTATATTTGCTAATACCAAATTACATTAAAAAACTTATAGAGGAAACCCAATAATAGAAAATGGGATACGTATTTGGAAACAATTAAAAACATCTTTAAAATTGGAATGTATACCACTGGATCTTCATATTGCAAACAATATCACTTTTAAACCCTCTAGGATGGATAAAGGTTTTTCACAATGGAAACATTATGGAATTAATAAGATACGGGATCTCTATAGGGAAAACCTTTTTCTTTCATTTCAAGAATTACAATAAAAATATGGACTACACTCAAAAGAATATTTTAGATATTTACAAATTAGAGATTATGTTAAATCAAATACACAAGAATTTAGAAATAGAAAGATAGAAATTCTAGATGAATGTTTAAATAAACATCCAAACACAGAAAAATTAATATCATATATTTATAATATTTTATTGGAAAATGATGCACCACGGTCGGAAATATATAGGCAAGCATGGGAAAGTTAATTAGGACAATCAATTAGTTTAGAAGTATGGGAGGAAAGTTTACAACATATACACTACTGCTCATTAAATGCCAGACACTCTCTGATGCAATTTAAAATTTTACATAGATTACATCTCTCAAAGTCCAAACTAAATAGAATTTTTCCAAATATTTCTGCTATATGTGACAAATGTCAACACCTAGAAGCCAAACTAACGCATTCATTTACCAAATGCATTAAAATTACTAATTTTTGGTCAGAAATTTTTAAGATAATTTCAAAGGTAGTTAATACAAATCTGTATCCAGATTCTAAATTAATTATATTAGGTATATTAGAAACTGATCAATCACTAACAACAAAACAACGAATTTTTATCGATTATAGTTTAATAATTGGTACTAAATTTTAATACTAAAATTTTGGAAAGGTCGTACCAACCCCACTATTAAAATGTGGATTACAGAAATGTCGGAGACACTTCATTTGGAAAGATTAAGACTTGTCCTCTCGGACAGGCTAGATCACTTTAGAGGAACATGGTCTCCATTTATTGATTATCTAAAGGGACAAATGGGCTCGGTTTGAGGGCCTGACTGAAACCTGGACGGGGAATGGATGAAGAATTATATATAATAGATCACTGATATATCTCCAATGTAGAATAGAATGTTTAAAACTCCACTCATATTATTGATTTTCTATTTTTATTATTATTTTAATTTCTTTTATTATTTCTTTCTATTAATTTCCTTCTTTATTAAAAATAATAAAAAAATATGTAGAAGTATAAACAAGAATGACTGTAAATGTTATAAATATTAAGAATGTATGTGATGAATAGTAAATTCTTTTGTTTCTCTTTTTTTTCTTACATTTTAAATTGTCTTAATATGTATCAATATGCATTAACTTCTAATAAAAAATATTAATTAAAAAAAAAAGAAAAATAGAATAAGCCTGGATTGATCATGAGGTTGGAAAGCTAAATGTGACTATAACCCTGATCTCTATATGCAAAACATTCCACACACATATGTTAGATTATACTGTATGTTAGGGGGTCACAATTCTCATTGAGGACAAAGAATGCACGTACAATGGTTACAATGGTTATTTGTCACATGTACAATGTACTGTGACATTCATTTTTGTACATAGTTCAGTAAACGTACCACTTTTACTGATATGCACTCAGATCTAGTACAATTGTATAGCAGACAGATCACAGAGTCGAAGATAGATAGAAAATGCTGGAGTAACTCAGCAGGACAGGCAGCATCTCTGGAGAGAAGGAATGAGTGGCGTTTCGGGTTGAGACCCTTCTTCAGACTAGTCAGGGGAAAGGGAAATGAGAGATATAAACACTAATGTAGAGAGATACAGAACAAATGAATGAAAGATATGCAAAAAAGTAACGATGATAAAGGAAATAGGCCATTGTTAGCTGTTTGCTAGTTGAGAATGGGAACCTGGTGTGACTTGGATGGGGGAGGGTTGGAGAGAGGGGGTTACTTGAAGTTAGAGAAATCAATATTCATACCACTGGGTTGTTAGCTGCCCAAGCGAAATATGATATGCTGTTCCTCCAATTTGCGATTAGCCACACTCTGACAATGGAGTAGGCCTAGGTCAGAAAGATCAGTGTTTGAATGGGATAGGGAATTAAAGTGTTTGGCAACCGGGAGATAAGATGGGCTACATTTGGTCTCACCGATGTATTAGAACATCTTGAACAATGGACACATTCGATGAGGTTGGAGTTGCAAGTGAACCTCTGCTTAAGCTGAAAGGACTGTTGGGGCCCCTGGACAAAGTTGAGGGAGGAGGTATAGGGACAGGTTTGCATCTCCTGTGAATATAAGGTATATTCTTTAACTTCAAGTAACCCCTGAACTCCCTCTCTCTCCATTCTTCCCATACCCAGGTCACACTAGGTTCCAGTTCTGTACCTGTACACTGTACATGCATCCTAACTTCCCATGTTTCATATATAATGGTACAGAGTTTCATTTATACAGCAGCATTCTCTATATTCTCCATTTAAACAATAACCTGCTTTTCCATTCTTTCCAAATACCATCCTTAGTTAGTCACACAGATTGATCATCCTTCTTGCAGTTTAGTACAAGATAAACATAGAAACATATAAATAGGTGCAGGAGTAGGCCATTTTGCCCTTCGAGCCAGCACCGACATTCAATGTGATCATGGCTGATCATCCATAATCAGTACCCCGTTCCTGCCTTCTCCCCATATCCCTTGATTCCACTAGCCCCAAGAGCTCTATCTAATTCTCTTTTGAATGCATCCAGTGAATCGGCCTCCACTGCCTTCTGAGGCAGAGAATTACACAAATTCACAACTCTTTGGATGAAAAAGTCTTTCCTCATCTCAGTTCAAAATGGCCTACCCCTTATTCTTTAACTATGGCTCCTGGTTCTGGACTCCCCCAACTTCAGGAACATGTTTCTTGCATCTAGTGTGTCCAATCCCTTAATAATTTTATATGTTTCCATAAGATGCCCTCTCATCCTTCTAAGTCCAGTGAATACAAGCTCCGTTCTTTCATCATATTACAGTCCCGCCATCCCGGGAATTACCCTCGTGAACCTATGATGCACTCCCTCAATAGCAAGAATGTCCTTCCTCAAATTAGGAGACCAAAACTGCACACAATACTCCAGGTGTACAACTGCAGAAGGACCTCTTTGCTCCTATACTCATATCCTCTCGTTATGATGGCCGACACGCCAGGTCTTGTTGCACTTCCCCTTTTCCTAATCTGACTCTATTCAGAAAATAATCTGCCTCTTTGTCCTTGCCACCAAAGTGGATAAATTCACATTTATCTGCATTATATCGCATCTGCCCACTTAACCAACCTATCCAAGTCACCTTAAGTCTGATTAAAGATAGTATAAATGTCACCGATGAGGGAGATGGGATGTTACATCCACACTCTAGCTGGTGAGAGTAAGATTCAGTTGCCAGATAACAGCCAGGAAGAAAGTGTCCCTGAACCTCCAGGTGATGCCAGCAATGGCTGCCTCACCAACAGTCTGTCTGTCCCTTCCTTATTTTGTTGTTTGTTAGTATGTATGTTTTAGTGTTCTTTAGCTTGTTTTATGTGGGGGGTGGGGGTTGGGGGAAACTTTTTCTAATCTCTTACCTGGACGGAGATGCAATTTGTTTCCCTATCATATCTCTGTCCGCACTGTGGCCTAACATCGAGGAGTTGGCGGCCTTTGCTGGCGACCGACTTCGGGAGCTCCACCGCGGGAGCCGGCGGACTTACCATCGTGGAGCCTGCAATCCCTTTGCCAGAGATCGATCTCTGAGCTTTATCGTGGAGCTTGCGGTCTCTGGTCAGCGACCGATTTCAAGAACTCCATCGCAGAAGCTTCGGCCACCGGCTGCGGGAGCTTTGATCACCCTGATATGGGAGCTTCGACTGCCCCAACCACAGGAGAATAAAGAGGAAGAGGATTGGACTTTATTGCCTTCCATCACAGCAAGGAACATTGGGAATCTGCTGTGGTGTATGTTTATGTTAACTTTTATGTAGTTGTATGTCTTATTACATTTTTTTTTAATATGGCTGTATGGTAATTCAAATTTCACTGTACCTTAATTGGTACATGTGACAATAAAATGACCTTGAAACCTTGAACCTGGAGGTGTGTGTTTGCAAAATTCTGTAGCTCGTGCCTGATAGACCTCCCACTGATAATGGGGAATTAGTAATAGGAAATATGGAAACAGCAGAAAATCTGAACAAATATTTGTATCTTCATTGTAGTAAGAGCATCTCAAAAAAGGTAGAAAATGCAGGAGAAAAAGAAAGCAAGGAACTTAAAACAAACACTATCTCTAAAGAAAATGTACCAGGCAAACTAATGGTGCTAAAAACGGACTTCCCTGAAGATGATGACCCACAATCTATTGCCTTAAATGAAGTGGCTACAGAGAGAGTAGATATATTGGTTGTGATCTTCCTTCGTTTCTGGAAAGTTGCCAGCAGACTGGAAAACCACAAATGATGCATTCCCATTAATAAAGTAGGCAGAATGAAAATATAATGCTGTTGGCCAATTAGTCTGTCACCCATCATTGTGACAATGCTGGATCCCTTATTAATGAAGTAGCAGTAAAATATTGAGAAAACCATCATATCCATTAACTATTAAAAGTCTGATCTTGGATGGGGATGTGTTTGTTCGTCTGCGTATTTGTTCATGTGTGTGTTTGTTTGTTTGTGTATAATCACATTGTCTCGAAAAAACGACGCACTAACGTATTTTACATATTCCAGTAGAGATTTTTCACGTGGACTCCGAAATCGCCTTATCTGAAAAATTCATGCTTTATTTCTCGAGTTATTAATGAACAGAGCCAGGATGTTTAGGCACTAAAAACCAC
Source organism: Raja brachyura (assembly GCA_963514005.1). The sequence goes on from OY740807.1 coordinate 27,045,229, forward strand.
TGAAAAGGGCATAATACAATTACAAAAAAGGCAGGAAAAGGCATTTATAGACAAAATAAGGCATAAAAAGGCATTTATTTCCACCACCAAAATATGGTTTAAAATGATAACATAAAGGTTATCATTAAATGACCAAAGTTGCCTGGTTGCGCATTATTACTAGTATTTTTTTCAAATTATCTGGTGTTAAACTATGCCGTCTGTCTGACAGAATATGCTTCAATTGTGAAAAACTTGTCTACCTCAGCTGTGCATACCCGAAACAAGCTACAGACTCTATATTCATGTTGATATCTTGCGCATTACAGCTACCTTTGAGAACTTCAGCTATGTTTTGTATTTCTTCAAGATCTTTGTAAGCTAAAATCACTCTCTCACATTCTCTTTGTATGTCTTTACCTACATCGCCAGGAACTTTACAAATATCGCCAGTTACTTTGTTGAAAACCTGCAAGTTATTCACTAAGGTTTCGCCATGTTCCTCAAGGGAAGTTTGCAAAATTGGAAGCAATAAACACAAGATCGCAGTGGAGGGACTTTTTCTGCATGATTTAACTGATAATCCTGACTGCAGCAGATTCTTCTTCTTCAAAACAGTTGATGATTTCTGTTATCTTTTCAAAATTTGCAGCATAAAGTACAGCAGAAATTCATGTATCCCACCTAGTCAAAATTGGCTGAGGAGAAAGTGGAATCTCGGATTCCATTTCCTTGAACAACTGCACACGTGACGGTGCTTTAAGGAAGATTTTCTTGACATTGGAAACTAGGCGATCGACATTTGGAAACAAGCTACGTATGTGCTTGGCAATTCTTTGAGTTTGAGCTAAGCATGTCAAATGCATCATTTTGGGGAATAAGCAGAGGAAAGTCACTAACAGAAGAACATTCTCGTGTTTTATACCTTCTAGCCAAAGTACAGAATGACGATATAATCAACTGAGCAATAGTTGAGCTGTTTGACTTCTCCAATACGTTCGATGTCAACAAATACTCCTTTGATGGTTGACCTGCCTCCAGTATACCGATGACCACATTGGCAACATATCTCCCCACAGCATCGGTTGTCTCGTCTAATGAGATCCATATTTTGTTGCATGCAACTTCATCTCAATTTTCTGCACAACAATGTTGAAGACAAAACGTCTGGAGGGGAATATTTGTTATCTTTACCAAAATACTTAAAACTAAATTGGACCCACATGTAAAACTGATCATATTAGGTATCTCAGTGGCCTGTTCTAAGCTAATGATATTTCAAAGGCGTTTCCTCAATTACGGCCTAATAATGGCGAAAGAATTAACACTACATTTGGAAAACATTAGGCTTGTCTTGGCCGAAAAACCAGATCAATTTCTTAAGACATGGACACCCTTTACTGAATTTGTACACAATAGTATGTTGAAACACAAATTTAAATTTAAATCCGATGCTCTGTTGTGTAAAGGGGGGAGGAGGGGCAAGGTATATCTCCATCTTCTATTATTCTTTTTACTCTCTGCTGCACTGTTTGGGTAGTTTAGGTGTCTTTTTTTGTTTCATTTCGGAGTCACGTGAGTGACTTCGTGAAGAGCCCGCCGGCGCGCATGCTCGACATATCGTCGTAACGCGTTGCTGCGACGGCTGGCGGTGGAGCGCGCTCCTCACCAGCCCTTCATAAGGGGCCACGGAGGTGAGTATTCCACCTTTAGTTGGTGGTCCTTGTTGTCTGATTATGTCTTGCAGCAAGGACATGGATGGGAGTTCGAAGGGCCGGAGGACGTCAGGACGAGTTCGCCGGTCAACAGTTCCGGGGCCTTTACCATCGGCAGTACCTGCAGCGCAGGCCGGGACTCAGGCGGAGATGTGGGTAAGCCCTGTGTTCACAGGTCCAGATCCGCCAGCACACCACAGCTCGGAGGAGTTCGGTGAGGAGGAGTGTGGTGTGCCGCCAGAGCAGGGGGACCCTGCCATGGCAGTCAGGTTGTCAGCGGGCTCGCTGGCGACCTCGAGCAGGGCGCGTGCCGTTGCACGGCCTGTTCCACTCAGCCCTCCGAGAAGGGGGAGGGGAGGAGCCCAGAAGCCTAACCCTGTTAGGGCTAAGGCATTGCCTGTCGCGGAGGAGCGGTCAGGTTCCAGGGCGAGACCCGGGGCGGCTGTGAGGTCCAGCCGGCACACCCCGACTCTCGACGCCGGGACGGGTCGGTTGAGTCGGGTCTCGTCGCGGTCGCCGAGCCCCCCATGGATGGGTGGGCGAGACCATGCGTCGGCAACGTCCACGATGTGGGCAGCCGGCAAGACTGCGCGGGCCCCAGGCAGCCATGCTTCGGCTGGTGCCGACACCTCGCCGCATGTGCCCTTAGTGGCAGCGGCTTCAGCTCTCGCTAAACGGAGGCGATTGAACACGCCCGCGCAGGAATCGCGCAGTTTCGCCTCGGCGGCTGTTAGCGACAACTACCGGCACCGGCAGGGCCTCGACGAGGTGCGGGCCGATGACAGGAGCCCGGTTTTCTTTTCAGAGCCGGAGGACTCCGACCACCTGAGTGTTCAGGGTGAAGGGCGTATTGACCGTATGGAGCGGCTGCTGGAGCTCCTGCTTCAACGTCAACAACAGCAGGGCAGCAACAGGCACAGGGCGTCTTCACCAACATCTACTATCAGCCTGGAGCAGCACGAGGAGGAGGTTCTGGTGGATCCCGTACCACCTCCGGTGGAGGTGCCAGCGGAGGAACTTTTGGATGTGGCGACCAAATTCGCGGCCCCACATACGGCTGGTCTTCCTCTCAATTCAAAGCTGGCAGCCACAGTGGACTTTCTTAATAATCAGGTGCTGCAGGAAGAAGTCCTCATCCAGGCTATGAGCCGTCACAAGGCTCCATCAAACTGCAACTCCCTCAACGTGCCTGTGGTCAATACGCCAATATGGGGCAACATCAGTGCGGCTATCCGTCAACAAGAGCTACAATTGCAGCGGATCCTGAAACTCCTCACGGCCGGTATTACCGCCTTTGCGCGGTCGGTGGACGAGGACGAGCTGAATTTGGACCAGGAAGATGCTCTGGCCTTATTGTGCGCGACCCAGCACGAAATCAATGGGTTTCGCAAAAACAGCATCCGCCCAGCACTCAACCCGAAGTTTGCAGGATTGTGCAAACCACCGCCGCCGCCGCCGCCCCGTCAGCTCTTTGGTGAGGACCTCTCGAAGAGAGTCAAAGAGCTTGACGAACAAGCCAAAACGGTGGGGATCATGCGCTCTAAGAGTGCCCCCACACCGTCCGGCTCAAAAGCTCCATACATTCGCTCACGAGGGTCGGCCAGTGCCTCGACGAGGACTCACCCTCTAGCTCCACAACGACAACAACACCAGAACCAGCACCAAGGGTCTTTTTTAGGACAGGGTCGGCAGAGACCTTTTTGGAAATCGAAGACGCCGCGCCCTCAAGCCAACCCAGCACCTCCACGGCCACCCACACGTGTCAAGGACCGCCGGTAACCACGGAGGTGAGGGGGTCTGGTTCTCTCTTTTCTCTCTGTTTAACTTCCCATGTTGGTGGTCGTTTACGGTTGTTTTTGGATGCATGGGGTAATTTTACTGGTGATGAGTATGTATTGCGGAATATTCAGGGGCATAAAATTGAGTTTATTAATGGCGACATTCCTCCATCCCAGCACATGCCTGGTCGTACGTTCAAATTGTCTGCTGCAGAACAGGCAGCAGTTTACAAGGAAATTTTAAGTTTGGAACAGAAGGGTGTGATTGAGAAAACAGTGCATGAGCCAATTGAATTTGTTTCGAACATATTTACTAGACCTAAGAAGGATGGAGGCTGTCGTGTCATTATTGATCTAACCCGTTTGAATACGTTTGTAACATATACTCATTTTAAAATGGATACGTTTGAAACAGCCAAATCATTGATTTCTCATGGCTGCTTTATGGCATGCATTGATTTGAGGGATGCATATTATTCAGTATCCATCCAGAAAGATGATAGAAGGTTTTTGAAATTTATCTGGATGGGGCAACTTTGGCAGTATAAGGCTTTGCCTAATGGGCTTACTACAGCCCCTAGATTGTTCACTAAATTGGTGAAGCCAATCATGGCTTATTTGAGACAACGACATCATATAGTTATGGCCTATTTAGATGATGTCTTTATTGTGGGCCACACCCTGCAATTGGCTGAACAGGGTGTTGCAGCTGCTGTCAATATATTTCAACAATTAGGATTCATTGTCCATCCAGAGAAATCAAAGTTCTGCCCTGCCCAGGTAATTAATTACCTAGGGTTCACGGTGAACTCAATGAGCATGAGGATAACTATACCAATTAACAAAATTGAGGAAGTCACTAAGGTGTGCAGAGATTTAATTGGCACCAATATACCATCGATTCGGCATACAGCCACAGTAATTGGCAAGTTAGTGGCTTTGTTTCCGGCAGCACGATATGGACCTTTGCATTATCAGAATTTGCAAAGAGCTAAAATTACTGCGTTAAAATGGAACGCTGGTCATTACGATCGATCTATGCAGCTGCCGTCCGAAGCGATAACTGAGTTGCAATGGTGGGTGTGTCACATTAGCAACTCATTTAAGCCTGTCAGGGAGGCTAATCCGGTGGTATATTTACAGACTGATGCAAGCTCCAATGGCTGGGGAGCTACTGATAATTGCTCTAGTTGTGGGGGTAGATGGGACACCCTTGAGGCATCGATGTTGTTGACTCAAGGGATTAACTATTTGGAGTTGCTGGCAGCATTCCACGGACTTCGTGCATATTGTTCCAAGCTTGTTGGAGCACACGTCCGTCTCCAAATAGACAACACCACAGCTGTGGCATATTTAAACCATATGGGTGGTACCAGGTCAGTTTCGTGTGACAAATTGGCTAACTCAATTTGGCTCTGGTGTATTCAAAGAGACATTTGGATTTCAGCTACCTATTTGCCAGGTGAGCTTAATACTGTGGCGGACACCAGGTCACGCAAATTTAATGACAACATTGAATGGATGTTGCATCCTGAGATTTTTGCTAAAGTCACAGCCAAATTTGGTAAACCGGACATTGACCTTTTTGCGTCACGGTTGAACCATCAGGTACCAGCCTACGTTTCATGGGAACCAGATCCTGGGGCAATAGCGCTAGATGCATTCTCGCTGGACTGGGGGAATTGGGTTTTCTATGCCTTCCCTCCGTTTTGCCTCATCAGTCGGGTATTGCGAAAGATTCAGGCAGATGCTGCCAAGGGCATCCTTATTATACCCGACTGGCCCACACAGCCTTGGTATCCGGTGGTCTTTGACATGCTCAACGAACCTTGGGTCCTTTTGAAGGGTTGCCCACAATTGGTTACTCACCCTGTGTCAGGGGAGCCACATCCCTGCCATGGCTATTTAAATTTGTTGGCTTGCAGGTTCTGAACAGGCCGTTAGTCCAATACGGCCTCTCGGCTCGGACCATGGATACCATCGGGGCGTCGTGTCGAGAGTCCACAAGGCGAAGATACCGCTCGCATATTAAGAAGTGGGAAGCCTACTGCAGCCGCTCTCGCATCACGTACGATGACGTGACAATAACCGACGTCCTGGAATTCCTCGCGGGGTTGCACCATGATGAACACTTAAGTTACAGTGCCATCAACAGCGCCAGAAGTGCGCTATCATTCTACCTCAAGATTGGGGTAGGATCCAACAGGCTAGTGTCCAGACTCATGCGGGGTATATTCAATATGAATCCGCCTACACCACGCTATAATATCACCTGGGATGTCAGGGACGTATTAACCCTGCTCAGGACGTGGTCTCCCATGGAAGGGCTCCAACTGGACCAACTCACCATGAAGCTGGTGATGTTACTAGCGCTGACTTCAGCTCAGAGGGTACAGACACTACACAAACTGCGTGTCGACAGAATGACATCTACCCCTACAGAAGTAGTCTTTTTCGTTGACGAGCTACTAAAGCAGCATAGACCTGGGTGCACAGGGCTGCAGCTGAAGTTCCCGGCATACCCCGCAGATGCTAGGCTATGTTTAGCCTCACATATCTGCCACTATGTCAAGGTGACGGCACGCATCAGAGGAATGGAGAGATACCTGCTTGTCACTCATAAGAGACCTCATCATCGAGTGACAGTCCAGACGATATCCAGGTGGCTTCCAGTCGTCTTGGGTAAGTCAGGTATCGACACTAATGTGTTCAAGTCTCATTCCACCAGGGCTGCATCGACGTCAGCGGCGAGGGTCATGGAGGTGCCCATGGACCAAATTCTCGCCACAGCAGGATGGGCGAATGAAGCTGTGTTCCAGCGTTTTTATAACAAGCCTGTTGCTGCTCCTCTACAGTTCGCAGAAGCCGTGCTGAATGCAGGTCAAGAACGTGGAGATGTCCCCGCATGAGGGGTTTTTGATTTGTTATTAATAAATATGCTTTTGTTTTGCAGTATGAGCTATTGAGCCAGTTTGTCCTCCCATCCATCCCTGGTAGTGGTGTGTCAGCATGGACGTGGTCCAGGGCGTGTAATCACAGAAGCTTTGAAGTCTTCACGAAGTCACTCACGTGACTCCGAAATGAAATAGTAAGATTGAACGAGAACTTACCAGTTCGAAGGTTGATCTTTATTTCATGAGGAGTCGAAGTGAGGGATTTCGTGCCCTCCTCGCCCAACCCTCAATCACCTTCATCTGGTAATCTTAGTCAATTCAATCATACTATGCGAAGTCATTTCTATTGTTGGTTCTGTGATTCCACGCCGCTACTTTGAAGTATGTCGAGCATGCGCGCCGGCGGGCTCTTCACGAAATCCCTCACTTCGACTCCTCATGAAATAAAGATCAACCTTCGAACTGGTAAGTTCTCGTTCAATCTTACTATTCTTTTCTATTTTATGCCTTCATTTTTTCCTTTCTTCTTTTCTTGCTTTCCCTTTGTTTCCTTTTTTCCTTCCTTTTAAATTAGGTTATAAGGTTAGAAATGAAGCTGTACAATAATTGTATAATTGCAGATGCCAAACGTTTTATCCTTGTACAATTGCTTCTAATAAAAAAAAATTAAAAAGCAAAAAAGAAAAAAGAAAAACGTTGAGGTTGCTGTTGCGTATTCCTTCTCTCCATAGATGCTGCCTCACCCGCTGAGTATCACCAGCATTTTTTTGTCTACCTTCAAATTTTCCAGCATATAATGTTCTTTCTTAAATAGATCTTGGAGAAGGCTGAACCAGCGGGCACCGGCACCAGCACGAATGAATGAATGACCAACGGTGGCGCCCCCGGTTTTGCCCTGGTGGTGGAAGTATTCTTGTAAGTTATACTATGTTAACACGTTAAGAATAACATTAATAGTAAAGTTTTAACATAGAAAATGTCATTGTAATCACGGTACAACTAGAGAAAATGGCACGTCCTTTTGGAAAAACAGCATAAAAAGGCTGATTTAGGCACTCGATTGTGAAAAGGGCATTATCCTTGTGAAATCATCAAAAAGGGCATGAAAAGGCACTGATGGCAAAATCCTGGCTCTATTAATGAAAATGTTCACAAATCTGACAAAACTTTGAAAAAAAACCTACTATCTTTCACTGATGACATCACAATGGATCTGCGTCCCTGCCGTCTTGCTCGCACAGCGAGTGACATCACCCCACCCCCACCTCTCCCTCCCCCCCCGTTATTCAAAATGAGCAAGTCGGGCTCTGAAATGAAGCTGCCAAAATCGCAGTCCTTTGGTTGACACCCGCTCCCCGCTCTCCGCTGCCCACTCTCCCCCTCCTCCTCTCCCCCCTCCTCCTCCTCCCCCCCCTCCTCCTCCTCCTCCTCCCCCCCCCCCTCCTCCTCCTCTCCCCCTACTCTCTCCTCCCCGGCCTCTCTCTGCCCCCCTCTCTCTTCCCCCCCCCTCCTCTCCCCTCCCTGGCCTCTCTCCTCTCTCCCCCCTCACTGTCCCCCCTCTTGCCCCCCCTCTCTGCCCCTTTCTCTGTCTCTGCCCTTCTCTCTCTCTGCCCCTCTCTCTCTGACTGTGCCCCCTCTCTCTACCCCACTCCCTCTCTAGTCGCGCCTGCGAGTTGGGGGCTATGCGTGAGTGGATAGAGCGGGGGTGGGGTAAAAGGAGCAAATGAATAATATTAATATATATCAAGGGGGTGGTTAGTGTGTGTGTGTGTGTGTGTATGGGGGTGGTTAGCGTGTGCATGTGGGGGGATGGTCAGTGCATGTGTGATGTCACAGGCCGCCCCCTCCCCCCCCCCCCCCCCCCCGCGCATTGAGGGGACAGGACCCAACGGGTCTCACTTGGTCTAGTAACTATTAAAAGTCTGATCTTGGATGTGTGTGTGTTTGATCGTGTGTGTATTTGCTTGTTCGTGTGTAATCACATCTTTGTGAAAAAACAATGCAGTAATGGTAACATTTGTACATATTCCGGTAGAGATTTTTCCCGTGGAATCTAAAATCCACTTATCTGAAACATTTCAGGCTTTATTTCTCGACTTATTAATGAAAATGTTTAAAAATACTTTGAATTTATAATGGTTTTTCCTGTTAAAAATCACAGCTTCCAACACACTTCCAACACACTTCACAGCTTCCAACACACTTCGATACAAAGTTGCAGCAACTCTGAATTTTTCAGCTCAATGTCATCTCACACCAAGTGCACATTTGCAACAATGTTGCCATTATAGCTCCTAGCAGGGCAGGAGGGGGAGGGTCAATTCGTATTGTAATTGGGAAGATGCTATTGGGATTTTTCTTTCAACTCCAGTGCTGGGGGAGGCTCACGAGCTATGATCTTTGCTAAGGAGTGCTCGAATCTTACCTTCTGCATCGGGTTGAATTGGAGGACCACGCCTCCCGTGAGGGTTACAGGTAGGGGATGTGTGCGTTGGGGGAGTCTGCACTTGGTCTTGTAATACAATAAAAACAGAATCTGCATTGGTTACTGGAATGAAATTTGTCAGTGAAAGAATTATTACAGGATGGTAATGAAAGGAGAACCAGTGGAGTCATAAAGTCATACAGCATGGAAACAGGTCCTTCTGCCCAACTTGCCCACACTAACCAAAGTGCCCTATCTATACTAGTCCTACCTGCCTGTGTTTGGCACATATCTTTCCATACCTCTCTTATCTATGTGCCTGTCCGAATGTTGCTTAAACATTGTGATAATACCAGTTTCAACAACGTCCTCTGGCTGCTTGGATGTTGTTTATTTGGAATTCCATAAGGCAATTTACAAGATGCAATATTAAACATTTCTGCAGAATATAAGAGCTCATGGTATTTAGGGTAACATCTTACCACGGACAGAGAAAGCCATATAACTGAAAAAAAGGACCGAATAAATGGATCATTTTCAGGCTGGTGAAATGGCAAACCGAAAAATGGGTGTACAATAATGAAAAATCAATTATCTAAACTGCAGTCTAGTTCCTCAATGAAGTGAGCCACGACATTTGGCTCATCTGTCTATCTTAGAAACATTCATACATAGCAAAGCAATTATCAACTAAATCAGAGATCTGTAAGTTGATATTATCTGAAGTGATTTGAGAGTGAAACAGTGATAAATAATTAAAAAATATGATTTACAACAGTGGTATTATCATTGATATTGTTGGCAGAACATATTATACATAATCGCAATAAGCTAAAAAGTTAAAGCTTCGAGTTGTCAATGTTGTTATAATTTGCAACATCCAAGTTAGAAACAGAAAGGTTGGGTAAACTCAGGTCCTACAGATTGGCAAGCAAGCCAGGAGTTTGCATTTCAACACAGTTTATAGCAACTAGAAGCCATTCTAAATCGAATAAACCTGTTGCTAGGCGTCAACAGGATAATCTGCTTGAAAGTATAGAAAAATAATAAGCACAGAATGTCCTAAAAAACTTTTAAAAACTCAACTAGACAGGGCAGTATTACTGTTGAAACAAAATCAGCAGACAGCAGCCAACAAGGACAGATTATAAGATTGGAAGAGACCTTTCAAGAGAAGGATTGCAGGAAAAGCTTGCAACCTTGTATGTAATTAACATTACAGAAGGAATAAGAGTACCGAAGAGACCTTAAATCAAATGGTTCAGTATTTACTAATGTACTACCCTAAAAATCCCAGGATGGGTAAGGGAAGCACGAGATAGAAAGAGAAGGCAGAAATTGGTGTGATATGGTACTTTATTTGTCATGTGTACCGAGGTACAATGAAATTCATTTTTATATGCAGTTCAGATTGCAGAGGAAGAAAGAATAATGAAAAAGTGCATCTAGGGTTTGACAGAACCAAAAGCATGAACAAGGATCATACTAAGTATACAATATAAGCTATTTTTTAATAATTGAAAGGGAGATCAGGCAGCAGAAGGAAAAATTAAGCTTAATGGAACTCCATGGATGGAGTAGTTGATTAGTCTAGGAACTAAATATGCTGATGGCAAACTAGAATATAGGAATATCTGTCGGCCAACTCCTATCCAACATTGTAATAGATGCTCCGTGGAGGCAAATGGGCTAAAAGGAGGGTACTGATTTGTGATACCAAATATCCCATTTCAAATGGGGCTTACAGAACAAATATCATGAACAATCCCAGAGCAACATCTAAATATTTTGATGGACAAAAATATAAGATATTTCAAGTTCAAGTTCAATTGAGTTTATTATCATGTGTCCCTGATGAAATTAAATTCTTGCTTTGCTGCAGCACAACAGAACATAGTAGGCATTGACTACAAAACATATCAGTGTGTCCATATACTATTATATACATAAATACACACATGAATAAATAAACTGATAAAGTGCAAATAACAGACAATGGATTATTAATGTTCAGAGTTTTGTCCAAGCCAGGTTTAATAACCTGATGGCTGTGGGGAAGTAGCTATTCCTGAACCTGGTCGTTGCAGTCTTCAGGCTCCTGTACCTTCTACCTGAAGGCAGCAGGGAGATGAGTGTGTGGCCAGGATGGTGTGGGTCCTTGATGATGTTGCCAGCCTTTTTGAGGCAGTGACTGCGATAAATCCCCTCGATGGAAGGAAGGTCAGAGCCGATGATGGACTAGGCAGTGTTTACTACTTTTTGCAGTCTTTTCCTCTCCAGGGCGCTCAAGTTGCCGAACCAAGCCACGACACAACCGGTCAGCAAGCTCTCTACTGTGCACCTGTAGAAGTTAGAGAGAGTCCTCCTTGACAAACCGATTCTCCGTAATCTTCTCAGGAAGTAGAGGTGCTGATGTGCTTTCTTGATAATTGCATCAGTGTTCTCGGACCTGGAAAGATCTTCAAAGATGTGCACACCCAGGAATTTGAAGCTCTTCACCCTTTCAACCATCGACCCGTTGATATAAACGGGACTGTTGGTCCCCATCCTACTCCTTCCAAAGCCCACAATCAGTTCGTTGGTTTTTCTGGTGTTGAGGGCCAGGTTATTGTGCTGGCACCATACGGACAGTTGCTCGATCTCTCTTCTGTACTCCGACTCATCCCCATCAGTGATACGTCCCACAACAATGGTGTCATCAGCGAACTTGATGATGGAGTTCACACTATGACAGGCTATGCAGTCATGAGTATAGAGTGAGTACAGCAGGGGGCTGAACACGCAACCTTGAGGTGCTCCCGTGCTGATTGTTATTGAGTCTGACAAATTACCACCAATACGAACAGACTGTGGTCTGGGAATGAGGAAGTCGAGGATCCAATTGCAGAGGGATGCACAGAGACCCAGTTCTGCGAGTTTGGTAACCAGCTTGGAGGGGATGATTGTGTTAAATGCCGAGCTGTAATCGATGAATAACAGCCTGACATATGAGTTTTTGTTGTCCAAGTGGTCCAGGTTTTTGTCGAGGTAGGAGTTGATTTGCGCCATCATCAACCTCTCAAAGCACTTCATCACCACAGGCGTTAGTGCCACAGGTCGATAGTCATTGAGGCACGTCACCTTGCTCTTCTTGGGCACTGGTATTATTGATACCCTTTTGAAGCAGGTGGGAACCTCAGACCTCAGGTTGAAAATGTCCGGGAAAATTCCAGCCAGTTGGTCCACACAGGTTTTTAGAACACAACCAGGTATACCATCAGGTCCAGGCGCTTTTCGAGGGTTCATCCCTCTGAAGGATTTCCTGACGTCGGCCCCTGTGACTGAGACTGAAATACCATCACAGCAAATGGGGGCTCGGGAAGGCACATTGGTGTTCCCCCTATCGGTGTTCTCCCTATCAAAGCATGCGTAAAACACATTGAGCTCATCAGGAAGTGTTCTGATAATGAAGTATGCATTGGTACTCATGGATGTGACAAGTAGGAGCAAAGAAAAGTAATTCACTTAGTTTAGTGCCTGAGGTGTTTGGGAGTTTGCTTGCAGCTATACAAAGAGGAATGATTATTGTGTTGTCACTTTCACAGCACTGTAAACACAATAAATGGCTCCAACAATCACAAAACAAATTCACATGACCCAAATGCACATTCACTGCATCCAGCTGTAGGAATAATTTCAATATTAATATATATTAAAAAAATTATTGTTATATTTTGCAAGACATGGACATGGAAATTTCATTTAGTAATGAAAATATCAGTATTTTATGTAGGGAAAGATCAAGCCAACAGTGACTGTAGGGCATGGATTTTGGAGTTGCAGTCACGTAATTCTAGCCAACCGTAATGCATTTTGTCAGTGGTACACTCTGCAACCACAGTACACTGATGGAAGGAATACATGTTAAAGATAATGGATAGGGTACCAATCACACCATCTGGTTTGACCTGGATGGTATTGAACTTATTGAATGTTGTTGCAGCTCCACTCATCCAGGTAAAAGAAGAGTATTCCACAAGCTCCCCAATTGTGATTTGATGTTGATGAAAACTTTTTAAGGGTCTAGAACTTGCCACAGGAAACCCAGTTTCTGACCTGTTCTTGTAGCCACAGAATAAATGGTTCAATAGTGACCAGAGAATGGGGAGGGGACCTCATGATGATAATGCTAGTGAATGTCATGAATGGGTAGTTAGACCCTCAGCTATATGCGATATTGATTGCTGGCACTTCTCTGGTATCAGTATTTAGAATTGCAGATGCTGCTTTACAAAAAAATACAAATTGCAAGAGTATCTCAGCGGGTCAGGCAGCAACTTTGGACAACATGGATAGACGACGATTCGGGTCAGAACCCTTCTTTGTGTCTACGTCTGAATGTTGTTTAGATGTGGCTTTTTGCGGGCTTGTACTGCTTCAATTGCTGAAGAACTGAAAATAGAATTAAGAATTGTACAAACATCTGGTAACATCCCATCTCTGACATCATTGGGGAAGGAGGATCACTGCTGAAATAACTGAAGATAGAGTTAGATTTAGTATGCACCCCGAAGAAACTTATTCAGTGAAATCATGAGTGAGATGATTCACTTTCAGCAGCTATAATCAACTTCCTTTCTGTCGATTATTACTTCAATCATTGGACTGTTTCCCCTTAATGCCCATTTATTTAAATTTTACCAGAGTTGTCATACTTGGTCAAATGTCATACTTGGTCAAATGCAGCCATGAAGTCAAATCCAGTCACTCTCACCTTATTTCTGGAATTCAGTCTTTTGCTTTATGTTTGTGGTATGGATGCACGGTGCGTGGTTAACCAAACCTAAATTGGGCAGGTTATTGATGAACAAGAGCTGCTTGATAGTGCTGTCAATAATATTTTTAATTACTTTGCTGGTGACATGGACAGAAAATTGGTTGGCAGACAGGAAACAAAGAGTAGGGATTAATGTGTCCCTTTCAGAATGACAGTCAGTGACTAGTGGGGTGCCGCAAGTCGGTGCTAGGACCACAGCTATTTACAATATACATTAATGATGTAGATGAAGGGATTGAAAGTAACATTAGCAAATTTGCAGATGACACAAAGCTGGGTGGCAGTGTGAACTGTGAGGAGGATGCTATGAGATTGCAGGGTGACTTGGACAGGTTGGATAAGTGGGCAGATGTACTTTAATGTGGATAAATGTGAGGTTATCCACTTTGGTGGCAAAAACAGGAAGGCAGATTATTATCTGAATGGTCTCAAGTGGGAAAAGGGGAAGTAGAACGAGATCTGGGGGCCCTTGTTCATCAGTCACTAAAGTAAGCATGCAGGTACAGCAGGCAGTGAAGAAAGCTAATGGCATGATGGCCTTCATAACAAGAGGAATTGAGTATAGGAGCAAAGAGCTCCTTCTGCAGTTGTACAGGGGCCCTAGTGAGACCACACCTGTTGTATTGTGTGTAGTTTTGGTCTCAAAATTTGAGGAAGGACATTCTTGCTATTGAGGGAGTGCAGCGAAGTTTCACGAGATTAATTCCTGGGATGGTGGGACTGTCATATGTTGATAGAATGGAGCGATTGGGCTTGTATACTCTGGAATTTAGAAGGATGGGAAGGATCTTATTGAAACATATAAGATTATTAAGGGATTGGACACGTCAGAGGCACGATACATGTTCCCAATGTTGGGGGAGTCCAGAACCAGGGGCCACAGTTTAAGAATTAGGGGTAGGCCATTTAGACCGGAGATGAGAAAAAACTTTTTCACCCAGAGAGTTGTGAATTTGTGGAATTCTCTGGTCTACACTGCCTTGTGGAAGGCAGTGTAGACCAATTATCTGGATGCTTTTAAGAGAGTTAGATAGAGCTCTTAAAGATAGCGGAGTAAAGGGATATGGGGAGAAGACAGGAACAGGGTATTGATTGTGGATGATCAGCAATAATCACAGTGAATGGCAGTGCTGGCTCGAAGGGGCGAATGGCCGACTCTTGCTCCTATTGTCTATTGTTTGAAATGGCTACATTGCGTAATTCTTAATTTCAAAACCTGATTCTTAAAACACTAATTCATTGAACGTGGAGTTATCAAAACTAAAAGTGCTGAATGACAAGAATAAATTAGGCAAAAGTACGGCTAAAGTCCGTCTGTCTTTTTTTTTAATTTTTGTCTCATTAAATGGTTTTGATTTTATTATTTTTTCATTATTATTTAGCTGTGTATATGTTGGGGGGTGGGGGGAAACCGTTTAATCTCTGCCCTGTACGGGGACCTGTGTTTTTCGCTGTCGTGTCTCCGATGTCTTTCGGCCTAACATCGTGAAGCCGGCGGCAGCCTCCGGCCGGAACCAACCTGAGAGCTCCAGTCGCGGAGCCTGCGGACTCGCCATCGCGGAGCTGGCCAACTTCGGAACGGGAAGAGCAGTGGTGGCTGCGACCCAACTTCGGAGATTCGGAGGCTCCGGCCGCAGGCCCGGTGGACAGGAACATCGGGAGTTCGCAGGTCCCTGGTGGGAAACCGCTTTTCGGGGCACCGGCAATGGCAACATCTCCCGCCGGAATCGCGGGGTTTAAAGGACTCGGAGCGGGGCCTAACATCACCCGGCGCGGCATAAACGGCCGCGGGACTTACCATCGCCCGCCAGGGGCTTTAACATCGTCAGCCCCAGTCGTCTCAACGTTGCAATTGGATTGCTGGACCGCGGGAGAAGAACAAAAGGAAGAGATAAGACTTTTGCCTTCCATCACTGTGAGGAGGTGTTGGAGATTCACTGTGATGGATGTTTGTGTAAATTGTGTTAAGTGTGGGTCTTGGGTTTTTTTGTAACATTAATACTGTAGAAATGCAATTTCGTTCAAACCAAGTCGTTTGAATGACAATAAAAGGCATTCTATTCTTAGCAATGTTACAAAATTTTGAGATTTAAAAAATCAAGTCTGCAATTTATCCCATCAGATAAAGCATAAAAAGAAGTTTAATTTGACACCTAATTCACTTTCATATTTTCAGCATTAAAAAAGTTATGGCAATTTTCATACTCGGAAATTAGCTTGTTCCCTATTGCTTTTCCATTGACTTAACACAAAAACTATGATCAAGGACAGTCAAAAGCCCATAACTTTCTTAAAAATTAAGAGAACTGAAAGAAATGTTGAGTTATTATAGATTGAAGTATTCTGAAACAAATATGAAACAATCTTACTTGGATGACCTGAAATTAAAGCATATAATTAGTTAGTTATCGAATTGTAGCTAATTACACAATTCAATTACCAGATCTAAACATCTATCAATTTCTTAAGAAAAAATGAACATTTTTAAATAGCCTAAGTGTCCCAATGACATTCATACAATAATTCACAATATAACATGATTTTTAAATCTCATTGTCATTAATTTATAGGCCAAATGGAAGGAATTTAGTGTTTAATTCCCGTAAATTAATGGTCATTTAAATCATCTTGCGAGTGGGATTTTCTGGAACCCGATCGATTGGAACGTTGCGGTTGTGGTGAATTTAAACCCCATATTGGCAGGAAAAATACTGCCGGTTCGTATGGGGAATAAATCACCTTCTCGCAAATGAGATTTTGATTAAAGGTATCCTAAGAAGCACTTTTTAATGAAAAAATAAACTGTGTGCCTTGCCTTGTCCCCTACGTGAGGTCCATCCCGTTGTCGGTGTTCACGTCTTTAGAAGATTATTTCCAAATCACTACAGCAATTAAATTACCAAGTGCAGTTTAAAAATCATTTCAGAGAACGGCAGTCGAAGCGATTTTTCTTCATCAACTACATAGGCTGTTCAACATCGATTTGAATGTGCTTCCAAAATACCGCATTTTAAACCCGCCCCCCCCTCTCAAAGGCGCCAAAATCGCACACACGGGCAGTGACAGAACTGCAGCGCTGCTAAAGGTAAGTATTGTAATATACCTACTATTCTATTCTATATGTGATCCATTAGATGCAATAATACCTTTGCCCCGTCATATCTTTCTATATGATCCTCTGTGATGTGTTTGCTGGGGTTAAGAAAATATAAAAACTGTTCACATAGTCCCATTTTAATCCAGGACTGTAGCCAACAAGAATGATTTTGACAAGATTTACACTTCATGAATACAGAGAAGGTGTGAATGAGAAAATCAGATTTCTAAATTAAATAATTAAGAAATAATTTCTATAGGACTTTATGTAGCTAAAGTGATGGCACCATTTAAAAATATATGACACCGACCAAAACAGGCCTAAGAGTGCACAATATTCTCCAACTTCTCCATCCTCAAGATGACCAGGATCAATCGTGCTTTCAAAGCATGATGGAGTTTAAAACGTAAATGTCAAAACATTCCAAGAATTGAACAGCGTACAAAGACATTAATCATATATTTGTTTTAATATGTTTTATTGTATAAACCGTCCAGTACAGATTATTCAGAAATATAGATCACAAGTAATTTTAATCCAAATAGTCTCTGAACGCGTTTCATTCTAATAATGCCAAGGAGCTAGCTGGTTTCCAATTCTTGTTACTGAACTGTGATGTTTGATTATTGTTACAATACATATTACCATATTGTTTCACTCTACTAATTTAATAAACAAATATTTACCAGGAAGCTAATGCGACCCTGGCTCCTGGCACTTACTGACTCTATTGGTAGTCGGTGATATCATGCTTTGGTATCGCAGCAGTGAAAGTAGATTGAGAGCAGAGGCTGCGATATAAACTGAAAAACAGTCACTTCATCAGCAACTAAGGATGCCAACATCCACAAAGGGTTGCCAGCTGGCATGTCTGTTTTCGACCCCTTTAGTGTGCTTGGTAACAGTGAAGTGTTTCAAAACTAAAAACAGCTTGAAATATAGATGTGTAACACTATCATAATCACATGCATATGAAGGGAATGTTTCTGTAAATTATGGTTGTCAGCTAGCAGCGAATTTAGTTTGGAATTTCTGTTGTTTGGCCATGGTGTCAGGCTTTGGTCTCAGAAATGATTATGGAGTAAAGCCTAGCCAAGAAGAATATTATTTTCATGATTTTGACTATATGGATAAGGAGAGCCCTCTGTTGAATCAGTCATTTGTCATATAAATAGTTATGTAAAGAACAGCACTGAGAGACATCTATGTGTTTCATTTAAAATACCTTCAAATCAGATCAGAGAGCACAAAAATGTATTGATTTGGGGGAACATACCCTCTAATCCACATCATAAGAATGCAGCTATATGTGGGAATAATAATTATGAAGGCAGCGATTTTGTATGAATGATTTCAAGCTACATGTAAATATCTCTTAAAAACACTAAACTTTGCACTTCACATTGAAATATGTGTGCCTGGATGATGATTTACAGTGTTTGTAATTTTTTCAGTTTATATTTTTTGTATCGTTGTATACTCTAAGAACAATATTGACTTCTCCTGGAGTAAATCGTGTTGGCCATTACTTCTAGTGAAATCATACTAAATATCAAAATTGGAACAGACAACTACAGTACAGACTAATGTTTGCATCTACAATTTTCTTAGGGTCAATGTGCAACTAATTTCATTGTCTATCATACAACACATTTCTACCCTTCCTAATCTTACAGCTCCAACAAATGATTGTCATTCAACAGTCATAACATAAATATAATTAGGACAAACCATTGTGTTCTGCATTGACAACCATTTTGGAACCAACTCCGCTGGCATCAAATATCTCACAGCTAATATCTCTTACTCATGTGGAGAGGAATTCGAGTAGATATACAGTTAACTACTAATACATTGCAGACAAAGACAATGCCAGGACACCAACCTGTAGGACTTGGATCCAGTAAAGAAACAAATGTAATTTTCACATATGTGTTTTGATCTCCAATGTATCAAAATGCACCACTAAACTCACATGGACCTACTAGGGATGGTCAGCATGTTTTGTGCAGGGGAAGTTTTGTCTCACAAATGATTGAGTTTTTGAGGAGGTGACGAGCTTGATTGATGAGGATTCGGGAGTGGATGTTGTCCACATGGACTTTATTTAGTAAAGTATGTGAGAAGGTACATCTTGGTAGGCTGATCCAGATGATTAGTATAATTTAGTTTAAGTTTAAAGATACAACATGGAAACAGGCCCTTTGGTCTACCATTAATATTGACCATCACTCACCGATTCGCACTAGTTCTGTTATCCCACCTTCTCATCCACTCCCTATAAATTAGTGACAAATTATAGAGGCCAATTAACCTAAAAACACACATGTCTTTGGGATGTGGGAGGAAACTGAAGCACCCAGAGGACACCCATACGGTAACAGGGAGAATGTTTAAACTCTGTACAGATAGTACCTGATGTCAGGATTGAACCCGGGTCTCTTGCACTGTGAAGCTTATTAAGTTATATAGAATAAATTATGAATTGGTAAGTTGAATGCAAAAGTGGCTTGGCCATAGAAGATAGAGGCTTATATGAAGGGCCATTTTTCTGACTAGATGTCTGTGATCAGTGGAGCTTCATAAGTATCAATGGCTTAAATTATCTGGATAAAAACGCAGGTGGTTAGATTATTAAGTTTGCAGATAACACAAAAAAAATTGGTGAATTTGTGGATAATTAGGAAGGTTGTCAAAGGATATGAAAGGATATGGATCAGTTGGAAATTTAGTCAGTGAAATGGCAGATGAAAATGAACCTGGATAAATGTGAGGTGAGGCATTTTGGGAGGTCAAATGCAAAAGGAAAGCACACAGTAAATTACAGAACCCTTAAGAGCACCAATGTACAGAGGGATCTTGGGGTACAAGTACATAGCTTCCTAAAAAAGATAATACAAGTGGATAGAGTGGCATGCTTGCCTTCATTGGTCGGGGAATTAAGCTGAAAGGTTGCAAGTCATGTTGCAGCTGTGACCACATTTGGAGTATTGTGTGCAATTCTAGTCGCCACACAATAGGCAGGATAAGGAGGCTTTGGAGAGGGTGCAGAAGAGGTTTATCAAGATGTTGCCTGGAATGTCGGCAATACATCACTCCCTGAAGAGCTCAATGCGTTTTACGCACGCTTTGATAGCGAGAACACTGATGTGCCTTCCCGAGCCCCCATTCGCTGTGATGGTATTTCAGTCTCAGTCACAGAGGCCGACGTCAGGAAATCCTTCAGAGGGGTGAACCCTCGAAAAGCGTCTGGACCTGATGGTATACCTGGTCGTGTCCTAAAAACCTGTGCGGACCAACTGGCTGGAGTTTTTACAGACATTTTCAACCTGTCATTTCTGAGGTCTGAGGTTCCCACCCGCTTCAAAAGGGCATCAATAATACTGGTGCCCAAGAAGAGCAAGGTGTCATGCCTCAATGACTATCGACCAGTGGTACTAATGCCTGTGGTGATGAAGTGCTTTGAGAGATTGATCATGGCTCAAATCAACTCCTATCTCAACAAAAACCTGGACCCACTGCAGTTCGCTTACCGCCACAACAGATCAATGGTGGATGCGATCTCGCTGGCCCTCCACTCTGCTCTGGACCACTTGGACAACAAAAACTCATATGTCAGGCTGTTATTCATCGATTACAGCTCAGCATTTAACACAATCATCCCCTCCAAGCTGGTTACCAAACTCGCAGGACTGGGTCTCTGTGCATCCCTCTGCAATTGGATCCTCGACTTCCTCATTCACAGACCACAGTCTGTTCGTATTGGTGGTAATGTGTCAGACTCGATAACAATCAGCACGGGAGCACCTCAAGGTTGCGTGCTCAGCCCCCTGCTGTACTCACTCTATACTCATGACTGCGTAGCCGGTCATAGTGCGAACTCGATCATCAGGTTCGCTGATGACACCACTGTTATGGGACGTATCACTGATGGAGATGAGTCAGAGTATAAAAGAGAGATCGAGCGACTGCCCATATGGTGCCAGCACAATAACCTGGCCCTCAATACCAGCAAAACCAAGGGACTGATTGTGGACTTTGGAAGGAGTAGAATGGGGACCCACAGTCCTGTTTATATCAACGGGTCGATGGTTGAAAGTGTCAAGAGCTTCAAATTCCTGGGCGTGCACATCTCTGAACATCTTTCCTGGTCCGAGAACACAGATGCAACTATTAAGAAAGCTCATCAGTGCCTCTACTTCCTGAGAAGATTACGGAGAGTCGGTCTGTCAAGGAGGACTCTCTTTAACTTCTACAGGTGCACAGTAGAGAGCATG
This sequence comes from Raja brachyura, assembly GCA_963514005.1. The sequence goes on from OY740807.1 coordinate 27,066,210, forward strand.
CTGACCGGTTGCATCGTGGCTTGGTTAAGCAGCTTGAGCGCCCTGGAGCGGAAAAGACTACAAAAAGTAGTAAACACTGCCCAGTCCATCATCGGCTCTGACATTCCTTCCATTGAGGGGATCTATCACAGTCGCTGCCTCACAAAGGCTGGCAGCATCATCATCAAGGACCCACACCATCCTGGCCACACACTCATCTCCCTGCTATCTTCAGGTAGAAGGTACAGGAGCCTGAGGACTGTAACAACCAGGTTCAGGAACAGCTACTTCCCCACAGCCATCAGGCTATTAAACTTGGCTTGGACAAAACTCTGAACATTAATACCCCTTTATCTGTTATTTGCACTTTATCAATGTATTCATTCATGTGTGTATTTACATACATAATGGTATATGGACACACTGATCTGTTTTGTAGTCAATGCCTACTATGTTCTGGTGTGCTAAGCAAAGAAAGAATTTCATTGTCCTGTCAGGGACACATGACAATAAACTCTTTTGACTCTTTTGACTTTGACTTTGACTCTTGTTTGTTTTTGTGCCTGATACGAATGAACAATTATTGTAATTCATCCATGTGCTCTTTTAACGTTTACCTTTACTTATCTACTGTCATCCCTTCAAGTAATGTTCCTTGCCCCACTGTGATGAAGTAAATCTTACATAACCCTACAATAATTGGCATGTGCATTTAGCCTTGCACCATAATTAAAAATTGTGTTCCAGATTCCACAGGCTTCAACTGCAGTCAGAATCAGAGTTCTACTTGTTCGGTAAGCCTCTCACAACAATCAGAATTTCTGGTTTGCCTTATGTTGTCAGCTTTGCAATATCTTGCGTTCCACATTTTCAGTAATCCTTTCATCATACTCAGAATCTGTGTTCCATGTGTACTTTAAGCTTTTCACTGTGAAGAATCTGTGTTCCATATGTTCTATGAATGTTGCAATACAATTAAAATCTGTATTTCATGTTCAGTGACCCCTGTTCTATAGTCAGTATTTTTGTTGTAGAGTCTATTGGAAGGTGAGTTTGTACATTCAAATACACTTTTGATATATGTAGCTTATTTCATTTCGGAGTCACGTGAGTGACTTCGTGAAGAACCCGCCAGCACGCATGCGCGACAAATCGTCGCAATGCATTGCTGCCGACGGCTGGAGGTGGAGCGCGGCTCCCCACCAGCCCTTCAGAGGGCCGACTCAGGTAAGGCTAAGCCCCCTAGAGTTGGTGTTTCCTGTTGTGGGGACTGTTTTCTCTCCTAACAGGAACGTGGAAGGAGTCCAGGAAATACTTTGGAGTCGGGAAGCCCGTTGACCCAGGAGGGTCCAGGGTTACACTCTCGCCGGCGGAGGACGGCAGAGGGGGTGCCCGACTCCACACCGCAACCCGCAGGGGACGCCACGGGCTGGCGGCACGCACAGGAGTGGAGCTTGCCGGCTCGCCGTCAAAAGACCGGCAGCCCCGACTTTGCGCTACAGCCCGCGGGGGACGCCGCAGGCTGACGGTGTGCATGCAGGAGTGGGGCTTGCAGGCTCGCCGTTCAAAGTTAGGAGCGGCAGAGCGTCAGCCCCGACTCTACACCACAGCCCGCGGGGGTGATACTGTGGGCTGACGGTGTGCATGTGGAGTAGGGGTTGCAGTGCTTGCCATGGGCAGCAGCCCCGACTCTACACCGCAGCCCGCAGGGGTCTCTGCGGGTTGCTGGCATTTAGGAAGGAGCAGGCTTGCAAACAAAGGCAGCCTGACTCCACACTGCAGCTGCAGGGATACTGTGGCCTGTCTACATTAAAGTGCCTTGCTACTCCAGGATATGCATTTCTTCAAGAAGTTGAGACTGCCAGCACATAGAAGTTATTAAAACATGAGAGGCTGGTCACCATACTTCTTAAAGACCCTCAGGTAAGAGACTAACCTTGAATAGCTAAACATCTGTATGAGAGTTTGCTTACAGATGGATGGAGACCAGAATGAAGGCACCACAGCAGGTCTCCTAGGGCCGTGCTTGCCGGCTCGCCGTCAAAAGACCGGCAGCCCCGACTTTGCGCTACAGCCCGCGGGGGACACCGCGGGCTGACGGTGTGCATGCAGGAGTGGGGCTTGCAGGCTCGCCGTTCAAAGTTAGGAGCGGCAGAGCGGCAGCCCCGACTCTACACCACAGCCCGCGGGGGTGATACTGTGGGCTGACGGTGTGCATGTGGAGTAGGGGTTGCAGTGCTTGCCATGGGCAGCAGCCCCGACTCTACACCGCAGCCCGCAGGGGTCTCTGCGGGTTGCTGGCATTTAGGAAGGAGCAGGCTTGCAAACAAAGGCAGCCTGACTCCACACTGCAGCTGCAAGGATACTGTGGCCTGTCTACATTAAAGTGCCTTGCTACTCCAGGATATGCATTTCTTCAAGAAGTTGAGACTGCCAGCACATAGAAGTTATTAAAACATGAGAGGCTGGTCACCATACTTCTTAAAGACCCTCAGGTAAGAGACTAACCTTGAATAGCTAAGCGTCTGTATGAGAGTTTGCTTACAGATGGATGGAGACCAGAATGAAGGCACCACAGCAGGTCTCCTAGGGCCGTGCGACTTCAGATGGAAATCAGCAGCCACCATTCCAGAAGAACGCGGAGGTCGGGGAGCCCTGCGTAGCCAGGGCCCGTCTCTCCACCACGGCTGACCATGGGGCCACAATATGGTGGCGCACCGCGCGGGAGCAGGGTAGGCCTTGACTCCCTACCACTGTCACCTAAGCATAGTGACAGTGGGGCAAAGGTGCGTAACATGTGACCCGCTCGGCGGCTTGTTTGTTTCCCCTACTATGCAGGTACCAGAGCAGGGGGAGAGCTGCGCACAGGTCATGCCCCGCCGCAGCAGGAGGCATCGACATACCACCGGGGGTAACCTGCTAGATTGCGGGCCGGTGATGGATCTGCTGGAAGTCGGGGAGCCCTGCAGGAGCAGGAGGTACCGGTGTTCCACCAGAACAGGCTGCCGGAGCGCAGACCGGTGGCAGCAGTTTTTCGGCCAGGCATCCCCGTTGCTACGGGTAAAGCCGGCTATGCGCCCTCACGGACCCGTGTGGTTAAGGGTGACAGCAGGCCTGCACGGACAGCGGAGCCGGTAATGGGGACCGGTACCGATCCTTCCCTCTGCCTTCCCATCAGACAGAGGTGCCGCTTAGGTCCGAACGACGGCGGACTAGCGGTATGTCCGTGCAGGAGTCGTACAGCCTGCAGGAGCAGGAGGTGCCAGCACTGCACCGGAACAGGCTGCCGGAGCACAGACCGGTGGCAGCAGAATACGGTTAGGCGATCCCGTTGCTGCGGGTAAAGCCAGCCAAGCGCCGTCACAGACCCTCGGGGTGAGAGTGACGGTGTGCCTGCACGGACCACGGAGCCGGTATTGGGGACCGGTTCCGACTCCTTTCCTCTGCCTGCTCGTCAGGTAGAGAGGCCGCTAAGGTCCGAGAGACACCGGGCTAGCGGGTTGTCCGTGCGGAAGTCGTTCAGCCCCGCAGGAGCGGGTGCTGACGAGTATCTGTCAGCCACTTCGTAGAGGTGTGACCTACTGGCAGAAGCCCCAGCGACTCATCAGGGCCTGGGGAAGTCGACCTGTTGTCCGTGTGTAGCGGCAGCGGTCGCATGGCCAGGATGGAGCTAATGGTGATAGAGTCACTCGGGTGGAGCTCCCGCCACGGTCGCCGAGTCCCCCATGGATGGGAGGACGAGACCATGCGTCGGCAAGGTCCACGATGTGGGCAGCCGGCAAGCCCGCGCGGGCGTCGGGTCACCGTGCTGAGGCATTGGGTGCCGACTCCCCGCCGCATTTGCCCTCCGTGGCAGCGGCATTAGGCTCCGCCAAACGAAGGCGTTCGAACACACCTCCCGCGCGGGAATCGCTCAGCTTTGCTGCGGCGGCTGGCAGCGACAACTTCCGGCACCGGGTTCACCTCGACGAGGTGCGGGCCGATGAAAGGAGCCTCAGCAGTATATCAGAGCATGAGGACTCCGACCACCCGAGTGTTCAGGGCGAAGGGCGTATTGACCGTATGGAGCGGCTATTGGAGCTCCTTTTACACAACCAACGACAGGAGGCATCCATCATCAAAAGGCACAGGGAGGTTTCACCAGTCTCAACAGCCAGCCTGCGGCAGCCAGAGGAGGAGGAATTTGCAGACCCTACACCGGTTCCATCGGAGGTGCCGCCGGAAGAACTCCTTGATGTGGTGGCGAAATTTGCTTCTCCGGAGACCATGGGACTTCCCCTCAACCCCAAACTGGCTGCCACCGTGGACTTCCTGACCAATCATCAGCTCCAGGAGGAGGTCCTATCAGAGGCCATAAACAGATACAAGGCCCAGCGAACTGCAACTCCCTCAACGTGCCCATAGTCAATACGCCAATCTGGGGCAACATCAGCCCAAGGATCAGGACCCAGGAGATGAAGCTCCAGCGGATCCTGAAGCTGCTCACTGCTGGGATTACCGCATTTGTGCGGTCGGTGGATGGGGAGGATTTGAGCACCAAGCAGGAGGATGCTCTGGCTCTGTTGTGTACCACAGTATGAGATAAACGCCTTCAGGAAGAGCGTCATTAAACCCACGCTGAACCCAAAATTTGGGGGGTTATGCAAAGCACCTCCTACGCCGCCACCCAGACAGTTGTTCGGGGAAGACCTCCCGAAGAGGGTCAAGGAGCTGGATGACCACGCTAAGACGGTGGGACTCATGCGGTCACATATCTTGACCAGGCAGCAGGCCAGGGAAGTGCCATTTTCAGGCCACGAGGCCCTGCCGTTAGACCAGCAAGGACCTACGCTCCAGCTCCGCCTCAATTTCGGCAGCCTCAACAACCGAGGCCTTTTAGGACTAGGGCCCCAGCGGCCAGCATGGGTAATGCGGGCGCCGCATTATCAGCTCAACCCAGCACCTCCACTTCCGGCCAAACATATCAAGGACCGCCGATAACCATGAAGGTTCTGAACAGGCCATTACTGCGGTATGGTCTATCATCTAGAACCATGGATGCCATCGGAGCGTCATGCTGGGAGTCCACCTGGCGGCAATACCTCTCACACATCCGGAAGTGGAAAACCTACTGCGGCCGCTCCCAAATTACTGATGACGCTGTAACCATAACCGACGTATTGGAATTCCTGGCGGGGTTGCACCATGATGAACACCTGAGCTACAGTGCCATCAACAGCGCCAGGAGTGCGCTGTCATTCTGCCTCAATATTAAGGTAGGATCCAACAGGCTGGTGTCCAGACTCATGCGGGGAATATTCAATTCGAATCCGCCAGACCACGCTATAATATCACCTTGGATATCGGGGAAATACTCACCCTGCTCAGGACGTGGTCGCCCATGGAGGGCCTGGAGCTGGACAAACTCACCCTGAAGCTGGTGATGTTACTGGCACTGACTTCAGCGCAGAGGGTACAGACACTCCACAAAATACGGATCGACAGGATGATCTCTACCCCTGCAGAAGTAGTCTTCGTCATAGACGAGCTACTCAAGCAGCATAGACCTGGGTGCACAGGGCTGCAGCTGAAGTTCCTGGCATACCCCGCTGATACAAGGCTATGTTTAGCCGTCCATATCCGTCACTATGTGAAAGTGACGAGAAAACTGAAGGAATGGAGAAACCTCACCATAGAGTGACGGTCCAGACAATATCCAGGTGGCTCAGGATCGTCTTGGGTAAGTCACGTGTTGACACTAATGTCTTCAAATCCCATTCCACCAGGGCATGCATCAACGTCGGCAGCAAGGGTCATGGAGGTGCCCATGGACCATATTCATGCCACAGTAGGATGGCGAACGACTACAGTCCGGGCCTTTCATTATCCGGTATGTTTCACTTAGATTCCCCCCACCCTGGTCCCCTAAACTCCAACGAGTGCAAGCCCAGAGCCATGAAATGCTCCTCATAATTTAACCCAATCACCCCTAGGATCATACTTCTAAACCTCTGGACATTCCAATGCTAGCACATCCTTCCACAGATACGGGGCCCAAAATTAATCACAATATGCCAGATGTGACCTCACCAGCATCTTAAAAAGCCTCAGCATGTCCTTGCTTTTATATTCTAGTCCCCTCAAAATGAATGCTCGCATTGCAGTTGTCTTTCTTATCGCCGACTCAAACTGAAGATTAACCTTTTGGGAATGCTGCACCAGCACTTTCAAGTCCCTTTGCACCTCCAAATTCAAAATCCCTTCCCCATTTAGAAAGTTGTTTACGCCTTTATTCCTTCTACCAAAGTGCATGACCGTACACTTTGCTACGCTGTATTCCATGCCATTTCTTTGCCCATTCTTCCAACTTCTCTGTCCTTCTGCAGCGTTCCCGCTTCCACTCCTGCATGCCCCTCCACCTATCTTCATATGTCTCCTTTGTCTATCCTGCTTGTTACCTTCTCAAAAATCTCCAACAGATTTGTTAAGCAAGATCTCCTCAAGATGCTGACTTCACCCTATTTCATCATGTGTTTCCAAGTACCCAGAAAACTTAACCTTACTCTAAGGTTACATTTCTTACTCTAATGGACTCTAAGATATTACCAACCACAGAAGATTAACTGGCCTATAATTGCCTTTCTTTTGCCTTGCACCCTTCTTGAACAGTTGAGTTACATTTCGATTTTCCCATTCTCATGGGAATTCCGTGCCAAATTTGCCCCCTTGCGGCTTCCGTTACTATAGCCGACTTTTGAAACCGAGTTTGCCCACCTTTATCTTGGCTCCTCGGCTGACCATTCTGATACCGTTGGACTCCCCGTGGAGTCCCTGACCAATGTTTGTTCCAGCAAAATGGATAATCCAGAAAGGCTCTGGAACCAAGGATGCTGGAAAATCAGTGGTGGACTTGTAGCACAAATCTGCAATTACAGATTCAACACATGCTGCATCACGAGCACAAAACGCCAGACGGAGAATTTCAATATGTATATGTCTGCTGACTTCTGTAAGATTAGTCGACAGTTGTAAACTCTTTTTTCCACCTTTCAATTTCTTGATGTTTCTGGGCTTACAAAAAGCTTTTTAAGTGAAGGTAAAGCAAACCATCCTGATTTAAGGAATTTCATCCTTAATGTGGAAGTTACATTTTGCCTGTTTCAATACATTCAGATATTTATTGATTTATTGAAATAGCCTATGGCTTAATAAGGTGTTTTGAACTGTGGTGTTTTAGTAAATGTGAATGCCAGATACTTTATTAAGGTTGAAAAGACCTTCACAGAAGTAAACACAAAACCTTCCCAAAAATCGTAAGGAATAAAAAGTCCAGAGAAAAAGATCAGCTGAAAGAAATTAGCAATGGTAATAAAAATACCTTTCAAGATATAAATGAAACTGAAAGTATTTAAATCCCCAGGACGTGATGACCTGCATTACTAATATATTAGCTTCAATAAGTTTTACGAGGATGTTGCAAGGACTTGGGAGCCTGAGAGGTTGGGTATGAATGAATTAATGAATGAATGAATGAAGAATGAATTGGCCAAGTATTCACATACAGGAATTTGCTTGGTGCTCCGCCCATAAGTGACAACATGACATACAGTGACAGTTAAAATGGTACATAAAAAATAAATATTAATAATAAATCATTATTGATTAAGCATGTGAATTAAATGAAATACCAGAGCAAATGAAGGCTACAGATTTTTGGTTATTGAGTAGAGCTACTACTCGTGGAAAAAAAGCTGTTTTTATGTCTGGCTGTGGCAGCTTTGACAGTCCAGAGTCACCTTCCAGAAGGAAGTGATTCAAAGAGTTTGTGGCCAGGGTAAGAGGGGTCAGAGATGATCTTACCCGCTCACTTCCTGGCCCTTGCAGTGTACAGTTTGTCAATGGAGGGAAGGTTGCTGCCAATAACCTTCTCAGCTGATTGGACAATTCGCTGCAGCCTCCGGTTGTCGTGCTTGGTGGCCGAGCCAAACCAGACCATGATGGAGAAGGTGAGGACAGACTCTATGATGGCCGTATAGAATTGGACCATCATTGCCTGTGGTAGATTGTGCTTCCTCAGCTGCCGAAGGAAGTACATCCTCGTTGTGCCTTTTTGACGATAGAGTCGATGGTAGCCCCCCACTTAAGGTCCTTGGAGATGATGGTTCCCAGGAACTTAAATTACTCCACAGATGTGACTGTGGTGTTGTTGATGGTGAGTGGGGTGAGGGGAGGGGGAGCTCTCCGAAAGTCGACAATCAATTCCACTGTCTTAAGAGCATTGAGCTCCAGGTGATGCTCCATCATCTGGAAGTGGTGGCGCTGCTTGGCAGCTGTGGCTCACCTGCAGTCCGTCTGTTTTGTATTTTATTTTTGTCTTTGTGTCTGTTTTTAGCGATTATTTTGGTTTATTAGGCTGTGTATGTGTGTGTGGGGGGGAGGGTGGGAGAAACAGGGTTTTAGTCTCTCCCTTCGGGGGGATGCGACTTTTCTTGTCGTGTCCCCCGTCACCGTCTCCATCTGGGCTGAGGCCCTAATGGCCGAGCTGGCGGCCTTCCAGCAGCGGCGGCACGGCTTCGGAGCTTCAGCGGTGACCTGGCTTTCGGAGCTGCGGTGCTCCAGCAACGACCTGGCTTTCGGGACTGCGGTGCTCCAGCGACAACCTGGCTGCAGTGCTCCAGCGGCGCCCTTTCAGGGCGGCGGTGCTCCAGCGATGACCTAGCTTTCGGGGCTGCGGTGCTCCAGCGATGGCCTGGCTTTCGGGGCTGCGGTGCTCCAGTGACGGCCTGGCTTTCGGGGCTGCGGTGGCCAGCGACGGCCTGGCTTTCGGGGCTGCGGTGCTCGAGCAGCGGCGTGGCTTGCGGGGCTGCGGTGCTCCAGCGACGTTCCAGTGGCGACCTGGCTTTGGAGCTGCGGTGCTCCAGCATTCCAGCGGCGGGCATTGTGGCGGTGTTCCGGCATTCCAGCGACTGCGGCCCGGTTTTGGAGGCTCGGCCGCGGGCCTGGTGGATGGCAGCATCGGAGGCCTGGATCTCCTCAGCGCAGAGGGAGAACAAGGAGGGAAGAAGACCAAGACTCTAAGACTTTTGCCTTCCACCACAGTGAGGAGGTGTTTGGTGAACTCACTGTGGTGGATGTTAAATTTGTGTTTATTGTGTGGTTTTGTTACTTTTAATATATGTATGACTGCATGGACGAAATTTCGTTCAGACCGAAAGGTCTGAATGACAATAAAGGTAATTCAATTCAATTCAATTCAGGTTGTTGCAATGGCACCAGGATGGCAGCTGTGACACCTTCCTGTCTGTAGGCAGATTTCACCCCATCCTGGATCAGTCCAATCAGGGTTGTGTCATCCGCAAACTTGAGAAGCTTGACAGAGGAGTCAGTGGAGGTTCAGCCATTGGTGTAGAGAGAGTAGAGTACGCAGCCTTGCGGTGCTCCTATGCTGAGGGTTTGTGGGTCCAAGATGTGCTTTCCCAGGCTCACATGCTGCTTCCTGTCTGTCAGGAAACTGGTGATCCACCGACAGAGGGGTTTAGGCACAGTCAACTCAGAAAGTTTGGAGTGTAGTAGCTCTGGCACAATGGTGTTGAATGCAGTCCTAAAATCAACAAAGAAAATCCTCGCATAGGTCCCCTGGCGGTCTAGGTGCTGGAGGATGAAGTGCAGGCCCAGGTTGGCTGCGATATCCACAGATCTATTGGCCCGATATGCAAACTGCAGAGGGTTCAGCAGGGGGCTTGTGATATTTTTCTTTGGAACACTGGAGGCTGAGGAGTGATCTTATAGAAGTGTAGAAAATCATGAAGGGAATAGATAGGGAGAATGCACAGAGTCTGTTTCCCCAGGTAGTAAAGTAAGAACTCAAGGGCATAGATTTAAGATGAGAAAGGCGATAGGAACCTGAGGGACAATTTTTTTTGCACAGGTGGTGGTGGGTATATGGAACAAGCTGCCAGGATTAATTGAGGCAGGTCCTCTTCTGTTTGGGGAATCAAGAACTAGAGGGCATCGGTTTTAAGATGATAGGGACCCAAGTGGCAACTTTTTCATACAGAGTGTGATGGGTATATGGAACAAGCTGTCAGAGGAATTGTTTGAAGCAGATACAATAACAACATTTAAAAGACATTTATGTGCATACATGGTGATGAAAGGCTTAGAGAAATCTAGGTCAAATGCAGACAAATAAGACCAGCATAGATGGGCATCTTGGTCGGCATAGATGAGTTGGACCAAGGTGCTGTATGACTTTAGACTTTAGAGATATAACATAGAAATAGGCTATGGAAACAAGCACACGTGGTTACAGGGAGAACCTACAAACTCCGTACAGACTGCACCTGTAGTCAGGATCGAACGCATATATTTGGCGCTGTAAGCAGCAACTCAACCACTGTGCCACACTTACACAGACTCAAAAGAGTAGAGGGGAAATAGCTCGAATGAACAGATGGGAGAAAGAAGTGGGGCAACAGCGAGAATGCGAAGGTTGATACAGATGAGTAGGAGTTGATTGGCAGATAAATGTTAGATGGGGAGGGAAGATTGGATATTGTGATAGAGACTGGGAAATTCAGACATCTGCTGAGAAAGGAAGCTAAAGAAGGCCGAGGGTGGACAAGTCAATGCAGGCATGGGAAGGGGAATTAGAATGTCTAGCAACCAAGAGATCTAGGTGCCATAGTGGACAGAGCACAGAAGCCCACTATCCTTGGGTTCCTGTCTCAACATTTGTTCCAGCTCACTGGCTCTGATGCCATTCACATTAGTTCTGGCAATGAAAACTATTTGCTTTGTTCGAATGAGGCCTGCATGCCAAAATGTCTCAAACCACATACCGTCTTCCTCTGAGAGTTTCTTTTCTTGCTCTGCTCTAACCCATCCTACATTAAATCAACACCATACTGTTAATTCCAAACCTCAAGACAATTTCTATGCAGCCTTTTGTAAAAATAAGAAATTTAACACTGAAAGGTTATAACCAAATGAGCCACAATTCCCCATTCTTTTGTTACTTTTGAGCTTTTGACATGAATTTCTAACAAATTTTTGATCCCATTTCAAAAAGAGTGTTTTCAGGTTTTTATTTTACAGCTGTACAGTTTAAACAGTGGAAAGGATCAAACAACCTTCACAGCTTTGCTAGTGACCTAGATTGGTCAGAGTGTTGAGAAAACAAGCACAACACAAGGTTTAATCAATTCCATGGTTATTTACTGCTTCCATCAGAAAGTTCTTTCCCATTTCAATTAAGGCAACTTGCATTTATATAACTTTATAATTATAAAAAAACAATTTCAATGGAACAGAATTTATAACTGAGCCACACAAAATTTTAAGGCAGATGTACAAAAGTCTGTTCAAAGGGATAGGTTTTAAGATGTAACTTAAAGGGGAAAATAAACATTTATCAGAGAATTACAGAGCTTGGTGCCACCTAAAGGTATAGTCACTGAGCAATGTCACTAAATGTGTTATGGTCCAAAGGATCTGCAATGCTCACTATCCAACAATCCTCAACTCCTCCGTCCATGAATTACAACTGATTTTCTCTGCGACGGCAAACCCCAATGGTGAAACGAATGCTAGCCTTAATCTATGTAAACCTGTTTGGACCAGGTCCAAGGCCTGATGACATCCTGATCTTAGCCGAGACAATGTTTAAGTCCTTTATTAGGAGTTGAAAATGGAGGAAATACTCAGCAGGTCAGAAAGCATCTTGGAAAGAGAAAGAGTTAACATTTTGTGTTGAAAACCCTTCCTTGGAGACACAAGAACCTGCAGATGCTGGGATCTAGAGCAAACAACAAGCAGTTGGAGGAACTCAGCAGGTCAGCCAGCATCTGCTATTTCTTTCCCCACTTTCCAAATTTGCAGTGTGCATTGTCGAGAAAACAATTGCCAAATTAATAGGTATTTTCTGGAAAAGCTGCACAAAGGTAAAGAGATAGGGAGAAAAGAGGAACATAACACGGAAAGGAGGGGCACTATTATCAACGTAACTTCAATGTCTAATTGGTAATATTTTCTTGTTCTATTATCATCAGGTTTTCTTGTTCTATTATCATCAAATCACGAATAAAGAAAATCACTCAGAATATCTTTCTGTACCCTTTTTATCTGCCACCTTTAATATTCACAATATTATAAGCTAAGGAATAGAATACAAATCATTCCAATACAATAAATATATTGCTAAACAAAAGCATTTGTTGTTCAAAATGTCTACAGTAATATTTTTATTGTTCTCTGCCTTTTATGCTAAAGCTGATCATCTTACTGCAGTCAACTCTGAAGGTATTTTATAAAACACTTGCCAACTGTAAAATCACTAAGTATTATGAATTACTGTCCAGCAAATATTTCAAAACAAGAGTGATGGAACATTGTTGAAGTAAAATTTAAACTCCAATGGCAAAATTTCCAGACAGAAACAAAAAGATTAGGATTATTGCTCCCCCGAAGCCAAACACCCTTTCTCATGTCCAGACAATGTTAATACGTTGGTAAAAATCTATGTTTTATGGTTCTTAAAGACATGCTGGTACCAATAGAACTCAGTTGCTTACCAATTTAACATTGTTACTATTTATAAGGATTATTTTTGTAAACATAGGCTACACAAAGATCTTGCTTTACTTAAGCTTTAAATATGTTTAAATATGTTGAAGTGTGATCTTGTTTATTTCAGTCAGAACTCAGAAATAACCATGAAAAATGAGAATTAAAATAGCTGACATTTTGCAAATACTGTACCAATAGTAATTTGAAGAATGATGACAGATAAATCTTACATTTACGATGTCAAAAAATGTCCTAACCTAGAACCTACACTCCAGTAATATGGATTCTGAGGTGCCTAATAAGGCCAACGTAGGAGCCAACAGATGAGTCAGAGGGGTACTCAACATAAAGCCCACATAGATAGTTTGTGAGATGGTGTGCTTCTTCTGTGCCTTAAACAAGGCTTCTATGTGTTCTCAATGCATGTCCTCAGGATCCCCAAACTTTCCCAAATGCTCCTTCGTTCAATGCATATACCTAGACCAGAGTTTACCAAGTGACAGTGAGTATACTGCCTTTCATCAAGGAAGCACATCCTTTGAGCACATCCTGAAAACATTTTTCTATCCTTTCTGGTAATCTTTTCCCAGTGCAGTCCACAAAGCAGAGTACCCGATTCAGGATTCTGATGTTTACACAAACTGCATGAATATAACCAGAGCCTCAATAGTGGGGACGTTAATTCACATCCTTCCAGTGAAGTTGGAGGATTTTGCGGTGGTGATATTTTTTTGAATTACACGCTGCAAGGAGTCCAGATTTCAGCTGCATATATCAGGGTTAAGATAACGGCTTCCTTGTAGACCAAGAGGTTTACGTCATGTTGATGTGTTATTCTTCAATACCCTATTCCTCAATATCTGCATCCCATGGTACTTAAGGAAGTGGCTCTAGAAATCATGGATGCATTGGTGATCATTTTCCAATGGATCAGTTCCTGTGGATTGGAGGGTAGCTAATGTTATTCCACTTTTTAAGAAAGGCGGGAGAGAGAAAACAGGGAATTATAGACCAGCTAGCCTGACATCGGTGGTGGGGAAGATGCTGGACTCAATCATAAAATATGAAATAGCGGCACATTTGGATAGCAGTAACAGGATCGGTACAAGTCAGCATGGATTTACAAAAGGGAAATTGCTTGACTAATCTTCTGGAATTATTTGAGGATGTAACTGGGAAAAAGGACCAGGGAGAGCCAGTGGATATAGTGTACCTAGACTTTCAGAAAGCATTTGATAAGGTCCAACATAGGAGATTAGTGGGCAAAATTAGGACACATGGTATTGGTGGTAGAGTGCTGACATGGATAGAAAATTGGTTGGAAGACAGGAAACAAAGAGTAGGGATTAACGGGTAACTTTCAGAATGGCAAGCAGTGACTAGTGGGGTGCCGCAAGGCTTGGTGCTGGGACCGCAGCTATTTACAATATACATCAATTATTTAGATGAAGGGATTCAAAATAATATTAGCAAATTTGCAGATGACACAAAGCTGGGTGGCAGTGTGAACTGTGAGGAGGATGCTAAGAGAATGCAGGGTGATTTGGACAGGTTGGGTGAGTGGGCAGATGCATGGCTAATGCAGTTTAATGTGGATAAATGTGAGATTATCCACTTTGGTAGCAAAAACAACAAGGCAGATTATTATCTAAATGGTGTCAAATTGGGAAAAGGGGAAGTACAACAGGATCTGGGGGGGTCCTTGTTCATCAGTCAATTAAAGTAAGGATGCAGATACTGCAGGTAGTGAAGAAAACGAATGACATGTTGACCTTCATAACAAGATAAGTTGAGTATAGGAGCAAAGAGGTCCTTCTGCAGTTGTACAGGCCGCTAGTATGACCACACCTGGAGAACTGTGTGCAGTTTTGGTCCCCTAATTTGAGGAAGGACATTCTTCCTATTGAGGGAGTGCAGCGTAGGTTTACAAGAATAATTCTCGGGATGGCGGGACTGGCATATGCTGAGAGAATGGAGTGGCTGGGCTTGTATACTCTGGAATGTATAAGGATGAGAGGGGATCTTCTTGAAACATTTAAGATTATAAAGGTTTGGACACGCTAGAGGCAGGAAACATGTTCCTGATGTTGGGGGTGTCCAGAACCAGGGGCCACAGTTTAAGAATCAGGGGTAAGCTATTTAGAACAGAGATGAGGAAACACTTTTTCACTCTGAGAATTGTGAGTCTGTGGAATTCTCTGCCTCAGAGGTCAGTTCTCTGGATACTTTCAAGAGAGAGCTAGATAGGCTCTTAAAGATAGCGGAGTCAGGGGATATGGGGAAAAGGCAGGAACGTGTTACTGATTGGAGATGATCAGCCATGATCACATTGAATGGCGGTGCTGGCTCGAAGGGCCGAATGGCGTACTCCTGCACCTATTGTCTATTGTTAATAAACAAAGAGTGTGCTGCTGCATTGAAGGCAGTCCTTAATGCCAACACTGATGCCAGCCTTCTCTGAAGGGTCGCTTCCAAGATAAGAAAATGGCCTACATTTTGTATGATTTCTGTTGAATTGATGTATGGTACAAGGGTGGAGGGGTAAGGAAAGGGACAGATTGATAGAACCTTTGTGATGAATATATTGAAATATTTTCTGTATGCTTTGATGTAATAGCTTAGAGCTCAAAGATGTGTGTCATCTGTGCTGGAGTAACTCAACAGGTCACGTTTCATCTCTGGAGAACAAGGATGTGGCATTTTGGATTGAGACCCTTCTACAGACTTTTCTTTCTTCTTACATGATTGTACATGGTGGTGTTCACGTGCACCTGAAGCCCTTGTCCTTCTCACTGGTAGATGTTGTCAGTTTTGGAGATGTTCCAAGAGTAACCACCATAGATAGCTGCACTATGCTGTATGTGAAGAACTATAGCAGCAATGTGGGTAATGCAAAGCAATTAGCAGAAACTGCTTTGATGGTAAAGTGAATTGAATATTATTGAATTACTCTTTTTCACCCCAGTCGATGATTTAAAAAACTGTGGAGTAGATGCTCACCAGAGCCCGATCAAATACTGTAAGCATGGCCTAATTTCATTCTGAGCTTCCAATACACCATCTTAGGTAGCAATATTCTTCAAACATAAAATAGCTTGCACAGATTAATTGCAATGTCTCAATGTACGTTTAGTTGCATGTTACTGTGTTAGTCACAACTTTCTCAACATGTAGGCTTTTCTTCAAATAGTCCAGTTCTACCAAGTAAAGTCTTTAGTGACAATCAGTTCAATTCTGGCACAAGTTGAACAAAAGAAAATTGTTCCCAGATTGCAAATGCAAGGAGCCAGATTCAGTGTCAGCCAGTGCACCAGACGCAGCTGTGTATTGGGCCTGCATTCTGCAGGCTGTTTTAATTGCAGACGTTATCATATGCCAAAATCAGCTGTTTAAGAGGCCAGGAGTCCAAATGAACCATTTTCACTGCTTTCTTAGTTACCATAAAAGGCTGCTTTAAGTATCCTTGAAAGGGGAAACAATGAATACTTTATCTGATTTGCCGATATTTTATCACTGCCATGCTCAATCTTTTAAAAGGCTCCTTAAATGTTAACGCATTTGGTTTATAACGAGTCTCTTCTGCCACCCAGTGGTTATAACTAACTTTATGGTTCAATGGTACTTTAATGTCACATGTACTGGAAGCACAGTGAAATTCTGTTTTTTGCATACAGTTCAGGGACAATACTACCGTTCATTGGATCAAACATTTTATTAACATGAATAAAATGAGTTATTTCACCACACAAAGCATGGCCATTCAAATTATTGTTTCTCAACAACATTATTTGTTGAGCGCCCTGGAGAGGAAAAGACTACAAAAAGTAGTAAACACTGCCCAGTCCATCATCGGCTCTGACCTTCCTTCCATCGAGGGGATTTATCACAGTCGCTGCCTCAAAAAGGCTGGCAGCATCATCAAGGACCCACACCACATTGGCCACACACTCATCTCCCTGCTACCTTCGGGTAGAAGGTACAGGAGCCTGAAGACTGCAACAACCCGGTTTAGGAATAGCTACTTCCCCACAGCCATCAGGCTATTAAACCTGGCTCGGAACTCTGAACATTAATATCCCTCCATCTGTTATTTGCACTTTATTAATTCATGAGTGTATTTATGTATAGAATTGTAGTCAATGCCTTCTATGTTCTGTTGTGCTATGCAAAGAAAGATTTTCATTGTCCTGTCAGGGACACATGACAATAAACTCTTTTGACTTTGACTTTATTTTTCATGAACTACTAAATAGTGATGATAAATGTTTTATCTTTCCTTGGATTTTGAAGCTAGTCATAATGCAGCTTCTAACATGTCCGGCAGTACCTGAACCACTAGGTAATTCAGCTGTAAATGTTAATGGTCTAAAGCACAATATCAGAAATCTTTAAACAATAAATTGTTCTCTTTCAGTACTTATACATATTGTATTTTATTATACTCAATTAATACATGAATATGAATACTATTTAAGATATGTCAGTTTCTTTCAGAATGTCTTACTATTTTTATATTTTTAAAAACTGATCGGGGACAGACATTTTGTATTATATCTTTTTCCAGCTAAATGATTGAACAATAAAGATAGCTAACATTATTCTATGCTAAGTTCAATAACTAAGTGTGATGTTAGTGCATGACACATTTATGTGAGTCCATTCACCTGAAATAAACAAGGTACATTTCTTAGAGCTCTTCATGAGTCGTACAGGTGTCAGGGGTTATGGGAAGAAAGCAAGAGAATGGCGTTAAGATAGGGAAAAATAGATTAGCCATGATTGAATGGTTGAGTAGACTTGATTGGCCGAATGGTCTAATTGAGCTCATATCACTTATGAACTTATGAGTCCCCTGTATTATCTTACAGTCTGTATCAAATTCCAGTGGCATATACATTATCCACAGGCGAATACAACATAGGCAACAAGAGTAGGATAGAAAAGACCAATTTTCATTGGTGGGTCGGTGGTGGAGAGAACTAACAGTTCCAAACTTTTGGATTTGACATCTCGGATTACCTGTCCTGGGCCCAGCACAGGAAGAAGGCGTGCCATTGCCTTTACTTGCGTTGAAATGTAAATAGATTCAGCATGTCATTGAATACTTTAACAAACTTTTATTGATGTACATTGGAATAGACTCGATGGTCCGAATGGCCTAATTCTGCTCCTATCACATGACCTACATTAGAAAGTATCCTGATTGGTTGCATCATGGCCTGGTATGGCAATTACAACGTACCAGAACATAAGGGGCTGCAGAGAGTGGTGGACTCAGCCATTATCTTTTGCACAGCCCTCCCCTCCATTGACAGCATCTATATTCTGCCTCAAGGAATCATAGCATCTGGGTCATGTCCATTTCTCACTTCAACAGAAACCCCATACCACTTGGTTCAGGAACAACTACTTCCCTCTAACCATCAGGTTGTTAAACCGACCTACATAATCCTAATCCTTCATCAGCAAAGGAACACTAGCGGCCATCTTTTTCACTTCTACTGATGTGTCTAATTGCATATTTTTGCACAATGCCTTGTTTTGTTTTGGACATTTTCATTGCCTTGTAGAATTTACGTAATTTATGTATAATTGATATTTTTGCTTGGTGTCTGAATCTATGTCGTTGTGATGCCAAAAAATATATAATTTTCTTTGTACCTGTACCTCACCACACTTATGCATGACAATAAACTCAAATTAACTTTAATTGAAATTATTCAATCTGTTCAAAGTAAAGAAAGTCAGTGAATACCTTAAAAGACAGGGTGCATCAGATAACGCATGATTAGACACAGTAACTTCAAGTTGTAACCTGAAGAAATGAGACTGGTTCGGATTCACAGGAGAAATAAAAGATAACACATACAGATTATTGAGCATAAGCCTTGTTACGATCAAAACAAAGATGCCATAAGATAATGTCCATGTCCATGTCCATTCTGGAAATATCAGAAACCTTGACATTTTTGATAAAGATAGTGAACCCTTCAGATCCAATGTGGACGGCTGCAGATGTCTTCTGGGATGAACAATATTGTTGAAATTGAAATCAAAGATAAGTAAATCCGCTCAAATTTATTCCATGTAATAACATGAGAAAATAATCTTACTAATAGAATAGGCTGAGATGCGTATACCTCTTTAGCACACCTCCATGCAAGTTGAATTAAGTTTTTTGGACAGATATTTTCATTGTCCAGTAAAATTTACATGTAATTGATGTATAATAGTAAGATTAAACGGGAACTTACCTGTTCGAAGTTTGATCTTTATTTTATGAGTAGTTACGATGAGGGATTACGTGAAGAAACCCCGCCAGGCACATGTTCGGCATACTTCAAAGCAGCGACGTGAAAAACACAGAACCAATAACCGGAGTAAGATAGTAAGGCTCACAAAGATTAGAACTACGAGATGATCATTTATATTATGAGGGTTGGGAGCAGAGACCTCGTAATCCCTCATCGTAACTCCTCATAAAATAAAGATCAAACTTCGAACAGGTAAATTCTCGTTTAATCTTACTTCAGAGTCATGTGAGTGACTACCTGAAGATTTTAA
The DNA here is from genome assembly GCA_963514005.1 of Raja brachyura. The sequence continues at coordinate 27,085,299 of OY740807.1, forward strand.
AGCTCTGTGATTTTCATGCTGTAGATCATTCCATACGACACACTGCTGCAGTTTACACAGTAGTTAGTAAATAATATATATTGCTTGAAATTATGCAATAAATATATATATATTTTTTAAATAATAATAATAAAAAGAAAAGTAATAACCCCTCTATCCCAGGGGAAGTAACAACAAATGATATGCAACAAAGCAAACAATTTTGAACAGAACCCAACATAGCATGAACAACCCTGGCACTGTAACAGCACGTTTATCATAAATCTAGGAAAGTTTCTTCTTTAGACCACCCTGCAGAATTTGGTCGAGCGGCACGTCCAGCACCTTTGCTGCGGACATTGATACCACCCTTGTGGAGTGAGATTTAAACACATGAGTGTCTACTATAATTAATCCAGAACCTGTTTATCCATCTAGTAATAGTTTGTACTGTCACTTTTTATATGTTTTTTGTAGGTAATGAACATTGGTGTCTCACAATCTCAGAGACTCTTAATTCAATATATATTAAGTCAGATGCTTAACCACACACAATGTTTAGTTGACAGAGTATGTCTTAAAGATAACACTGGTTCCAGCCTTTCTTGGCTTGCTTTGCTTGCTTAGATCATTGACATAAAACATTATTTTATCTACAGATAACTGCATACAATCTAACCACAACATTTGTAATGTTTGTACTCATTGTGCTGATAGTAATGGCATGAGCATAACCACTTTAAATATTAACTTCTGAAAAGGCAGTGACGTAATTGGAGTCCATTGCCGAAGCAATGAGAGAACTATACTGACATCCCAGATTTCTGTATATCTGGGTTTGGTAGGATTTTATTAAAATTTCTCTCATAAATCGGGATATTAATGGATGAGACCCGATAAATTGTCGTTCTGAAATTGTCCTAAATAGGAGGACAAAACACTCCGAGCTCCATTAATGGTAATATAACTCAGGAGCAACATAGCAAGGAACTCCAATACATCCGATATGTTTGCAGTATGATAAAATATATCTGACTGTATACAAAAGATTTCCCAATCCTTATATGAAACATATTGTTTCTTAGTGTTATCTCTCTAAGCTGCAGTTATGACATCCATGCACCTATCCGACATTCCATCAGAACCTGCAGATTAACAATTAATACGGTCATGTAATGGATGACTTCTGCTGTTACTGGATGTACCAACAATTACTGCACCTGGGATTTGTCATGAATGTCTGAATCATCATTCTGAGCACCAATGGGAACAATGGCTGTGTAGTAATGGTCCCAAGATAAGGGACGTATCAGATATTAACTGTTAAGAACAGATACTACACTTGATCTTAGCCAAAAGGCCGAGAAGCAATACCAATTTGGAACCACCAAACGCCTGCGGCTCTATTTTGGTGACACATTGCCTAATCAGGCAAAATGGGGAAAACATAAAAGACTATACTTCCCCAATGTAGCGAGAATGCATCCACCGCTAATGCTCCTGGGTCTGACTACCACGAGACACATTTAGACAACTGGAGATTTAATCCAGACACAACAGATCAACATTTGGTACACATACTGTCTGACAATCTTTTTGAAACTTTTTGAATTTTAACATTCATTCTGTATTGTCATTGCACTTTCGTGATCTGTTATCTTACCACAATATTGTCTTCTCCCACAGTTGTGGTATTGTCTACTCGTAATTGAACATGTAAGTTCTTTATTGTAGAACAACAGCTATCAATGCATAAAACGCCCCCAATAATTCATACCATGTATTTGGAGAATTAATCGTCTTGGACAGTCCATCAACCACCACAACTGGTGTCGCTGTCCTAAGCTCCCCACCCGAGAGCACTCTGATCAGTCTGTAATAACACTGAAGACTGCTGAGCAAGCACATTTTTACTTCTAGTAACTTGTGCAACATTGAGAATCCATCATTGAATTCAGCTCAACCTTTATAGTTGGTAACTGCATGGACCTAATCAATAACCTGCATGCTTTTTACTCTTATACTCTGGTCTTTGCAGACTTTGATCATGCAGAGGTCCCAATTCGACAGCATGAATGCTGTTATCACTTTACCAGTAACCATAGCTACTTCTTGGATGGTGGGATAATGTTTTTTACCAAGACAAATACAGGCATTTGTAACATCCCCATCCTTAATTGTTGATAAAGTTACTGACATATCAACTGTATTAAAGACAAACCCCAAATAATCAATTGTTTGGGATGCCTGTAACTTACATGTTGTTTGGATGTACAGAACCTTAGCCTTTCAATAGGCTTATGGTTGCTGAACCCAGTTCTTCAGCTGTCTCCCATTTACAATTAACAGATCCTCTAGATAAGTCATTACAATGTGATTCTGAGCCCTCATTAACACCTGTGCTGATTTCAATAATTGTGTGAGCAATCAAAGGGCTGAATTTAAGCCATTAGGTAATTCCTTCAGCTGACCCATCCAATTAATTGAAGTACCTGATTAATAAAGCATCTTTTTGAAGTCTAAAAATAGCCACATAGCAGCCTTGTGATAACAACTTTGTTACAGTGCTGAAGTGTACTTTTTTTAAATGCTTATACTGAACTATAAATTTAAGTTTGTGAGAATGACTCTGCAATCCCCATACTTCTGTCAGGGATATATTATCTCTACCTGACGAGTTCCTGGTACATTCAAACACCAAGCTGATCAGATTTAATGCAGAATTACAAAACAATTGTAATCTTAACCAACCAGAGGTTGTTTCCCCAGAAATTCCATGTGTAATGGAATGACGTTTCTGTACTTCCGTAAATGAACAGAAGATCTCCTTCTCTTAATATAGGGGTTCGTATTCATTAATCATAAATCTGGTTATAGCTTGCCCACATAATCCTGCATTTTTTGGGTATAATGTTAGCCAAATGGCAATTTTCATCATACAATTGGGTTTGAATATGCATTGCAGAGTAACACAAGCATGTCTTAAAAGTATTGGACATTATCGACCAATACTGTATGTCTTCCCCAAATGCAGTGATGCCAACTGAATATCTGCTAGAGGACATGCTGGAACACATTTCCTATCCTCGCATCGTTACACTCATGAGTGCCCAATTACTGTTGGCACCCTGAGCGAGGCACAATAGATAGGTGTTTTATATATATTTATATATTTTTTACTGTTTCAGTCATAACAGTTTCTTGGAGTAGGTGAGAAACGAAATAATAGCATGTTAGCCAATCAGAATGCTTAGTAATTATAACCCCGCCTAATTATAACATTACAAGTGTAAGATCCTACCCACTGTCTACCAGTCAGAGTAGCAGTGTGAACGTGTGATGACCTGCTGTGTAGTTGATGACATGAACAATAAAGATGCTTGTGTTTCAACCTGTGTGAGTTTGAGCTCTTTACATGGTGTCAGATTATCGGGTCTACCCCGCGTCTGTTTACCGCAATTTATTTAGTTTACCAGTTTTTATTTGCGTGTTTTTTTGTGATTTGGGGATATGGCTAACTTTTGTTGAAAACCTAGCCCGCTTCTGTTTGATTCTGATATCGCCGAGCGCTGGCGAATGTTCGAGAAGGACTACTCTCATTATATCCGCATCGTTCAACGCAACGATCCCGATGATTTGAAGGCTTCACTACTGTTGAATTTAGTGGGTCTGGAGGCCCGGTGTTGATGTAGTTGTTAATGTAGTTGATGACCAGAACAATAAAGATGCTTGTGTTTCAACCTGTGTGAGTTTGAGCTCTTTACAAGAAGGAGGGGCGGTGGTGTCGGTGGTAAGCCAAGGTCTGAAGGTCGGACAGCTGGCTGGGCTGCCGACTGACGGAGCCAATGGCGTGGCGCTGCTGCTGCACTACGTGGGGCTGGGTTAGGCTGGGCCGGATGCGGCACTCCGACCCGACAGTCCCCTCGATCCAAGTGGTACCAAAGATCCTATAGCAAGCTTGCTATAGGATCTTTGGGCACTAGTAGTAGTCAAATACGGGACAAGGGCGGTCCCGATTGGGACAAACCAATTTAGCCAATATACAGGATGTCCCGGCTAATACCGGACAGTTGGCAAACCCTTTTACAATACATAACACGATGAGCTGTAGATCATAGCTTCCATGCCAGGTATGTGTACCCCAAACATGGTTTAACTAGACAATAAATGAGTACGACTGAGAAGAAGGCAAAGACTACTTATAAGAACGAACAACTCTGAGTCCAGGATGATATATCCGAGACAAATATAGCACAAGCAATCCTTGATTTTAGACAAAACGTCCTGCTTGAATAAACAAAATTATCCAGCTTGCCAATGGATGTCAGGTATGAAACAATGTAGGTATGTTACAAAACATACCTTGAGTGACGCTGCAGTTCTGCCACTCCCCGTGTGCGCGACTTTCAGGGGGGGGGGGGGGGGTTTAAAATGCAGTTTTTCTCCAGACAGTTCAAATCGATCAATCTCAGGGCATGTCGCTGCTAAAGAGAAATCGCTCCGACATTTGTTTTATGAAGGTATTTTTAAACTACGCTAGATCATTTATTAGCTGGAGTAATTTAAAAATCATCTTCTAAAGCCGTGAACGCCGACAACGGGAAGGATTTTACGTAGGGGATAAAAGAAGGTACATTTTATTTTTACATTAAAACGTGGTTCTTAGGAAGCCTTTAATCAAATTTTCATGTTGCGAAAAGGGGACAAAAAATATATACGAACCGGCAGTGTTTTTCCTGCCGACTGTGGGTTACATTCACCGCAAACTGCAACGCTCCAATCCACCGCGTTCCACTAAAACCAACTCGCAAGTTGATTTAAATGGCCATTAATTTACGGGAATTAAACACTAAATTCCTTCCATTTGGCCTATAAATTCATGAAAATGAGATTTAAAAATCATGTTATATTGTGAATTATTGTGCGAATGTTATTTGGACACTTAGGCAATTAAAAAATGTTTATCTTTTCTTAAGAAATGGATAGATATTTAGATCTAGTAATTGAATTTTGTAATTAGCTACAAGTAGGTTAACTAATTATATGCTTTAATTTCAGAACATCCAAGTAGGATTGTTTCATATTTGTTTCAGAATGTTTCAATCTATAATAACTGAAAATGTCATTGAGTTCTCTTAATTTTTAAGAAAGTTATGAGCTTTTGACTGTCCTAGATCACAGCTTTTGAGTTAAGTCAATGAAAAGGCAATGGGGAACAAGATGCTATTTTCCGAGTATGAAAATGGCCATAACTTTTTTAATACTGAAGATATGAAAGTGAATTAGGTGTCAAATTAAACTTATTTTATGCTTTATCTGATGGGATAAATTGCAGACTTGTTTTTTTTTTTATCTAAGCATTTTGTAACATTGCTAAACAATGTGATGTATTTTTTTAATTTTTAAAATAAACTTTATTCAGAATTTTTTTTTAAACGTATGCAAAAAAAAACTGTGCAATATTGTCATACTCCGCCCCAATCTGCAAAGAACACTTTTGCCACTCATGTTACCCCTTGTGGTGATATCCCCTGTGAAAACCGTGATTAAGAGTGAAGACGACTGTGCCTTCCCCAACTATTGTTCCATCTTTGGCGTGATATTTTAGCATCTGTGCCCAGCCGGCAGCCGGGACTGTTTTTGGAGGATTAAAATGTCACATGGCCTTACAAACCCAAAGGACACGTCACTTCCTACAATAAGAAAGTTGGAGCGGATTTTTTGGTCCAGTTCACTCGCTGGGTAAACAGGTAATTCCTTACAACTGCGGTCTGGAGGGTTAAACTGGTCACAACGCCTTCCTTCCTCCACGTTACACCGCTCACCTGGAAGGTTCAGCTGCCTCCTCGTACAGATTCTTCCCCCGCAGTCGGCAGTATTTCCTCTCATTACATTTCGGGGGCGACAGGGTGCAAATGGACAACCGTGGTGCTCATTTGGGCCTGGCCGTCCATCGTTCACACTCCGTTGAAGGACGATTGCCGGCGGGCGACGGTTGTCCCTCTAGATTCGAAAGGCAGCGCGAGAGCAACGATCGCCGGCGAGGGGGGGGGGGGGGGGGGGGTTAGGACGAGGGGGGAGTACCCGGACGGGTATGTTGGGATGAGGTAGTGGGAGGAGGGATGGGATGAGAGAGAAAGGGGATAGGACGAAGGGAGGAGGGCAATGTTAGGATGAAGTGGGAGGGAAGGGGGGGTTAGGACCAGGGGGGAGAGAGGTGTTTAGGACGAAGGGAGGGGGAGGATGGAAATGTTAGGACTAGGTGAGGAGGATGTTAGGATGATGTGGGAAAGATGAGGTAGGGAGAGGAGGGTTTAGGAGGAAAGAGGAGAGGGGATGTTAGGACATGAGGGGGTTAGGGAGAGGGGGTGTAAGGACGAGGGAGGATATGGGGGGGGGGGTGAGGACGAGTGGGGCTAGGGAGAGGGGAGTTAATACTGTCCTTTACAGTCTACTCTGCCATTCAATCATGGCGAATGTAACACTCCCTCCTAACCCCCTTCTGCTTTCTCATAACCCCTGATACCCATACTAATCAAGAATTGGTCTATCTCTGCCTTAAAAAATATCCATTGACAGCCTTCGGTGGGAAAGAATTCCACAGATTCACCACCTCTGGCTAAAGAAATTCGTCCTCGTCTCCTTCCTAAAGAAACGTCCTTTACATATCGCAAATTGGATTTGTTGGTGCCAGAAACATTGTGACACTTGTGTACTGTCCAGGTGAGGTCTGCTGTATGATTTTACCAAGTTGTTTGCAAAACATAGGAGACAAGAGTGAGGGCCTCATCTATGGTGGAAGAGGGAAGCCCTTGTTCCCTAAAGAATAAGGAAGGACATCTCGGATGTCCTGGTATGGAACACCTCATCTTGAGCAGTGAAATATCTCTCTATCACTGTCTATATTTCTCGTTTCCCTTTCCCTTGACTCAGTCTGAAGAAGGGTCATGACCCGAAATGTCATCTATTCCATTTCTCTGGAAATGCTGTCTGACCCGCTGCGTGCACAGCCTAAGGTTGTTGGACAACTTGTTCTATTTGATCTTCTATTTGTGCACGTCGAGTTCATTGCATTAGTCGAAACAGGGCGGACCTCGTGAAGGTTGCAATCTTCCATCCCCACCAGCATCTACAGTTCCATCCTACACAGTTCAGCACAGGAACAGGCCCTTTGGCTCATGAAGGATTTCGACCTGAAACGTTGCCTATTTCCTTCGCTCCATAGATGCTGCCTCACCCGCTGAATTTCTCCAGCATTTTTGTCTACCTTTGGCTCATGATGTTAGTTCTGAAGTTAAATTAACTCCTCTGCCTGCACGTAATTCATATCCCTCGATTCCCTGCATATCCTGTGCCTGAACCTACCACTTTGTGTAAAAATAAGTTGCCCCGCACATTTCCTTTAAACTTTACCCCTCTAACTTTAAAGCTTTGCCCACCAGTGCTTGAAGTTTTCACCCTAGGATAAGGATTCTGACTGCTATCTACGATTCTCAATATTTTATGTATTTTTATCAGGTCTCCCCTCAGCCTTCAATGCAAAAGTGAACACAATCCAAATTTGGTCAACCTTTCCTTATAGCTAACACTTTGTAAAAACCGAACATCATTCTGGTAAACTGTTTCAGCACCCTCTCCAAAGCCTGCAAGTCCTTCCTGCATGCAATATTCCAAATGTGGCCTAACCAAAGTTTTATAAACCTGCAACATGATTTTCTGACTCTTATACTCAATGCCCTTACTAATGAAGGCAAGAATGCAATACACCTTCTTTATCAAGCTATCAACTTGTGTGCTACTATCAGGGAGCTGTGGACTTGGACCCAGGATCACTATGTACATCACTGCTGCAGGGCTGCCGCATTTCACAAAATTCTCACACTGATCACAAATTTCTCACACTCAAAAATCTGCAGGTGCTGGAAGTTCAAAATAAAGCAAAAAGTGTTTTAGAGATGAGTAAAAACCATGAGGGGAATATATAAGGTAAATGCATAGTCTTTATCCCGGCATATGTGATTCAAGAACTAGGGGGCATTGGTTTAAAGCAGGGCTGTCAAACTACCAGTGTACTGCCAGATGATTTCGGGGGAAAACAAAAGTAATTTAGTTTCTCCCGTGCAGATGGTGTGATAGGTGAGACACCGACCCCCCCCCCCCCCCCCCCCCCACGCACCGCTCACACCTCCCACGCTCATATCCGGCAGCTCTGTGTCTATCCACACTCCATTGAGTTTTAACCCCGGCCCGGAGCCAGGAGCGGACCGGGTGAGTGGGGGCTTGGTGCCCCCTCCAGAGCTGCTGCGATGAATCTCGGGCTAAAGCTCCGCTCTGATGCCCGAACTCTGGGTCCCTCGGACCCCAGGACACAAAGCACCTGGGCCAGCCCACATTCATTGGGGGGGGGGGGGGGGAGGGAAACGCCAAGTCTCTGCACATTCTGGATGTTGTCACCGCTTCACCTACTCACACTCACACACACACACACACAAGGTGTAAAGGGATATGGGCCAAATGCGGATAAATGGGACTAGTTTAGATGGGGCATCTTGATCTGCGGCAACAAGTTGGAATGAAGGGCCTGTTTCCATGCTGTAAGACTATGACACTTTCTAGAAAGGGTTGCAATTGCTCTGAAGAGGAGCCAGGGACGATTCATGAAAATGTTGGCAGGGCTGGATTTTTTTTTACTTTGAAGAAAGATTTGATAACTGGGATTGTATTCTCTGCAGCAACGGAGGTGAAGAGTGTAGGAAGGAACTGCAAGACGCTGGTTTAAACTGAAGATAGACATTAAAAACTAGAAAAACTCAGCAGGACAGGCAGCATCTCTGGAGAGAAAGAATGGAAGATGTTGAAAACCAGCCATAAAACACGATGACTGGAGATGTGTGTTATCCAACTAAGGGCAGAAATTAGAATCATGTGTTCATCTTTATTGATGTGACACCATAATAAATATATTACAGTAAAAATAATTTAATGTGGTGGTACGGTGGCGCAGCGGTACAGTTGCTGCCTTACTACCACATGGGTTTTCTCTGGATATTCTGGTTTCTCCCACATACGAAATAAGTGCAGGCTCGAAGGGCCGAATGGCCTACTCCTGCACCTATTTACTAAGTGCAGGTTTGTAGGTTAATTGGTTGTAAATTGTCCCTGGCGTGTAGGATGGAACTGGTGTATGGTAAATTGCTGGTCGGTATGGGCTGAAGGGCCTGTTTCCATATATATGTTTTACATATATATCTTAATTTCATTGAACCATATACAATTTAATAGGTGGGAATATTTTTGTCTTGTTTCTATAGTCAAAGGATAAGGTTGATTTATTTGTGCAGAACAGTGATGGAAGTCCAACTCTTGCGTCGTTTCTCTTTTTTTTCTCTCTCTATATATATATATGCATAACAGCATGAATTATAATCTGATTTCCATACATGAATGTATTGATTCATGTGCTGCACCTGTTGATCAGAGCCTGGCTCTACTGTGGAATGTAATTAGCCAAACCTTTTTCATACCTAATCCAATTTAAAGCCAAAATGTTGCATTCAAGTGTAAGCTAAAAGACTCTCTACAGTAACACCAGATTGCACAATTTCAAGCTGCAAAATGTGAAAGCTCCCTATCGTGGGTGGGGGGGGGGGGGGGCTATTTTGCCGTTCTACCCATACGGATTCTATAGCATCCAAGCTAATATCTCTCCTTGCTATTGCATTAATCTCTTCTTTAACCAGCATTGCCACCCCACCTCCTCTTCCTTTCTGTCTATCCTTCCTGAATATCGAATACCCCTGCAGGTTTAGCTCCCAGCCTTGGTCACCCTGGAGCCATGACTCCGTAATTCCAACTATATCATATTCCTTAACTACTAACTGCACATTCAATTCATCAACCTTATTATGAATAATCCTCGCATTAAGGCACAAAGCTTTCAGGTTTGTTTTCATCCCCCTTCTACCTTTTGCTTCTGTCCTCCTTTTATGTCCCTCAGTCTCCTTGCATTGGTTCCCACCCCCCTGCCCTGCTCGTTTAAGCGTGAGCTTTCCTACGCTCTCTCGTTAACTGCACGCACAAGCTTACACGTTGTTGACTCCACCCCCTACTGTTTAGTTCAAACCCACCCGTGTAGCACTAGAAAACCTGCCTGCCAGAATGTCGTTCCCCTCTAGTTAAGGTGGAACCCGTCCCTTTTGTACAGGCCACCCCTGCCCCAGAAGAGACCCCAGTGATCTAGAAATCGAAATCCCTACCCCAACTCCTCAGCCACATATTCAGATCACCTATCTCCCTGTTCCTACCCTCACTAGCACAAGGTACTGGAAGCAACCCAGAGATAACCACCCTAGAAGTTCTGCTTTTAAGCATCCTACTTAGTTCTCTATACTCACGTTTGCAGAACCTCCTTCCTCTTCTTACCCGCGTCATTTGTGCCTACATGCACAACTACTTCCGGCTGTTCACCTCCCCTCTCGAGGATGTCCTTAAGTCGGTCTGAGACATCTTGGACCCTGGCACCAGGGAGACAACATTCTTTCCCTGAGTCTCTCGCCTGTCACCACATAATCTCCTGTCCGCACCTCTGATAATGGAGTCACCCACCACTATGGCTCTGCCTGATGTTGGTCTCACCGGTCGAACCTCAGCGCCAGGGTTCGAGTCACAGACCTGTCCACCGCTCAGACTGGAAGCGTCGTCTGCCCCGACAGCTCCCAAGAGGGTGTACCTGTTTTTAAGAGGCATTTGCAACGAGGTCTCCTGAACTCATTTCATCCCCTTCCTTCTGTCTCTAACCGTCGCACCTCTTGAACTCTTAGAATGATGACCTGACTGTAGGTCCTGTCCAGAAAGGTTTTGTGTTCCTGGATGGACACAGGTCATCCAACTGCTGCTCCAGTTTTTAACTCTGTTCTTGAGGAGCTGCATCTGGACACAGTTCCCACAGGTGTAGTGGTCACTGACACCAGCAGTGTCCCTGACTTCCCACATCCTGCACTAATATTCATGCCTTCACGTCAGTAAATTTAAATATTTAAATTAAACACACAACCAAATAAATGTAGCCGCCTCACCGACGACTCTTGAGCTAAAGACTTGCACTTTACTTCTCCAAGGCAGCTCTGCTACACCCGCACTTAATTTTATCCAATCAACACAACTATCCACTCAACTAATTAGGATGTCTCGGCCAATCCACTCCCTCGCTGGTTTGGCTGCTGCTCCTCTGCGACCTTCAAGGTAATTGCATCGGGTTGATTCTTGCCGCTCTTTTTAAAGCTCCCGAACTTTGCTCACTGAGAAGAAAGCCTTCCTTCAACAAACATCACTTTTACCAAGATTGCTGTTTCTCTGCCCATATCTATAACTGATCTATATCCTGTATGAAGAAGGGCCTCGAGCCAAAATGTCACACTATCCTTCTCTCCAGAGATGCTGCCTGTCCCGCTGAGTTACTCCAACATTTTGTGTCTACAGTGTAAACCAGCATCTGCAATTCCTTCCTGCACTGCTGTGTCCTTTGACAGCCTTCTTCGCTGTCTGCAACTCTACCGATACTTGCGTGCTTTGTGTGGTCTTTTACTGACCCACTTACATTTTTGTCCAGGTCATTTACATATTTCATAAACAACAGAGGTCCTACAGATCACTATTGGTTGCAGACCTTCAGTCAAAATAACAATCTTCCATCACAACCCTTTTATCTTCTAAAGGTAAACCAGTTCTGAATCCAAATTATCAAGTCACTGTGAATCCCATGCATCTTAATATTCTTGACTACTATGAGAAACTATGTTAAATGTCTTACTGAAGTCCTTATTGATGACATGCACTTCCGTAACCTAATCAATAGCCGCCTTCACCTAAAATAATTCACACAAAGCTATGCTGTTGGTCCCCGATTAGCCCTTTTCGTTCCAAATGTGAGTAAACCCTATCCCTGAGTATCCTCTATAATAACTTCCCTGCCACTGAAGTGAGACTGACTGATTTATCATTTCCTGGATTATCTCTATTTCCTTGCTTAAACATAGGAATAACATTGGCTACTCTCCAGTCCTACCGAGACTTCTCCTGTGGCTAAAGATCTTTTTCAAAGCTCCAGCGATTTCTTCTCCTACCTCTCAATAACCTGGAATAGACGCAATCAGGCCCTGGGGACATTCTCTTTGATGCTCTTCAAGAGACCCAACACCAGCTCATTGTTGGTCTCAAAATGCCCCATATTGATATTTCAGCTCTTTCTCCTTGGTGAATAGCAATGCAAAATACATAATTTGACTGCATTTGTGCATACATACACCCAGGTTCTCCTGTTATTGCACACTCTAGAACTGTACCATTTATTCTATACTAGACTAAGTGGGACCCCTTGGGGGGGGGGGGGGGGTGGGTGTGTGTAGAGGGGTCAGCGAGTATTGTGGAGGGGGGGGTTGTGGGGGCGGAGGGGATTGTTGGGGGAGGGGTGTGGGCAGGGAAAGGGGTGTGTGGGCAGGGGGTTTGTGGGGGGGTGGGATAGGGGTTGTAGGGGTGGGGTTGTAGGGGGAGGAGGTGTGTGGGCGGGGAGGGGGGAGAGAGCTCGGAGAAAAGACGAGGTTGTGGGGGAGAGGGAGGTATTACAAGGGAGGGCGGCAGGAGCCAGCGAGGGGGGCCAGAGGGGAAGGGGCAGGAGCTGGCGGAGTGATGGGGACTCACAGCGGGCGCTGGTCGATCTCCGCCCGGATCAGATTCTCCGCTTTCCATTTGGCGACATCTCCCGGGCCGGCTCGTTTCCATTCCCTCTGAAAATTGTGTCCGGTTGGAAACCTCCGCCAGCCACCCACAGCGTCCCTCAGCTGCAGTAAAGATGCGATGGCGCAGGAAGGGGCGGACCATGCCGCGGAGTTACCAATCCATGCGGCGCTGGCTGGCAGGATAGGAGATCGATCTGCGCATGCGCAGTTTTTAAGATTTTAAACCTCACTAACTTTTACAATAGACTGCCGATTGGAACAAATCTGGTGCACTCGCAGCACAGGAAAACGGTGAGTGAGCTGGCAAAACATGGTGGCTCTATCGCGTACCATTTATGCGCAAATTGAAAGACCGCGCAAACCAGAAGAGCACAAGATCAGAGTTTTAATTATGTATAGATGATAGCACTATTCTCTCTAGTTATGCTCCTGTTTTTAGAGTATGTTTAAAAAAGCATGCAAATCACTTTAATTTAACATCAATGAATGCCATGAACTCCTGAATGCCATGTAATGGGCTGCCACTAGTGTCTATTTATCCTTTTCACCCATGCCTATCTTTCGGTTAATTTATTGTGTTGCACAGGGAGCCAAATGCAACATAATTTCGTTTGGAACTGCATGTATCAATGTATTTCTAAATGACAATAAAGTTTGTTTGACTTGACTTTGACTTGAATGGCAATTCATGGCCACATCCAGTCCTCCTAATTCCCTGTTTGAGTTCTTACCTGTTTTCTCTATATTCCTCAAAGGCCCTATCTGATTTCATCCTTCTAAAGGGCCTGTCCCACTACAGCGACCTAATTTTAGAGTTTAGAAGAGTTTGTGCTTACCCAGCACGGCTGACACGTGGTCCTAGGAGGTCATTGTTGTGGGTGACTTCAATCACTCCAACCTGAAGACTGTACTCCCAAAATTCCACCAACATGTCTCCTTTGCCACTGGAGAAGACAAGACACTGGACAAAGTCTACACAAATATGGCTGAAGCATACAAAGCCTTTCCCCTTCCCCACCTTGGTCAGTCTGATCACCTCTCATTGTTCCTCCCCTTTCTATGCCCTAATACTCTTAGCACAAGCCTGCCCGCAATTCTGTTATTTCTCATTTGAAATACTTAATATATTGTCGTTATTCTACTTGCAAGCCCAAATGACTGGTATTTCTCATCGGTTAATATTTACAGTCTGTATATAATCTGATTTAAGTACAACAAAATAAACTTGATTTATGGAATATGAAATAGTCATTGTTTCAACGTGGTTCTCTGTTTTATCTCCAGAACGGCAGCCAATCCAAGAACAATTACAGATGTGCAAGCAACTATTCTGTCTGTTTATGAAAACTGTACAGTTCAAGACAAAATATAATTTTATGATACCTGATCCAAACTCTATGAACAAGTAAAATTATTTAAAAATTATAGCATTCAAGGTGTCATTATTTGTTTGTAATAATGATGCAGAACATGTGAAAATCAGTGTTCTTAACATGAAAATATCATTATAAAAGTAGAAAATTATAGAAAACTCAGCGTGTCAGTCAGCATTTTTAGAAGAAGAAATTGTCAATATTTTTGAGTCCTACTTGCTACATGACATCAGAGAAATTCCCTTAGTTCCATCCATCGTCCTCCTCAGCCTGAGCTGCTACCTAGACTAACTTATTTTTATTTTCAATGATATGAAGGATCACTCATCTGGATCATTAACCATGGTTTCCTTCCCACGGATGCTGTTGACCTATTAAGTTTTTCCAACATTTAAGATTTTTTGTTTTTATATCACATTGTGTTCAGTTTTCCTTGTCCTGTAGTCGGGCCTTGTGAGAGAACAATCAACGTATCATATATATCTATCCATATATATATATATATATATAGGGTGTTACACAAAAAGCTGGAGAAACTCAGCGGGTGCAGCAGCATCTAAGGAGTGAAGGAGATAGGCGACGTTTCGGGTCGAGACCCTTCTTCAGACAGATGGATAGATATATATGATACGTTGATTGTATCATATATATCTATCCATATATATATATATATATATGTATATGTATATATATATATATATATACATACCTATACCCAAAATACAATCAAAATGGTACACGATAGCGCAACAATTTTAGGCCTACCTTACTCACCATTCGCCTGGGGTGTGCAGTAGCAAGTTTATTTCGATTTTACAAAGTATTTACTTTTAAAAACTTTAATTTATTTTCTCCCATGAACGGCACTGCCTTCCCACTTGCCAATCCGTGCCTGCGCAGTTGGGGGAGGGTTGCCGTGCCCGATTTCCGCGCCTGCACAGTTGGGGAAACGTTGCCGGGTCCGCCCCCATTTTGAGATCGCCATTTCGACTCGCATCACAACGGGAATCTCTGGCATCACAACAGGGACTCGGCAGCCGCGCCTGCACAGTTGCGGCAGGGTTGCCGGGCCAGGTTCGCCATTTTTACTGAACATCGCCTCGTGTATGGGTGAGCGGTGGAATATTGCGTTGGGCAAGGGGGACCCAACGGATCCGTGCTTGGTCTAGTTTATCATATGTCAACATTAAAAATATAACTAATATCCTTTGTAATTCTTCACTAAAAGTTAATCAGTTGTGTGTGTATAAATGTATTTTATCAAATATCTTGCATTAAACTTTGTTTCTATGCCCTAATACTCTTAGCACAAGCCTTCCCACAATTTTGTTATTCTTCCTTTGAAATACTTAATATATTGTCGTTATTCTACTTACAAGCTCAACCTAACATTTGAAATTTGACGATTCTGCACAGTATTTGTTGCTTACTGTATTATTCCATCCAAATTTCTTTGGTATTGAATCATTTCTTAGTTTTATAGTTTTGGACAACCTTGGCCCTATCTTCATTTTGCTCACTTCTGCTATTAACAGATTTGGGCTGCAGTATGTCAGAACACATTGCAAACAAAATGGAAACAAATAGGTTTTTTTTCTTGGTTTTCTTATCATCTGATTCTGATTCTGATCTACAAATTAAAATTATATACAATAGATGTAAAAGATTAGATTATTTCCTCTCTTTTTTCGAAGTATTAACCTTCTGGATATGTGCAGGTGTAAGAAAATTACTTGCTCAACAATTTATTTTGAGAATAAATGTTTATACTGTGAAGTATTGAAAGTAGAAAATCTACTAAGATCTGGACCTTATAAGCTGGATTTCTACATATATTTATGTGCAAAATGACTGGTATCTCTGTTCAGGTAATATTTGCAGTATGTATATAATCTGATTTAAGTACAACAAAATAAACTTGATTTATGGAATATGAAATAACGTCATTGTTTCAACATGGTTCTCTGTTTTATCTCCAGAATGGCAGCCAATCCAAGAACAATTACAGATGTGCAAGCAACTTTTCTGTCTGCTCATGAAAACTGTACAGTTGAAGACAAAATATCATTTTATAATACCTGGTCCAAACTCTATGAACAGGTAATATTGTAAAGATTTTTTATAGCATTCAAGGTGTCATTATTTGTTTGCAGTAATGATACACAGCATGTGCAAATCAGTGTTCTTAAGATGAAAATATCATTATAAAAATATAAAATTATGGAAATCTCAGCGTTTTCATGCAGCCTTTGTAGATGAAATGGTCTACATTTTTGGGTCCTACTTGCTACATAATGTAACCCCTTCAGAGAAATTCCCTTAGTTCCACCCATCGGCCTCAGCCTAAGCTGCTACCTAGTCTAACGTGTTTATTTTTCAGTCAGATGAATCATTAGTTGGTTTTATTTCCACAGATGCAGTTGACCTCTTAGGTTTTTCCAACATTTTCAAATTTTTTATTTTTAAATCACATTGTGTTCAGTTTTTCTTGCCCTACTTGTAGTCAGGCCTTGTGGGTAGGCCCCACAACCTTACCATTAACCACACATTATGTGGACCACGAAGCACAATATACTGGTAAAAGCCACATTAAACCAGTTTGAAACTTTTCCCACTGTCTCTCCTTCTGAAAACTAACTTATCTCGCTCTCTTTGACTCTCAATGAATATTGCCTAAACTGCTACGTTTTACCAGTATATTCTGCTATTATTTCAGATTTCTAGCATTTGCAGTTTTACTTTAGAACGACAGAGCAGAAACATGCCCTTCGGCTCACCTTGTCCGTGCCGACCAGCGTTCACCCTGTACACTAACACTATCCTACACACTAGGGACAATTTACAATTTTTACCAAAGCCAATTAACCTACTTGGCTTTGTAATGTGGGAGGACTCCCGAGATCCCGGAGAAAATCCACATGGTCACAGGGAGAACATGCAAACTCAATACAGCCAGCACCCTTAGTCAGGCTCGAACCCACGTGACTGACGCTGCAAAGCAGCAACTCTACCGTTGCGCCACCATGCCACCCGTTATCTTTTTGTGGAACACCATTGATTTTTTTTAATGATATAATTTGCACAATATCTGTTTTCATTTGTTTCTCTCACTTTTAAAATTATTGTCTTAATTTTATTATGCTCTTGTCTCGTTATTTTTGGTTCTTTATTTTTTGTCCTGATGCAAGATTGGTTCTTTATTTTTTTTGTCCCGGTGCAAGATGTGAAATGAGAGGAACCGCAGAGGATGTCAGATTTTATTTCAGTACATGGAAGCAACATTTGCAATTTCCTTGTATTTTATCTAGTTTGAATCATTCATCTCCTTGACATTGTACCCCATCCTCCTCATCATAATTACTTCATAATTACACATCACCATTAATTGCATCCCTGACCTGTGCCTTCTTGGTTTTTCTCTTTTCCTCTTGGCCTTCATCAGTCAGAATATTGAGTATAGAACTTGGGAGGTCATGCTGCAGTTATATAAGATGTTGGTGAGGCCACATTTAGAGTGTTGTGTTCCGTTTTGGTGACCATGTTATAGGAAAGATTTTGTCAACCAGGAAAGGATACAGAGAAGATTTACGAGGATGTTGCCAGGACTTGAGGCCCTGAGTATAGAGAGGTTCAGCAGGCTAGGACTTTATTCCTTGGAGCGCAGGAGGATGAAGGGTGATCTTCTGGAGGTGTACAAAATCAAGACAGGAATAGCTTGGGTAAACGCAGTCTTTTGACCAGAGTAGTTGAATCGAGAAGCAGAGGACATAGGTTTAAGGTGAGGGGGAAAAGATTGAATAGGAACCTGAGGGGTAAACTTTGTACACAAAGGGTGGTGGGTGTATGGAACGACCTGCCGGAGGGAAGGTAGTTGAGGCAGGTATTATCGCAATGTTTAAGAAGCTTATAGACAGGTACATGGAAGGATAGGTTTAGAGGGATATGGGCCAAATGCAGCAGGTGGAAAATGTAGATGGGCATGTTGGTTGTCGTGAGCAAGTTGGGCCGAAGTTCATAGAAACATAGAAAATAGGTGCAGGAGTAGGCCATTCGGCCCTTCGAGCCTGCACCGCCATTCAATGTGATCATGGCTGATCATCCAACTCAGTATCCCGTACCTGCCTTCTCTCCATACCCCCTGATCCCTTTAGCCACAAGTGCCACATCTAACGCCCTCTTAAATATAGCCAATGAACTGGCCTCAACTACCTTTTCTACTGGGTTCCTGTTTCTACTGGGTATGACTATGACTCCTGGCCCATTGAATTAACCCCCCCTCCCCAAAGTTTTCCAGAGCCCCTGTCGCAATATATCTACATTTTCCCAATGTCAATATCCCATTTTCCTCACAAATAGCTCCTTGAATTTTCTAGTGTGCAGCATTTCTATCTTTCTGCCCTTGTCGAGAAACCCTTGCAATTCCTTTTTCTTCCTGATCCCCTCCAAGCTTCCTCTTCATCTCCACCCACAAATCTACATAATTCTATAGACATAGGGAAACACCTAATTAAGAACTGAAAGGCAAAGAACTAGTCCAAAAGGCTTGGAATAGCACAGAACAAACTCTGAGAAGGAAGTTAGCTGACAGTCTGACATCAGAAAGGCACAAATGATGAATGATAGGAAGCCAGCAGCAGCCAGTCCAGTATACAAGGAAACTAGAGCATTCAGAGGAAACCAATTTACTGTTTAAGAAGGAACTGCAGATGCTGGAAAATCGAAGGTAGACAAAAGTGCTGGAGAAACTCAGCGGGTGCAGCAGCATCTATGGAGCGAAGGAAATAGGCAACGTTTCGGGCCAAAACCCTTCTTCAGACTCAATTGGCAACGTTTCGGGCCGAAACCCTTCTTCAGACCGAAGCCAGGATACATAGCTGTTGGCTCAAAGGAGGTATAATTTGAGTCAGAGGTTGCTTGTGAATAATAAAGAGCAAACTGTGCTAAATGCTGTCGGTGGAGCACGGGACATTTTGGGAAAGAAGTGGAGAGAAGGTACTCTGCCAAATAAGCCAGTTATTCAATTAGTCTCACACCTTTGGTCTTTTCAGCTCTGGCCTTTGTCCAACCATCTGCCTTTCAAAAAAACCCTCCTCACCTGTATCAGCCATTACCTGCCAGGCTTCGTCCTACCACGCCCCCCCCCCCCCCCCCCCCCTCGGATGCTGTGTGACCTGCTGAGCAACTCCAACACTTTGTATGTACTATATGCACATGACCGTATGTTGATATCTTTTCATTTCACTGCACATCTCGTATGTGTATGTGACGAATAAACTTGACTTGACTTGATATGCCAAGTGGTAAAATGGCTGGTTTGGAAGCCTGCTTGATCTATATCACAATGGTGCTTAATAACTCAAGGGGAGGATGTTTGATGTAGGCCAATTAACATACTCCCGTTGCATACCAGAACATCTCATGGTCATGTGAGTTTGCAAACTAAATCGCTTAGCAGTCTGTGGTGCTCGGAAGCAGGACTGTTTGTTTCGAAAACTGTCCTTTTTAATTTCAAACTGAATTTTACTTCGGAGTCACGTGAGTGACTTCGTGAAGACCCCGCCAGGCACGCATGCGCGACATATCGTCGACCGCATGCGAGCGACAGGCAGGGAGGAGCGTTGCTCCTCTACTGCTGGGACCTGCAGGTAAGTAAAACACTAACCTGCGGTCTTTTTCTTCTAGGTGGCCCTGTCGCAGGGTCTCGCGGCCGCGTCGGATCTGGCTGCTGCGGCAGTCAGCGGCGGCTCCGATAGTTGGAGTCGGGAAGCCCGTTGACCCAGGAGGGTCCGGGCTCACACACTCGCCGGCGGAGGACGGCAGAGGCAGCCCGACTCCACATCACAGTCCGCAGGGGACACCGCGGGCTGGCGGCACGAAATGGAATGGGGCTTGCCGGCTCGCCGTCTCAAGTTCGCGACGGCAGAGCGGCAGCCCCGACTCTACACCACAGCCCGTGGGGAACACCGCGGGCTGGCGGTGTACATGTAGGAGTGGGGCTTGCAGGCTCGCCGTTCAAAGTTAGAAACGGCAGAGCGGCAGCCCCGACTCTACACTGCAGCCGCGGGGGACACCGCAGGCTGGCGGTGTGCATGTAGGAGTGGGGCTTGCAGGCTCGCCGTCAGAAGTTAACGGCAGAGCGGCAGCCCCGACTCTACACCACAGCCCGCGGGGGTGATACTGCGGGCTGGCGGTGTGCATGTGGAGTAGGGCTTGCAGTGCTTGCCATGGACGGCAGCCCGACTCTACACCGCAGCCCGCAGGGGTTTCTGCGGGTTGCTGGCATTCAGGAAGCAGCAGGCTTGCAAGCAAAGGCAGCCTGACTCCACACTGCAGCTGCAGGGATTCTGTGGCCTGTCTACATTCAAGTGCCCTGCTGCTCCAGGGTATGCATTGTCTTCAAGAGGTTCAGACTGCCAGCATATAAAAGTTATTTAAGCATGAGAGGCTGGTCACCATACTTTAAAAAAAATAAATAAAAAAAAAAAAAAAAAAGAAATAAAAATAAATAAATAAATACAAAATAAATAAAAAAAAAACCTCAGGTAAGATACTAACCTTGAATAGCTAAGCGTCTGTATTAGAGTTTGCTTACAGATGGATGGAGACCAGAATGAAGACAGCGAAGCAGGTCTCCAAAGGCCGTGCGACTTCAGATGGGAATCAGCGGCCACCATTCTAGAAGAATGCGGAGGTCGGGGAGCCCTGCGCAGCCAGGACCCGTCTCTCCACCACGGCTGACCATGGGGCCGCAAAATGGTGGAGCACCGCGTGGGACCAGGGTAGGCAAGACCTGGACTCCCTACCACTCTCACCTAAGCATAGTGACTGTGGGGCAAAGGTGCGTAAACGTGTGACCCGCTCGGTGGCTCGTTTTGTCTCTCCTACTATGCAGGTCTCAGAGATGGGGGAGAGCTGCGCACAGGTCATGCCCCGCTGCAGCGGGAGGCATCGACATACCGCCGGGGGTAACCTGCTAGACTGCGAGCCGGTGATGGACCTGCTGGAAGTTGGGGAGCCCTGCAGGAGCAGGAGGTACCGGTGTCCACTGGAACAGGCTGCCGGAGCGCAGACCGGTGGCAGCAGTTTACGGCTGGGCAACCCCGTTGTTACGGGTAAAGCCGGCTATGCGCCCTCACGGACCCGTGTGGTTAAGGGTGACGGCAAGCCTGCACGGACAGCGGAGCCGGTATTGGGGACCGGTACCGATCCTTGCCTCTGCCTTCCCACCAGGCAGAGGTGCCGCTTAGGTCCGAACGACGGCGGACTAGCGGTATGTCCGTGCAGGAGTCGTACACCCTGCAGGAGCAGGAGGTACCAGTACTGCACCGGAACAGGCTGCCGGAGCGCAGACCGGTGGCAGCAGAATACGGTTGGGCAATCCCGTTGCTGCGGGTAAAGCCAGCCAAGCGCCGTCACAGACCCCTGGGGGTGAGGGTGACGGTGTGCCTGCACGGACCACGGAGCCGGTATTGGGGACCGGTTCCGACTCCTTTCCTCTGCCTGCTCGTCAGGTAGAGAGGCCGCTAAGGTCCGAGGGATGCCGGGCTAGCGGGTTGTCCGTGCGGAAGTCGTTCAGCCCCGCAGGAGCGGGTGCTGACGAGTACCTGTCAGCCACTTCGTTGAGGTGTGACCTACTGGCAGAAGCCCCAGCGACTCATCAGGGCCTGGGGAAGTCGACCTGTTGTCCGTGTGTAGCGGCAGCGGTCGCATGGCTAGGATGGAGCTAATGGTGGAGCAACTATATCAGCAGGACCTGGATCGGCAAGAGCAGGAGTAGGAGTCTCAGCGGTCTGGGAGTCGGATCATGACCGCCACCTTCAATGCAGAAGAGCCCACTGCTCTCGATCCAGAAGAAGGAATTGGAGGTAGTGTCAAAAATCTGAAACCTGTATTCAGGGGTACCGCTGCACTCTACATTGGCAGTAAGTATTAATTTCTTGACGACACACCAGTTCCAAGACCAGGTGCTTTCAGAAACCATGGAGAAGTACAAGGATCCTGGAAATTGTGTTCCCCGGAACGTCCCGAGGGTCGACTCAGCCATCTGAGGGAACATTAGTTCCAATGCGAGGGCACAAGAGATGAAGAGGCAGGAAATTCTGAAGCTATTGGCGTCGGGCATCACGGTGCTCGTTAGGACCCTCGATGGGACAGGTGCATCCGCAGAGCAGCAGGATGCTCTAGCCCTCCTGTGTAGCCCACTTCGGGAAACTGTTTTAGTCAGAGCTCCATCCGGCCCGACATTAACCCTGCATTCGCTGGGTTGGGTCCTACCTCCACCACACCACCAAGACAGCTGTTTGGGGAGGACCTGCCCAAGCAGGTCAATGACGAGGCCATCAAGAACACATTTGCACCAGCTCCCCAACAGCAGAAGCCTTGTTAGGGCAGAGCCAGCATAGACTACCTCACCACACACCAGCTGCAGGAACAAGGATTTACCGAGGCGATTGAGCAGCACCCAGCAAAGACGGAATACTAGAAACCAGAACGTCAGGCCCGCCGGTAACCATGGAGGTAAGGGGGCCTGGTTCTCTTGGAAGTGCTGCATGCATAACCTCACAAGTAGGGGGGAGGTACATACATTCTGGGGCTCTGTTTGTCACTATCCAGGGAACAGAGCTATAGACATAATAGATGCATGTAACAGCCTTGCTTGCGCCAGGGAACTGACTTTCGACATGCTGCTAAGCTATGGGTAAATTGGAGCTACATTCCAGCCACATAATTGGGTCGTTACGCTATCAAAGCTTGGGTGAATAAGCAAAATCTCGGCAGGTATAGCGAATGCTGGACAATTACGAGCTTATGCAACTGCCAATCACAGCATAATTGAGGTACAATGGTGGATTAGCAATGATTGTGATTGTTAAATCCCATCATTACATCAAACCTAGTAGTCGCGTTACAAACCGACGCAAGCACCAAGGGCTGGGGAACTACTGACACCATTCCAGTTGGGGCAGCAAATGGGATTGCATGATTCTACTTTCTTCAATCACTAGGTATAAACTGTTAGATATGCTTGGAGCATGTCACGGGCTGCGCATTAATGCACTAATCTGCAGCATACGTATGTTCGTCTTCCAAAATAATACCACTGAGTTGGCATATTAAACCTTATGGGTGGTGTCAAGTTAATATCTTGGGATGAATTGGAAACATTAATTTGGCTCTGGTGGATTGAAAGAATTGGGTTCAGCTATGTACCTTCTGGATCAGCTCAATATAGTGGCGGACACCAGGTCACAAGTATTAATAACGACATCAAGTAGATTGAACCTCCAAATATCTGCTAAAATTATAGCCTAATATGGAATACCAGATTTCGACCTCTTTGCGTCCAGGTTCAGCCATTGGATACCAACATATGTCTTGAGAACTAGATCCTGGGGCAGTGGCGATGGACGCGTTTTCACTACATTGGGGAGAAATGCGGGGTTTCTATGCTTTCTCCATTCTGCTTCATCAGACAGGTGCTGCAGGATACGCAACCAGGCTCTGCAACATAAAGGACGATGGATGTCAAACAGCATCGTGCAGAGACAGTCCAGTAGGAAGCAGTACCTCGCCTACATAAGGATATGGGAGGTTTCTGTAGTCGGACCTAGACCATCTACATATCTGCTATACTCTCCAAGCTGCTGGTATACTCATGGGTCATCATTAGGATGTGTCCCTCAGTTACAGTGCCAGGAGTGCATTGTCGTCCTATCGCTAGATTGGACTGTGATGAGGTAGTGTTGACCTTCCTCAGGAGCTGGTCGCCCATGATGCAGATGGTCTTGCTCACCTTCAAAGTGGTTATGGTAATGGCACTGAACACAGCTCAACAGGTCCTGACTTTACAGGAATTAAACCTGGATAGAATGACCGGACCATAATAAGGTAACTTCTTTATAGAAGAATTACTTACACTACACAGACCTGGGACTACACGTCTGCAAATGGGCATCAGATGTATGGAGACGGGTCTGTTTCAGCCATGGAAACCCACGTCACAGGGTGATTGTGCAGACTATCTCCAGATGACACGAGGTGGTATTCGGTGCAGCAGGTAAGACACTAATATTTTAAATGTCATTCTATCAGGGCTGCATCCACATCAGTGGCAAGGACTATGGCGGTGTTCATGGATTTTGGCCTCGCAATAGCGAGCTGGGCCAGTGAATCTACACTTCAGCGGGTTTATAACTGATTTATAACCGCTCCCGCAACGTTGGCGGATTCAGTTTTAAGTGCTGTTCTCTAAACGTTTGTCCCCGAGTTCAGGGGGTTATTGTTGTATTAACAAATGTTATTATTTTTCAGCTTGTTCAAGTCTGAAATACGTTAACATACTTCCTCCATCAGAATTACGGCAGTGTGTGAGCATGGGCGTGGTCCAGGGCATGTAATCACAGAGCTTTGAAATCTTCACGAAGTCACTCACGTGACTCCGAAGTAAAATAGTAAGATTAAACAAGAACTTACCAGTTTGAAGTTTGATCTTTATTTTATGAGGAGTTGCGATGAGGGATTTCGTGCCCTCCGCTCCCAACCCTCTATTAAATATTCAACTGGTATGGTCAAGTTTTAATCTTACTATCTTCGGTTTGTGATCTGTGATTCCACACCGCTGCTTTGAAGAATGTCGCGCATGCGTGCCTGGCGGGGTCTTCACGAAATCCCTCATCGCAACTCCTCATAAAATAAAGATCAAACTTCAAACTGGTAAGTTCTTGTTTAATCTTACTATTACTACTTGTAATGTACATTGGAACAGGCATTCTGAACATTGGTTCCTGCTGCATTAATGCCTCCGACAAATTCTTTAGTTCCTGAATAATCCTTAACACTGTCTGTAAATCTCTTTATGGAACAATTTACAGAGAGTGAATGAGCTAACTTGTTGACCAGATAAACTAGGATTGCATGGCTTTGAAATAGACTTTTAGACACTGTGTAAGATGCGTAAAGAATGCAATTCCACTTGTGAAGGACGTATTTAAGATTCATGAAGGTATACCTACAGAAGTTAATTAGTAGAAATGATCTATTGGTAAAAATGACTCTGAATTCCTTTCAGAAATGAGCTAGTAGCTGTAAAGTTAATGTTATTAAATATAACATTCAGGAAGGATATAAATAAATACATTATTCCTTATCACCTGAATTTACGCTGCTGTTAAAATTACTAACAGCTTTTTCTATTGTTTCCTTCGCAGGATGTGAAACTTCTGGATTATCAAGCTCCTCTCCTCGCTTCAACGTGTTTAGCGGATGTAATGCTTGAAGACCGTGAACAGGCGCTGGTTCTGGATGTTGCTTGTGGAACAGGACTAGTAGCTGCTCAGGTTACTAGATTATATTTAATAACACAAAGTGCCACGTGGACATATTTTGGGGTTGTCAGATGTTTCTTTAGCAATTATTACTTACTAATTTGCAGTAACAGCAGAATATCAATGGGAGCCAAGCTTCAGTGTGCTCTATCTTTCATAGTTGATTCTTTATTTTCTTGACCAATCCTTTAGATTTTATCTTTAGATTTTTAGCCTTTCATGATAGTCTTTCCTTGAATATGCTCAATGACTTAGCACCCACAGTCTAAAGTATGGAATTTCAAGGAAAGTCAACCTTTTGAATGAAAAACATTTATTGTCTCCATTAAAAATGGCCTATGCATTATCCTATGCTCTTTAGTTCTAAACACCCCGTCATTAAACGTTTTCTGAATAGATATTATCCAATTCTCCAATAATTGTGTTCTTCACTGAGCTCAATATTCCAATCTTTGATCTCAGGCACCAGCCTAATTAACCTTTGTAGCACCACCTCTAACCAAGAATATCCCTTCTATGCAATGAACACTCTGCTTCAGTTGCAGTCTCACTGAAAGCCACTGTATACATGGCAAGACGTTGAGTAGGAAGGAACTGCAGATGCTGGTTTAAACCAAAGATAGACACAAAAAGCTAGAGTAACTCAGCGGGACAGGCAGAATCTCTGGAGAGAAGGAATGGGTGACATTTCAGGTCGAAGCCATTCTTCAGACCCTCTGGGTGATGAAATTCTTTCTGTCCTGAAAGGCTAATCCCTTATATTGTGACTGTGACCCCTAGTTCCAGACACTCCAGTCAGAGAAACGTTAACACCGCATCCAGCCAAGATTTTGAATGTTTCACACCTCACCCAGTTTATGTTAGATTGGGCTTTATAGGCCTGTGTTTGATAGATAAATAATCATATTCCATCACTCATAAACTCTAGTTGATTGTTAACACATAGATGAGTCAGACCCATTCTGAAGTACCAACTATATTCTTAAACAAACTGTCAAATTCCACACTGTCTGAAGACATCCAATGTTTTTCAGCATTAGACAGGAGTCTTTGATTCTCATTAACTGTTATGAAAAGGCTGCTTGCAAAATACATACTATTACAAAACTCAACAATTAATTGGTTTTGTGATGCACAACTACACACAATTGTTTAAGACTATCTGACAGGTAAAAGTCTGTTAAACCACCTCCTTCTTAGCTACTAGTTTTTCTGGGGTTACCTTCTCACTTGTGTCTGTAGTGATATAAACATAATTTAATCCAAGCAGCCCAGATTTTATCTTTAGCTCCCTTTCAAGTACCTAACAAGCAGTAAAACACATTAGGATGTCTTGCGGTCATAAAATGTGCTTTCCAAATACAACATCTTTCTTTAAACAGAACAGCACAGATATGCATGTTATGTTGAAATATATGGCCAGCCAACTCTGCAGAAACTGAACAATGATACGAGATTTGTCTCACAGCTATCCGTCAGTTTGGAAATGTGTCTTTACTAACTTAATGTGGTATTACAAGTATACCCAATCGTTTACATGGTTACTTCCAGCTGTGACGTGCAATTGTTCTTTTTGTGTAGTTACAGAAACTTGGATTTTGCAACTTCCATGGACTGGATGGCAGCGAAGAAATGTTGCGTTTGGCACAGTCTAAATCACTATACCAAAGTCTCCAGAAATGTATCCTGGGTGCTGAATCACTTCCACTGTCTTCAGGTAAACTAATAAAAATGTAAATTCATACCCTCCTCATATTGTTTCATTATTTCATGCACTGGAAATATAGTAATTCCAAATACCAACGAGGATACTTTATAAAACCAAATAGAAGGATTTGGTGTCAGGACCAAAGATCCTATAGCGGAACAAGATAGACCACTCCTGTAAAATCCAATGGACTGACGTGTAGTACGCAATGGAGCGTAACTTCCGCTATTTCAGTAACCAACCCTACCTTTGACCTGACCCGACTTCAGTTGTGCGTTCAGTTTTTTTTGTTTTAAAAAAATATATATTTATTTATTAGAGGTACAGTAAGTTACATCAGTGTACATCCCATGTATATTATTACAATCATTGTACCCCTTAATTTTTTAAGGCTTTAGAAAAAAAAGAAATAGAAACGGAGAAAGTAGAGAAAGTGAAAAAGCGTTGTGAAAGTGAAGAAGCGTGCCAAAGGAAAAGGGAACCCTTGGTCGAAGAGTTAGAGAAAGGAGA
Organism: Raja brachyura; assembly: GCA_963514005.1. The sequence goes on from OY740807.1 coordinate 27,112,927, forward strand.
TTAAGAGATAGACTCTAGAGAGAAAAAAAAAGGTGAGAGAAAGAAGGAAAAAGGAAAAGCCAGTTACTTTATTATAAACATCACGCAAAAAGAATCTACCAACTCGACAGTTTTTCGTCCCCATTTACCAAGACCCGAGGCCGGTGCCTTTTTGAGGTATTCTTGCACCTTGTCCTTGTAGTAGATTTATAAATGCAGACCACGTCTTATAGAACCGATCTGATTTTCCTGCCAGGCGGAGTCTCATATCTTCCAGATGGAGTATTTCAAACATAGTTGAAATCCACATATTAACTGTTCGTATAGGAGCATTTTTCCAGAATTTTAAGATTAGCTTTTTTCCTGTTATTAAGCCGTATTCAAATAGATTCTTTTGAAATACATTTAATTCAGGGCTACCTTCCATTGTTCCAAAGATAATCCAATCTGCCTTTTTGGAGTTTGTTTTATTTTAAATAATTTTGTGAAGATTTCAAAAATTTCAATCCAAAATGTTTGAATTTTTGTACAAAAGACAAATGAGTGCGCTATAGTAGCTTCTTGACATTGACATTTATCACAAATAGGTGAGACGTTGGGAAAAAGTTTACTTATTTTGGTTTTTGAATAGTATAGTCTAAGTAAGACTTTAAATTGTATTAAAGTGTGTCTTACGTTAAATGAACATTTATGCACATTTAATAAGTGTTCTTCCCACCTTTCTTTGGAAATTTTTATACTTAATTATTTTTCCCAGTCTCTTCTGATGCCTTCAGTTGTTGGTATTTCTGCTTTTAGAATAATATAATATATATATATGATATTAGGTTTGCTGATTCAGCCTTTGTATTCATTACTTCATCCAGTAAATCTGATGGCATATTGTGGTATTCTTGGGCATATTTTTTCAGAGAGTCACATACTTGGAAATATTTAAAATACTGATTGTTTGCCAAATTATATTTTAGTTGTAATTGTTTAAATGGTAATAATGTTCCCGTTTCATACAAATCTCCCAAGGTTTTAATTCCTGCTCTTTCCCATTGTATAAATGCTTTATCTATAATTGAAGATTTTAACAAAGGTTTTTTACCGATAGATAGGAGAGATAAATTTCTTAATTTTAAGTTGTATTTTATTTGTTTCCAAATTCTAATTGTACGATGTATAATTGGATTTCTGTTGTAATTTATATTATTCAACGTCATTGGTGAAAAAAGGATCGCTCCAATATTGCAAGGGGAGCAGTCCTCTTTCTCCAGAATAATCCAATCCAGTTGCTGGTGAGAATTATCCAGCAATTGAATCATATTTTTAATATTTACAGACCAATATTAATACATGAAATTAGGGAGTGCTAATCCCCCAACTGCTTTGGGTTTATTCAAGTGTGATCTTTGTATTCTATGGGACTTATAATCCCAAATAAAATTTGTAATATCTGAGTCCAGTTTTTTTTTTTAACTTTTGGGTAGGTGTATTGGGATTGATTGGAACAGGTATAACATTTGTGGTAGAAAAATCTTTTTTATGCCGTTTATTCGGCCTATTAAGGACATCGGAAGCGTTTTCCAAAATTTAATTAAGTTATATAGTTTCTTAAGTAAAGGGCTATACGTTAAACATGTCTTGATATCTTCTAGTGATTTTAATACCCAAGTATTTAAATTTTTCCATAGCTATTTTAAAAGGAAACTGTAAGAGATGTGCAGAATCTTTCGGTTTTATTCACATGATTTCACTTTT